>BLBF01000083.1:1876775-2044936 GCA_015471245.1 Laticauda colubrina | reverse complement strand
GTTTATCACATGGCCGTGGGCACAGGCTGTAAGGCCTGTAGAGCAGGACCACCATCCATTATTAGGTGGTATGTAGAAGAGTGTTGTGTCAATCACGTTATGTGTTGTATAGCAGTATTGTTTGTTTGATGGTAAAAAGGTTGCCTGGATCCGCATCTTTATCATAAATACAACCTCCCCAAGTGACCCCAGCCTGCCACCCCCTGTACCTTTTTCCTTGAGGGGTAAAATAAATTTTAACCGGATTACAATTTTGGTATACCCCTCTTTGGTTTCGCACACAGATTATTTTCTCGCCAGTCCGTTTGAGCGTTATAAAATCGTTTTTGAGAGGAGGGTCCCATGTTATTTCTCCCGTGGAGACACAGTCCCAGTCCTCGCAAAAGTATGCGCTGTCCCCCCCGTATTTCTTCCGGTGTGCCGTCTCCTTCTTATAGCCAGGCCAGACATAGAGAGGCTTTCCCTTGATCCATTTGTGGCTAATGGTGGTGTCCATCATTATTCCAAAGTCAAAATACAGGTCGGGAAACCAGGATCCCAGCACCGCTGTGGATGAAGTGGAGTTCATGATATCCGTCTGTACGTTCAATACCACCCACGTTAAGTTTTGGGGTTGGTGAGGATTGTGTTGCACACAGTTAGGTGTGTAGAAGGCAATGTTCAATAGCTGAAGGACAACAGGTAACCACAGCATACTGTTGTCTCATGTCACTTAACCAAATACGGTCTGGTGTGTCTGGCTGGAACCCAAAGCACTTGGTCCGGTAGCTAGATGGCTGCGTAACCTCAACCCCAGGTGATGAGTTGTAGCTAGATGGCTGCGTAACCTCAACCCCAGGTGATGAGTTTTGCAGGCCCTCGCCACGTCAGGTCAGGCAGCTGTCGGTAGTAGACAAGTGGTCGTTGATGGTCAGCGGCGGGTTGCGATGTAAAGTGACAACAAGCGGCAGATGTAGCAGGTTGTCCGGTTAGATTGAGAAAGTTAAGAGTATAGAGACAAAGGTTGAGAATGTCTTGCACAGCTGGGAGGCTAGGGGGCCCTTTCCCCTTTGTTTCAATGTATCTGTCAAGAGCATGTTTTAAGGTCTGATTTGCTCTTTCAACTATGGCCTGGCCTTGGCTGTTATATGGTATGCCAAACTTATGTGTAACTCCCCATTTTTGACAAAAGGCAGCAAAAGCACTGCTTGTGTAAGCAGGCCCATTGTCTGTTTTGAGTTCTTTTGGGCGTCCCAGCGTTGCAAAGGTCCAAATACAATGATTAATGACATGTTTGGTGGCTTCGCCCCTCTGGGGGGTGGCCATGATGAACCCTGAATAGGTGTCGATGGAGACATGTAGATACTTCCATGGGGAAAAGGAAGCATATTGGGTTACATCCATTTGCCAAATCTGACAGCATTCAGTTCCGCGGGGGTGGACCCCCATGGGAACTGAATGTGCTTGCTTGCTACAGGCAGGACATTGTTGCAAAATAGCCGTTGCCTCACTGGTTGAGATTCCAAATTGCTTGATGAGAGCCTTTTTGTTTTGATGGAAGTAGGAATGACTCTCCCAAGGTGTAAGAGTGGAGGACAGTAGGAGGGAGGATGGGGGGGGGGGGCGGCAGCCGCAGCTGCAGCGTCAGCAACATCATTTCCTTCTTGGAGCATGCCAGGAAAAGGTTGATGGCTTCTGATGTGAGAAACGTGGAATGGGTGTGTACGGGCAGATATCAAATGTTGCAAAGACAGAAATAACGACAGTAGGGTAGACTCAATAGAGAGGGAAAGGTAAGCTTCATAAAGTTGGGAAAGCACTTGAGAAACATAGAGGCTATCAAGTATAAGATTGAAAGGTTGAGAAGAGAACTCCTGGAGAGCAAGTAAAGAAGCGTAAAGCTCTGCACGTTGGGCAGAGGTTTGAGGTGGTGTGATTCTGGTATGCCAGTGGCCATCTAATTGCCAAGCACAAGCTCCATATGTTTTACTGCCATCAGCAAAGACAGTGATAACATCAGGGATGGGTTGAGGAGAAAAGGGAGAGTGCCATACAAAGGAAGTGGTTTTGAGGAGTTGTATTTGCGGATCAGGGGGAGGGTGGCAAGAGATAGAGCCAGGCCAGTTGGCAAGTGCAAATTGCAGTTGTTCACTGGAGGCAAGTAAGAGCTCCCAGGTAGCAAGAGAACATGGTACATACAGTGTAGAGGGTTCAATGCCAGCCAGGGATTTAGAGCGCTGGCAGCCTTTGTTGATGAGACAAGCAAGTTGAGAGGGTTTAGGAGTTAAGGTTGCACGAGGAGTGTGCAAAAGGTGGATCCATTCAAGGATCAGCAGTGACGGTGCCACCTGAACCAGTGCACCCGTTGGCAGTGTTAGTGTGTTGAGTAATAGTAAAGAAAAAGGAAAATTATTTCTCATACGATCTACCCATCTTGTACGTAGGGCTTGATTAATCAATGTCACAGTGTCCAGTTGTTCTTTTTGTAAAGGGATGACATCTGCAGGCTGCTTTCCTTTTGTTAAGGCCGTAAATAGGGGAGAAAGTTGAATGGTAGAAAGACCCAGGTAGGGCCGAATCCAATTAATGGATCCCAAATATTGTTGTAATTGTAACAAGGTAGGCGCAGTTGGCAATTGAATGTTAGGCAAACAAGGGGCAGCGTATGATTCGAGCATTTTATGTCCTAGATAGTGAAAAGGTGATGAAAGCTGTACCTTGTCTGGTGCAATATGTAGTCCCCCTTGTTGTAATGTGTGTTGTAAGTGAGGCAAGGTGTTGAGAACAATGCCCTTGGGTCCTGGAGCAGCAACCAGGATGTCATCCATATAATGATAGACTAGGAATGAGAAATATTTGTCCCTATAGGGTTGTAAGACTTGCGATACAAAGTGTTGGCACATGGTGGGGCTGTTTAGCATGCCCTGCGGCAAGACTTTCCACTGATAGCGAGAAGTAGGTTGAGAGTTGTTAAAGGCCGGTATAGTAAAAGCAAAAAGATGCCTATCAGCAGGGTGCAGGGGTATGGAGAAGAAGCAGTCTTTAAGATCAATGATCATCATGTCATAGTTGTAAGGGATTAAATTTGGATTAGGGAGTCCACATTGTAGCGCCCCCCATGGGTTTAATAATGGAATTGATCATTCTCAGATCGTGCAAAAATCTCCATTTCCCAGATTTCTTTTTGATTAAAAACACAGGGGTATTATAGGGGCTTGTTGAGGGTTCAATATGCCCTTTGTCCAATTGTTCTTGAACTAAATTTTTTAAGGCAGTTAACTTTGCATTTGTTAGTGGCCATTGATCTATCCAAACAGGTGTTTGGGACGATAATTCCAAACAAAGTACAAAGGGAGCAGGCATTATTGCAAAATAAGTTTAGCTTGAAATTGAGACATCAAATCCTTTCCCCAGAAATTAGTGTACAAAGGCAAAACAACAGGCTTAATAAAGGCAGTAACAGAGGTAGAGGAGGAAGTAACAGCAATCCAATTGCTACTGATGAGAGCCGATTGGGTGCCTCCTACCCCTCGAACCGACGGGGCAGGGTCAGTGGGCCATTCGGCAGGCCATTCAGCTGAACAGATGACTGAAACGTCCGCTCCAGTATCTAAAAGGCCAGAGAAAGAGCGTCCGTTGAGTTTAAACTCGGCCATAGGCCTTTTTGGCTTAACTGGTTGTTTCAGAGCTAAACAGTCAGTGGCAGTCTCTAGAATAATCATAGTGGCCACAACATCCCCTTGTTTGATAGTTATCGGGGAGTTGATCATGATTGCCAGAGCAAGGTCAGAAAAGGAGTCCGAACTGCGCAGGAAGGGAGCAGCTATGACCCCCTGAGAGGTGAGATCCAGATTAGGAAAAACAAGGACAGGCAGTCCCGGAGGCAGATTTAAAGGCAGCCGGGGTGAGATAAAGAGATGATAGACATGAGCAGGCAAGGAATAGGTCACAGTATCGTTAGTGATCATTTCAAAGGAATGAGAAAGCACCTCATCATCCGGTGGTTCAACCTTGAGCGCGGGGCTGGTTGAGTGCCCCACACTTAGTTTCCCGAATTTTGTCTGTTGTTTCGGTTTCGGCATTGATTAGCCCAGTGGAAACCTTGTTTGCATTTTGGGCAGATGGTTTTTGGTTTTCTGCCAGGGTTGGCCCCTCCCCCCGGTGCGCGGCATTGTGCTTTGAAATGACCGGGTTTGCCGCAGTTGAAGCAGTTTCCGGTAGGGCGTGACACAGGAAAGGTGTCGGGGGGCTGGAGAGAGGAGGAAGAAGGCGGAAGCAAGGTTGTGGTAATGGCAGAGGCCAGCGCAGCCATTTTGTGACTGGTAGTTCCGACAATGTGGCAAGCTTGTAAAAGGTCAGCCAAAGTGATGCCAGGTTTATTCGCTATGGGCTGAAGGACTTTTTGACAGTCCGGGTTAACATTTTCATAAGTCAATTTCATACACAGTTCATTTCTAGCTTCTACGTTATCAATCTGGCGTTCCAGTGCAATTTGGAGGCGGCTAACGAAGGAAGAATAATCCTCCGTGGGTGCCTGAACTATTTTAGAAAAAGTTTGCAAGGGTTCGCCCTGGTTATTGTCTACTTTACGTAGCGCAGCTAGGGCACAATGATTGATAATAGGAAAAGTGGCTGGGTCTGCATCCTGTTGTTGAGTTATTGTGACAGCTGTTCCTGACCCTAGAATTTGGTCAGCCACTACATTTTGCGGGAGTCCAGCAGCAATGGCTATAGCCGCTTGCTTGCCATACTCCGAGTTCCAGATTACATATTGAGCAGGGGTTAGAATCATGCCAAAAAGCGATTGCCAATCCGCAAGTAACATTGCCGTAGTTGCAGTGGAAAGAGCAGTAAGCAAACCCAAAACATATCATAATTGCAAGCCATAATCCCTAACAGCATTTTTGATCTCTTTGAATTGCTTGTAGCCTACGTATGTATGTACCGGCACACCGGGGGCGCCCGCAGCAGCTCCCGTGGGCACCACCCAACTCACCGGAAACATAGCGCAGGCTTCAAGATCCTCGGTAGAGAGTTGACCTGACTGTCGGGCCATTTGTATAGCTCTTATCACGTGTCCACCTTTTTGTGAGTTAACATGCAGGGGAATGTCTGGTGCTGTAGGGCTATTGTCTGGACAGGATGTGACGGCCATTGTCGACGCCAGGGAAGACTCGGCCGGCGGAGGAGAGGCGGAATCATAGGGAGGTGGCCAAAATTCCGGGAGCCCAGCTTGGCCAGGGACTTTGTGATGGATCATTAAACATTCTATGACTCCACGCGATGTATTTAGAATTTGAATTAGGGCTCTAGGAGCCGCATGAAAATGTTCTCCCAATTTAGTCCATGTGGAAATCTTTAAATATAACTTAGAAGGCCAATTAGTTGCTTAGTCTTCAAACGAGGGTTTTTCCCCCATTTGCAGCAATTTTAATAGAAAATTCGGTTAGTTCCCTCAATTTGTTCAGGTGCGACGCCTGATCTTGAGAGAACTTTCTGCCCATACTTACGAAACAAATATCCAACCGTGTTTTCAGGAGGATGCAGAGACGTCAGCTACCCCAAGCGGATAAGTAAGGGTGGTCCGAGACGTATTGCTCAAATGGCTTCAAGTGAATCACGTCGGGGTCACCACTTGCAGAGATGCCGATGCTCTGCAACTGGGTGGGCTGCCCATGGGGTCTCGACAGGTGAGAGTGAAGACAAACACGTGGGTTTTCCTCAAGGAGAGCAAGCCCAGAGCGTGTTCTGAGCCACCCTTTTATTGAGCATCAAAGGCAGGAAGTTTGCGGTGTAACAGTATCATTGGGTACATTTTGCTGCAATGCTTTAAGCAACTTGATTGGTTAACATATAGCTTTTAACCTTTTATGGTCACAGTTCCCTACTTGCGTATGTCGCGTTACGTGCTGACTAAACAGTGGCAACTTTAGAGATTTTCCCCAGGTACTTTTTGCAGAGGTACTTTCCATTTTACTAGGTCCCTGGTTCATGTGCTGGCCTTTGGCCTAGTCACACTGCTGGGCCTGAACCAACTTATTCCAACACTTTGGAAACAAGTTGATCCACTGGTTCTGAATAGCTTGTGTAGGGGGTTGTTTTTCTTCCACTACTTTTCTGGAAATAATGTGGGTAAGATCAGTGGAAAGGGAACTGGCTACATCATTTTCAAATTTTCTCTGCTCATCCTTTGTTTCCTCACATATGCAAAGTTGTTTCCCATACTAGTCTAGGAAGAGAAAAAGTCTCTATTTGTTCCTTCCAACTGGGACAATGTGATCAGCACCAATGAATGAAATAAGAAATAAGCTGCAGGAAAGGGGGGTTTTATTTTGGAAAGATGAGCAAGGAGCTGCTGATACAATTCTACAGAGGAATTATTGAGTCTGTCATCTGCACCTCTAATAACTGTCTGGTTTGGTTCTACAACCCAACAATAATTGTAATCCTTTTCAAAAAGTAATGGGAAGATTTATCACTGTTATTTTTGCTCACTCACACAGGCTGTTACAAATTCTTCTGGCTGGGAGATTTAAATTAAGTTCCATACAGTATTTAACAGTGAGCTGAATTCTTTTCAGAGATTATAGCCTCATAAAAGAGAATTATAATATCAACGCACATAATCTATCCAACTGATTCAGGGGTAGTTCCTGCTGGCAACATTATACATAGTCCTGCAAATACACTGGTTACTCAGTTTCCAAGTGAGAATTGTAGCAACAGCTGACCAACAGCATTCCCACTCTGAACCATTTATTTGTAAGGCCACTCATCTTCCATCTTTGAGCAGCTCACAACAGAGGTAAAACAAGTACTATCAAACTTAACAACACAGTAGTAAAGTTACAAAAGCCCTGTGCCTTCATCATCTTTTTAGGATGCCCTGCAGCAAACTCCAATTACCCTCATTCTATTCTTTTTGTTCTATTATATTGTCCCAAAGCGTTAGTTAAAAAGCCACATTCCCATGGCCTTCCCAAAGGCTAGAAGAGACGTGCGCGTATGTCGTCAAAGCAAGAGTGTGTGTGTGTGGTGGTGGTGGTTGGGGAGAGAGTGCTCCACGAGGTCAGGGCAGCCATTGGGCAATTTTAAGCTGTGTGGATTTCAACCCCCAGAATTCCTCAGCCAACATGCAGGTGAAGTCCACCCATCTTAAAAGTTGCCAAGGGTGAAAACACCGGAGAAACGTCTCCTCG
Organism: Laticauda colubrina; assembly: GCA_015471245.1. Classification (NCBI taxonomy): domain Eukaryota; kingdom Metazoa; phylum Chordata; class Lepidosauria; order Squamata; family Elapidae; genus Laticauda; species Laticauda colubrina. The sequence goes on along the minus strand of BLBF01000083.1, from coordinate 2,037,758 downwards.
GCGCATCTTGCGCTTTTCTTTTTTTTTTTTTTCCTCGCACCTCCGCAAAAGAGGAAACCGGCGCGAGCGCCCCCCTCCCCCGCTTCAAGGACTCAGAAAACCGACAGTGACGTAAAGGCCGCGCGCCGGCAGTGACGGTTTTTTTTGCTTGCCGGCGGCTGGGGGGGGGGGGGGGTGGTCCGATATTTCCTCCGCTTCGAAGAAGTCGTGCGGGTCTCTTTGCCAAGGTGTCCGGAGGCTCAGCTATGGTGACAGGCGGTCAAATAGGCCCTGCTGGCGGGACTTCCGGCGCGGTTCCCCCTGACGGTTTGCGCGGCTGGATCCGAGGAGCTTATCGCTTTGCCACAGACCGCAATGACTTCCGCAGGTGAGAGAAGTATTGAAGAGCTTCGGGTCTCGACCAGACATCTTACTGGAAGAAAGAGGGAGCGCTTTGCTTCTCGTGCCTTTATAAACTCGTTTTGCCCTCCCTGGTCTGAGCACAGGCCGCGGCTGGGAACTGTGGAAGATTAAAAGCCTCTCGATGTATCGACGTTCGTTAATCTTGAAGCTATAATTGGGAAACACGTGAAGAATTGGGGATTTCAGGGATTACTATTTGCTCAGGAACAAAAGTGTTGTTATGTCCTTCTTGGAAAGTTTCCATTAGTTAGCTAGTCACTGTGGAATTACCACTACATCTGACAGGCCTTGAGGCACTTAAGCTCTTGTGATCTTAAGATGGACAGAAGAGCTACATCAAAAACAACAGGCATCATGCATCGCCTTCCTATGCATTTTCTTTAGTTTAATGTCATTGCACCTCCTACAATGAAATCAAACACTTATCTTCAGTGCACATCATGACCATGACCATGAAAATAAACACAAACACAACATCCTTCACTCTCCACACATTGAACCAAACCCCCCCCACACACACACACACCACACCACACCACACCAATACTGCACTATCCAGCAGAATTCAAAAGAGCGAATGCCCTGGGATAGAAGCTGTTTTTTCAGCCTATCTGTCCTTGTTTTTATTGTCCTGTACCGCCTGCCAGATGGTAATCGTTCAAAAAAAGGGTTCCCAGGATGAGATGGATCTTTGAGAATGTTTTGAACTTTCTTAAGGCAGAGGAGCTATAAAGCTCTTCCAAAGAGGGGAGAGGGCAACCAATGATCCTCTGGGTAATGATGTTAACCCTCTGGAGTGCTTTCCTATCTGCCACTCTTCAATTGGCAAACCATACAGAGGTGCAGTATGTTAAAATGCTCTCTATGGTGCCGCGGGAGAAGGTCACCAGCAGTTTTTCATTCAGTTGTTTTCTGAGGAGTCTCAGTCTAATCTCTGCTGGGCCCTTTTGACTAGGGCTGCAATCTGGGCACCCCAGGCCAGGTCCTCTTTTAAGGTAAAACCCAGAAACTTAAAACTGCCCACTTGCTCCACTCTGTTTCCATTGATAAGCAAGGGCTGGATGTCTGATCTGTTCCTTCTATAATCCACTATAAGCTCCTTGGTCTTACTGTATCGAGGACCAAGTTATTGTCTCCACACCAAGAAAACAATCGTTTCACCTCATCTCGGTAGGCAGACTCACACACACCCCAGATAAGTCCCACCACTGTGGGACCACTCAAACCCACCCACCACTCACACACACCCCAGATAAGTCCCATCATCTGCAAATTTAGCAAGAGTATTACTAGCATGAGTGGGAATGCAGTCATGCATATAAAGAGTGTAGAGTAAGGGACTCAACACGCAGTATTAAAGACTTTGGGTTAGAAAAAGTCCCTCCAAAGCATTGGAGAACATAATTTGTGCAATTGAAAAAAAATTATTTGAAACACACTTTCAGTCCTTCTAGATAGCAAATTCTGTATTAGCATTCTGTATAATCAGTATCAGTTGTCATTAGCTCTCACTTGCATTTGTTACAGAAACCTCATAGTTAATCTGGGACTCTTTGCAGTAGGTGTCTGGGTAGCCAGAAACTTAACAGACATTGATTTGATGGCACCACAACCTGTTGCATAATAGGTGAGTATATACCATAATGTGTAATTTCTTAATGTTTCTTCTCATTAAGCAAATTATTCATGTCAACCCCAGTTATTAAACTAATTACACTTGTTTTACACAAGCAACTCAGCTGGATCTGATACCAGACTAGAAACCAGGAAACTGAGTTATAGTTCTATCTTAGGCATGAAAGCCAGCTGGGTGACTTTGGACCAGTCCAACTCAACTCACAGGGCAGTTATAGGAAAATAGAAGGAAGGAATTTTAGATATGTTTGCTGCCTTATATTATTTAAAAATAAAGACAGGATTAAAAAATTCTTAAAAACCCTTGTTTTTTAGCAAACTACAATGATACCAAAATAACTATCTAGTGACACATATAAGTGCCACAATTATATATTTGGGTCTCAATAGCTCATGCAAATATGTACGTTATGGGGCATAAAGCATGTTTTGTTATTTTCAGCCCTTCCCTTCCCTAATGTATAAAATGTGCTGCTACATTCATCAGCTTTGTATTAGTTACTTTAAATATTAGTTACTCTTTATTATTTTTCTTAAAATTAAGATGCAAAAATATCTATTTAATTTTATTTTAAAATTTTAATGCCTTTTCTAATATTGCCACAAGTTAATTTGGGAGCAAATGGATTTTTCTCCTGTCCTTGAGATGGAATAAAGTATACTGTTTAAATTCATAGCTTTCACAGCCTACCTTTTATCAGACCTCAGGAAAAGACAGTTTTGCTGCCCTGACAGAAAGTAACAGTTCTCCAAAACAGCTGTGTGAAGAGTCCTACCAATCCTGAACAGAGACTCTGTCCTGCTACAGATAAAACAACTTGGGAAAGTTATATAGCCCTAAGAGGCAGGGGGAAGGTGGGATTTCAAAACAATATTATGTCTCCCTAAAGTCAGAAATTCTCAGTGAAACACGATTGCCTCAGTAACTAAACCAACTGTTCTTGGGTGGAGGGGGGAGCAGGCACTCAGTTTGGGCCTGATAATTATTGGCATACAGCTTTGCAAAAGAGCTTGCTCCAGTCTTTTTTTACATTTGGTATTGATAGTAGGTAATGGAGATTCAACTCTTCCCAGTCTGGTTTCTGGTGCATCCATTGTCAAGGAGCAAATTTGAATTCAGTCCTTCCTTCTTGCTAGTTACGCCAAACTTTTCTTCTTACCCCCTCCAAGGCTTTTCTTCCTTCCTATTCTCAAAGCCCCATGTTTATTATTCAATGCATGGAATTTCCTTTCAGGAATTCAAGGGCTCAAATGCAGCCAACTGACAACTGGCTGTATCCTTGGAAAAACTGGTAAATAAGAAGCATCAAATGTAATTCTTTGCAGAGGCAGGAATTGAGATGAGGTCCTGCAGAGCCATTTCATTTGTATGGCATAGGAATATCAACCTCCTAGTAAAAATACTTCCACAAAGTATTTTTAAGTGTATAATTTTGAAAACCCAAATTAGGCAGCATTGATGAAGTCACTTTAGCAGCAGTTGCAAAATTAACTGCCAAATGGTAATTAATCCTACAGCATACAAATTAGAGCCCCCGTAACTTCCCGGAAGTGCTTCCTCTACATGCATGAACATGTTTACATGAGGTTTTCTTCCCTTCTCCCAAGGAAAACACTACTTTCAAGCCAGAGTACCTTGGATCAGCTTCAGCCTGCTCTTCCAGTGGGCTGGCAATGAGATGGAGGTTTTGCTATAAGGGTATTTCCTCAACAGATGATAAATAGAAAGGAGGCTGTGTACTTGATTTCTACTATAAAAACCCTTTTACCAAATTCTGGCATTTCTTATACCACAGCCTTTTTAACATAAGGGAGTGGTTGAATGTATTGTTCTTATTTGAAAATGCAGAAGGAAAATACTACCAAAGTCTATAGTTTATGTACAACTATAGCCATTAAACCTGTTTAGACTTTGTGATACAATATGTTCACATACTGGAATATTGTGAGCACACCTAAGCAGGCATTTTAGCAAAAATATTTGTAATTTTATTTGAACTTGTCTGCAAGAAATACATTAAAAAGAGAGATTTGGTATAAAAGAGTATTTAGTGGTAGTTGGAAGACTATTAACTATTAAACTGATTAGAGTTATTCTTGTACCCCTGAAACTACACCCTTGCTAAGAGGATACAGCAAATGTGATGTCTTTTTCGAAAAGTGGATTTGAAGATTTAATCTGAGATTTTAATTCTGTAGCCTTCCTGAAAACATTAAAATGTACAATCTTTCTTAAAATTTTCATTACAATTGCAATTAAGCAATTGCAGCCATCACTATGATTAGCTATATAATTTTAAAATCTTTTAGGATTTCACATTCTTCTAAAATGAGTTGTGTCATAAGTTATAGATTATGTATTTATGATAAGGTTATATATTGCTTTTATTCAGTTGAGCAGTGCCATCAACCCTCTAATATTTTTACCATTACATTTTTTACAGATTTTACAAATCTGAACTTCCATCCTCTATATGAAAAAATAGCAAGAATTGGAGAAAACAAAGACAATATTTTAGCTCTGCATCATTCTTCACTATGCTTAATTCTTTGGCAGCATTAGGTTTTATACTCAAAAAGTAATAGATAACAGTATTCTATTGTTGTTTTTGCTAAAATGTTTTTGATATATATATACATTATTTTGCAGAATTGAACTGTTAGATTCTGACCTGAAATGTGAAATAAAGACATGCCAGTGCACTGAACTTTTTTCTTTTTTAATAGGAAATTTCAGCTTACAAAACAAGGTAAAAAGAGTAGAGATTTACAAAATCATAAAAACATGATTCATATTTCACTTTTAAAGAAGTAACAAGCCCCAGTCCTGTGTTTAAGTAGGACTATTAACTATTGAACGGAAAAATACATTTTAAAAAGGCCTAGGTGAGGGTTAATTATGGATAACTTTCAGCCGGTATAACAGTTGTGTGGTGCTTTGAGTTGATTTAAGTTATACATGGAAAAAGAATTCTGTTGCATAGCATTTTGATTCCTTGAATTGCTTTATGTGCCTTTCAAGTTAACTGGAAACTATTTATGAAAGATGTATTTTTTTAAAGTTGAAATGTTTTGCCTCTTTTGGAAGACTGCCACTGCCTTTGCAAGACATCATTTAATATGTTAGAAAAGCAGAATGATTTTTCATCAGAAGTATTTTTCAAAATATGGATAAAAGATAGCTTAATCCAAAAGATACACAAGCCAATAAATCTATCAGTAGTTATCATAGACAAAATTAGAGAACAAAAGGACATAGAATGTAATTCTGTCAGAGTTGTATTTAATGGAGAGAAATATTTCCATCTTTGTATCACTAAAGGTTTTTGCATTAAAAAATATTTTAAATCTGCCTAAACATATCAGATTAGATGAAGTTGAAAAAAACGGATTGACAGACTGCTGGATATTGACAGGTCTGTCCCCTTTTATTCACTTCCATTCTACAAAACCATGTAGAAGAGGCAGTATCACTTGCACCGCAAATGTAGAATAAGACCGCTTCAGTAATTAAGATATAAGTAGTAAAAAGTGAAGCTGTAAATTACTACTCATAACTCTTCCCAAAGACAAAAATTTAACAATTTTTGCTACTCTTAAAATTAGAATAATTTAGCAGCAAGAAAAAAGAGAATCCTTGCATTTAGGAAATAACTTTAAAATCAACTTTTCAGTGTGAAATAGGGTTCTTTTGGTGTCAAAATATATCAATTATCAGAGAAGACCTATTGAATTTTGTATACTGAAAACCCACAATCTAATCCAAGCATTCAGTATACTTTAGGTAAAAGCAAGTTCTATACAATTTCAAAAAGCAAGTAGAAATAAAGCCTACTTCTTAATTTTAGTCTCATAAGGCTAATATACTAAATTTTACATTTTATAGAAATAAATTCTCTCTGAGCTGATTGGAATAGGAAAAGAATTATGTTTGTTTGCTGGCAGAATACTTTCTGCTGGATATACTTTCTGCTGGAATAACATCAACTCTAAACCCGAACTGCTTCAACTACCACTTCACTTACTAGAGGTTAATTTTTAAGTCTCCCAATTATTCATAATGTATTCTGCAGAACTAATAATGTATATGCACTGGGATTTCCTAAGTGGTGGTAAACATTTTGCTAAGATCTCCATTCATCTTATATTTTGCTGGATTCCTAAATAATAAAATTGATTTTCCTTAAATGTAGAATTATAGCAGCACTAGGAACAACTTTATGTTTTTCTTTAGTTCCAATCATTTCAATGTATACTGTATTTTGTAAGGAATTTTACAAGACACTACGTATCAGGAGTATTACATAGCATCCACAATAGTATAATTTTACTATTAAATGTATAGATGTAATAAATTATTTTGCCTTACTGCTAGATTGAATATATAGAAGAGGCCATTTTAATTTTACTAAGAAATAGTGGCAATTGAGAGGTGATTTTTTAGATTCAACTGATAATGCATGAGTATATCCAAGCCTTTCTGTTCAAATGAAACATTTTAACACTTAGTAGTATATTTAACATCTCCATTTATAATTCCATTTAAAGTAAATTTGAAGAGCACAGTTCAGCCTGCATCAGCATTGTTGCATGCTCTGCATTACAAATAATACAGCAGTCTTGAGCCTATTGAGAGATGCTATAACTCAAAATAGGCATATTACAGCTATGCAATAATAACCATGAATAATCTTATTCAAACTACTGTATTCAAGAATGCATTTTCAGTTGTTAGAAAATTAGATTCAGGTCTAATTTAATGAAATGGTATTCAGTATATGGTTGATTTGTTAATCATTTTTTATACTGAAACATATATATGCCCGATACATATTATTGAAGTATTATCTGCATGAAGATATGTTGAGTCATTGTCATCTTTAACAGAAGTAAGAGAAAGAACATCATGGCAAAAGAGAACCATTATCATGCAAGGCACCAGTCAGTAGTTTAAGAGCCTTTTTCAAACTGCTTTGTCAATAAGCTGCTCTAGGCATTCTTACCAATTGTATTTTAATTACGAATTACTTGCTTAAAGAGGAATAATCCTATCTAAAAAAAATTAAAAATAACCACAAAGATTTAACACAAAACCCAAAATGATCTACTTTTGAGCAAACCATTTGCATCATTAGAAATACAGTATTTAGACATATACAATAAAATACATCAAGTTGCTGGTAGGAAACATTTTTCCATTCACATACAGATAAGAAATGTTTAAAAAAAACTCCAAACCTGCTACCTAAATATTGTAAAGACTCAGATTTGGGAGTGAAGAACCTAAAAACTTGTGTCCCATGCAAAATATAGTTAGGTACAAGGCACCATTTTAAGCTTTAAAAAATTGTTCATAAAGATTTATCAGGAGGGAAAATTAATCCTATACCCAACTTTCATTCAATCCATAAACATAGTCAGCAATACTGTTGGATGTGGCTTCAAGTTGTGCTGGGGATAATTGTTATTTCAAAATTAACTTGTTCACTTTCCTTAGATTTAACATTCATAAAATATGGAATTCTACCAGAGATTGTATATATAGAGAGACATACTTTTTTCTTAGCATCTCCTTATGAATCCATACATTTACTTGTGCATTTTAATTTCTCTTTGTAGAAACTTTCCCTGAAAATCAAATGAAAACAGCTCATTCAAAAGCAACAGCAATAAAAAAAGGTCTCCGTAGTTCAGCTTTATTGTACAATGAAGAAATATGCTAGGATATTGTCCTAATTAATTTGCTTGAAAAAGTTGGTAATATTTTCCATTGTTATAGGAACAATAACCATTATTTTTTTTCCTTTCTTCCTATGTGTTTATTTTTATTAGGTGCTATTTATTCTGCAAATTTTTAGAGATACAGGTGTATCAAATTAAAATCTGATTTATATCTGATTTGATAGTCCTTTAAAAAAGTTATGTCCTGAATTGCTTCACTCAACTTTATTTTTCATCACTAGTTTTGGCAACGGGCACAGAATTAGCTGATTCAGTTTTAAATGTAGCCAGCTTACTTTTGTAGGTAAATTTAAAAGTTGTTTCCCAAAGATGTTTATGCAGAAGTAAGTTACTCAAGTTAATGGGCTTGCTTCCTAGACAGCATTCTTAGGACCACGTTAACATGACTAAACTGTTTGCCATGATTTAACAGGTACACATAGGATTTTAGTCATATCTTTGCTGGTATACTATGTTTTATGTGAATGAATCACTATGATAAATATTTTCAAATCAGGGCTGGTTGAGCCTGTCAACCCTGCAATTAATATACAAACAAAGGAATTGAATGGGGCTAGAAAAAAACAAGGGAAGACATGGTATCATTTATTATTCTGTTAAGCTTCGATTATAATGGCAATAGATAGAATTATTTCATTTTCTGCCAACCAGAACACTTTAAAACAGTGTACAAAGAATAGCAAGAACACTGCTTGCAGCAGATATAAAAGAAACAGCATAAAAATGCTATACACTATCGCTTCCAAATAAAAGCTAATATTACAGAAACCTCAGTGTTGGGAATAGCAAGCTCAGTCCAAAAGTAAGTTACTTCCATCTCTCAAGATAACTCTTAATTGCACATTTTTATATCATGGCACTATTAGCCACATGGGAGACTATGACTTCAAATATTGGGAAATGTAAAACAGTCCTGGCTATTAATATACCCACCCCTCTATTATCTTCTCCATATATCTCCTGTAAGTGCCAGATGTTCCTATTCAAATATGGATGTAATATTCAAACAGTATTAATGGAAACTGCCAGCTTTTGATCAATCTTTTTACTGTATTTTTGGTTTTTCTAGAGGTGGGTAACCTTTGAGGCTTCCATAGTTCTGAATACTTCACAATGATAATTCTTCATCAGCCATTGCCCACAAAGACAAGAAAGGAGGAGATGGGCACATAAGAGAGCTCAAGAACTCAAATCTCTTGTAGAATCCATGAATTAGAGCCACTGAGAACTGGTCTAGCTGCCAGGCGGCATTTTTTTTTTCTTTGAGAGTAGAAACAACTGGAATGTTACATGCAAGATATTCTTGGTTATGTGAATTCTTGGGGTGGCTGGAGTTGGGACAAGAAGATATTTATGGCACTCGATGAGGAAGACAATAAGAAAACAAATAATGGGAGAAAAATGAATGAGTAAGTGCAAATGGCAGTGGCTGAAAAATTTAATTTATAAAAATGACCACCTTTCATTTTTGTTTTGAGGAATAGTCTGAAATAATGATAATGAAGCAAAATAAGTGAGGCCTGTACATCAGCCCCAACTATCTTTCCTGGAGATAATCCTTACAAAGTTTTTCATGCTGTAAAAATCATCGTGCTGATTTTTGCACTGTAATTCACCTTTCAAAGTCAATCTTACCAAAATAAAGCCTGCTCTTGATTCAAGTTTTATTACATTCCTTAAATGTCTTAATAATTACAGTAGTTGAACTGTGAATTTATTATCAAGAATGCTTCTGCTAAAAAAAACTTTCTGGAATGGAAATTATGTTTTATAAGTCACATCTGCGCTCTGAGTGTTCCTATCTGTTTGACTAGAAACTATAATTTGACAGAATCAGAAAGTGAATAATAGGGTCAAGGCTAACACTGCATATAACAATCCCATGTACTTCCAATATAGTTCCCTAGCAGGATGAGAAGAGACAAGTCGGCAGGTTTTTCTTTAATTATTTTGTGATTCAATTTCATCAGGAATTTGCTGATGGGTTTAAAATACCAGATTCAGAATTACCATAAGAAAGCATGTAAAAACACTGCATGTGCCAAAACCATGTCCCCTTTTGTTTTTAAAAACCTCCAGCTTGACACTACCATATTTGAGTTGAGCTTCTTAGATTTCCATAGACGTTGATTCCTCCTACCCTGCTGAAAGCTGAATCGTACACACAGCGATTTATATTCTAGGTTGGCTAGTACAAATACAGTCAGCTATTAAAGACTGAATTTTTCAAGGCTATGTACAAACCAGCAAAAGAATCCATTTCATGTATTTTAAGTGAGTAACATGGGATTTGTATGCTGCACATCAGTACTTCTTAACTGAAAGGCAACAAGTTGCTTAGCTGCAATGAGGTCTGTATTTTCCAAATATGCCCTTGCAATGGAACAGTGTAATCATGAAAAGTTAATAGGTAAAAGTAGCCATAATAAATTGAATGTTAGTGCTATTTAAAGTTTACATGAAGTGGTCGGGCTTTTCCTTTAAGATATACAGTATACTAGATTTTTACTGTTAGATTTCCAGAGCTGAATGTATTATGTCTCTGAGACAGCAAGAAAAGCAACTGGGGAAAAAAGAGGATATAGGTGTACAATTTAGGTGCAATCTCTTTCTCCATAAGACTCCAAAATAAACCTCTTTAAGACTTCCCCAAAATACAACAAAGGGAAAACTGAATGGAAAAATGGTCATGAAAAGAAGGTTAGGGTGAAATGAACTTGTCACTCTATGTAATGGCTACTATATTCCTGACCATTTTTTCTTGTATATGCAAAAAAATTATGCATTTAGGGTAAGAGCTGATTTTTTTAAAATATGTGTTTGTTGAACCACGTGTCAGTAATACTAAAAACCTAAGCTTCACTATGAACCAGAATGGATTCACAAGACCTATTCATGCAGTGATCATCATAGGATAAACAGTAGATGATGGAAGTCTTGAAAGTAATGTATCCAATATTAAGTATTATAATTACACAAGAAAAGTTAGGTTGCAAATTCAGTTTACGTAGCTGTCTTGTTAACAGCTAAGAATAAGATTAGGTGGGGGAAAAACTACTTGTAATTTTTAGCACAGGTTCAAATTGAAGTATGCAACAAATTACTCAGATATATATATAATTTCCACTTTTGTTCTAATAGATTGGGGTAACTGTAGGGCACAAACATTTGTTTTGCTACCTGAAAGATATAAACATGGACCAATGAGCATATTTTCCCAGTTTAGAACAATCATTGTTTTTGTATAGTACAATTCTATCTACCTAGATTATGTTGGTTGGAAAGAACAATGTATAATTGGTGAGTTATTTACACCAAGAAGTGTAACAACAATTCACCACATCAACAGAACAGAGATAGAATTCTACTATTCATTTATTTTCTTAAGTATAGATTTATGGTCAGTTTAATGGCTTTGTATCCTGTCTGTACACAGAAGTTTTGAATGTACCTACTTTTTCATACCACATAACAATTCCTCTTTGAAAGAAGAAAAATGGTCATACACATTGGAGGCTGTTACTCTTTGTTTGGAGGAGGAAGGGTTTACAAATGCATCTGCCTTTTAAAAAAAATAGATGCTCTGCTACAATCTTATAGAACAGAGTTGCACATAGTAGGAGAACAAATTTTCCAGGTGGTGGATCCAAAATTCTTGCAACAGTACTTGTTCTTGCCTAGCTGAATTAATTCCAAAGGCTTTTGAAAAAGAATCAATTGATTGAGAATAATGTCTCCTTTCAGGGGAGTGTCAGTCTTCTAACATTGTGTTTAGACAGCACCTGAGCTTGAAGTTGTGTTTCTGAGATACTTGCTCTGCCCTGTATAGTTCTTTGTGTGTAAAAAAGAATGTACGCTTGGGTTTTGCATACCTCCTCCACGCTACATACATTCAGTTTGGAGTCATTGCAGTGGACCCAAAACCCTAAAAAGGAGAAAAAAACATAGAATATTAATGGCAAGATTGTGATCCAACAAATTATTTTTAAATAGTAATTGGGGCAAGACATCCAAAGAATAATGCAATCAATTCCATAAGAGAAGGTTTGAGATTCTGACTGTGCCTTAAAGACTCTCTTGATCTCAGTTTTTCAGTTTCACTGATATTTCTGGATGATAGTTAAGAGAAAAAAATAATTCTAATTCTTCCTACAGAAGGCTGGAAAAATGTAATACAAACATTTTATTTAAAAACTGCAATAACTAATTGGAGACAAAGCAATTAAATTCTTCAAAGCAGATTTCTCAAAAGTTTGTTTTTCAGCTTAAGTAGTGGCTCTGATTCTGTTTCACATGCACACACAAGCAAAAAAAAGCAAGCTTGAGAAAGAAAGTAACCTCTTTTTTAAAAAAAACAAGCAATAAAGTTTCTCCTCATTGTGTTTAAGCAACAGAAACCTAATAGATTTTTTTATTCCAATGTTATTATCAGTGCACAGTGAAAGCTGAGCAATATAAATTCACACAAAACAAGTATGTTTTTATGGAAGAGATAAATTTATAAGATGCATTAATTTTCTCCCTGTAATAAGGCTCACGCACCTCCCTCTGTGTTGTAGCAATATGCCGTGTAATGTCCTGAGCCAAACCCTTTCCCGTGATGCATCACCACAGCCGAGAGGTCATAGACAAAGGTCTCTTTGTCAAGAGAGGAGAAAGTATCCCTGCAGCAGTAAGGTTCCATGTTTAATACCTGGTCAAAGAGGACATGGACCCCAATCTTCTCACGGTGATTACGTCCAGACCACCTGCAATTTGAAAAAAAAATTAATCAAAAGGACCTTTAAAATGAAAAAAGATCTGATGCAACGTCTTTGAAAAAATTAATATACTAATTATTGTCATTATTTTATACATTTTCAACTAATATTTTTTTCAAATTTGATTGACATTCATTTAGTGTTTTTAAATGTATTTATGGTAGGGCTAAGGTTCCTAATGTCCTGGGAAACTATCAACACTGATTATGCTGCCAGATATAACAATTTTTTTATTGTTCTAATCATTCAGTCATATTCTACTCTTGGCAACTTTATAGGAAAGTGGCCTCTATTCTACTCTGTGAAGCAAAGGTTTCTTTCAATTGTTGCAAGTTCAACTTTGTATCAGATTTGATGTTACCAAATCAGCATGTTCTTTGTGTGCGTTACATTCTTCTTGTTCCACTAACCATTCCTAGCATCATTGCCTTCTCCAATGAATTTGCACGTATGACTTAGCCAAAGCAAATCAGATGTAGTCTTATGATTTTAGCTTCAAGTGATGCGTCTGGTTTTATGCAATTAGCACCTCTCGGTTAATTACTCTGGCTGTCCATGGTATGGTATACGCAATAATTTACACCAGCATCATAGTTCAAAGGCATCAATTCTTCAGTCAACCATTCTGTGTCCAACTCTCATCATCATACATCATTATAGGGAAAATGTTTGCTCTAACTAGTCTGCTTGTTGTATTTATATCAATATCTCTATTTTTCCAGATCTTATTCATGTTAACCATTGAAGTATGGCTTAAGGTTATTCTGTGCTTGATTTCAGGAGTAGAACTGCCACCGTGAACAATTTTGGATCCAAGGAAGATAAATTTTTGAATTAACCCAATTTCCTTCTTGCTGATTTCAAATATCTCATGTCCATTTATTTGCAGCTGTTATCATTAACTTTGTTTGCTGGATGTTAAGACTCGATTCCACTTTTTCACTTTCATCCTTGATCTTTCAGATTACTTTTTCCAGGTCTTCCTTATTGTCAGCCAATAGTCTTATATCATCTGTGTACTTCAAATTATTTATGATTTTCTACCCAATCTTAACTCCAACATCAGTCAGTTTGAGATCTAATTTCCGCATAATTATTTCAGCATACAGATTGAACAAATAAAGTCATAAAATGCATCCCCATCTAATCTTTATGGCAATAATTCAACATGACTCAAATAACAAATGTAATTATTGATATATACTTCCTGGAAGGAAGGATGTTTCTTTTTCCCTTTGAAACCTATATGTATAGAACAGCATACTATCTACTGACTATCAATCAGCTCTACAAAAGAACTTGCATTACTGTAGTTAATACTCCAACAAACTTTTTCCACTATGGCTTTTTCCACCAAGCATAGAAATGTTGCAAAGAAACTTTTCAGAATCTTCAAAGAAATGGAAGCAACAGACTTAATTTTTAAAATTATATAAATATAAAACTTCTCAAAGGCCAGAAGTAACTTTTCCTTTACTGTAAACTGATCATTAAAAGAAACATCATGCTGACTTCCGTTTGAGCTGCTTCGGTGATGGATCAAAATCCATGATCATGCATGGTTTCAATCCATGCTCGCCGGAGTGCCCCGAGCTGGCTGGATTCAGGGCTAAGCCATCCCATAGAGGTGAAGAGGGGGGAGACTGCCAGCAGGGTCGAGGAGAGCAGCATCACTCCTCCTCAGCTGGTCATTACTCCCTTTCCCGAAGGCGGTTGCAGTGGTAGTCAGAAATAGCCACCTCAAAGACGAACTCGATGTGCAGGAGGAAGATAAGAAGAGAAAGTTTTGATTGACCCGGTTGAACTGAAAAGCAACAACGTAAGGTACCCTGGAATTTGAACTATTAAAAATAACATTGTTCCGAAATAAGATTTTGAAGCAGCGAAGGAGAGAGGGAAGGGAAAGGATTTTGCTTTTTTTTTCTTCCCTTCCTTATGCTGACAGCTAAGAGATTTAAGTAAGAAATTGACAAAAATCCACTTTGACATCAATAGGCATTTAAGCTGAAAATAAAATGTCAAAGGGATAATAAAGATTTTTGAATAGTCAAAAACCTTTAAAAGCAGGAAGGGAGAGAAAAGGAAAGAACAAAAGGGCGGGATCTGGAAAAATGGAGGAGACTACCTGGAACTAAAAGGAACTTACAGTGAAACTTTAACAAGATTCCTAAAAGATACATTCTCATTGAAACTTTGTAACAAAATAAGAACCCCTGGAAGAGAAAGTGGAAAAAAGAAACAAGAAAAAACAGCTTTGGATTATTTGGATTACTTGGTGATTTTTGGCTATTGGATTTAAATGACTAAAATCAATCGGGTGGTTGTTTAAAAGTGTTTAAAATGGCATCACTTTTGGAAGAACTGAAAATGGAACTTAAAAAACAGAAAGAAGATGCACAAGATGGAAGAGGTTCTTCTGGCTTCATATTTCAATTTTTAGAAATGGAGTTTTGGAACTATGAGAAACAACAAGAAAAGCCTGTAGAACAAGAAGGTCGGGACAAAGAAGAAGCCATCTTTAATGATCAATGATTTCTGCTGTGCCAAAATGGTTTTTTCTTAATCCTGATTGGTTGTTAGTCTTGGTCTGTGTTTATTGGTCTTGGAATTTGCTGTGTTCTGCTTGATTGATCTAATATCTTCTGTCTGTTTTGTGGCTTTTTTTGTTTTGATTGGCTGGCAACAATGTGTTCCTGTATTGGAGGCTTTTAGCGCAGCTTGGCTCTGAGTAAATGGACGGCTATCTTTTATTAGGAAGCCAGGTTTCATCTAGGTGCCTGGTTGGGGTGTGTTTGAGCTGGAGGTATCGGGGGGGGGGGGTCTGTTTGTGCCCAGGTGTTTGGTTGGCTTGTGGTGTGGATATTTTTTTGTTTGTGAGTGCAGGCTTCCAAATAATTCACAGTTTCCAAATAATTCACAGTCTGGTGGAATCATCTCTTCTATTCATGCTTTCAGGTCTTTTTTCAATCTCTATGGCTTCTCTGATAATTCTGTGGCTGGGGCTTTCTATAGTGGCTAGGGTTTTGGCACAGCAGGAGGCTAGCCCCAAATTTAAAACTGAAACGGCTGTGAAAGTCTGACTCAACAGACGAACACAATACAAAAGCCTGATGACGGCAGATGAGATTCTGCCAAAACGTTGCTACAACTTTAAAAGCACAACTATAATAATGTGGGAAAATACCCAAACAAAGCTGAACACCACACATGTAAGTACCCGCGAAAACTTAAGAAAAGAAATATAACATATATAACATAGTGTGTATTTTAAGAATGTACCAAGCAGAATGCGATTTGAAGTTATGTACTACCAGTATATTGAATGTTGGAATTCTAAAGGCATCAACTGAAGTTTAAATAAGAGTTGAATGGATACAATTAAAAGATATAAAGGTGTCATAATCCAATTATTAACTACAGGGAAAAATTGGTTTATGAGAAAAAATAATATGAAGTTGAAACAGGACAGACAAAAGTATCAATATAATGATTAGAAAGATACTGAAACTTAGAAAAAGATATATAATAGAATTTAGATGTGAGACAATTCAAAATAAAGCTGAGAAAACCAAGGGAGGGGAAAAATTATGGACAAAATGTTAAAATAGTAATAAGATATGGAATAGAACACAAAGATGAATATGAAATTGAGTTTGTGTCTGTATGGAGAAGTGATAACCGGGGACCATGCTATTCTAAAAAAAAGATATTTTATTTGTATTATGTTTTTGTGAAAACCCAAATAAAATTTATACAAAAAAAAAAAGAAACATCATGCTGATGAATATTTTCCTAATTTTGCTAATAATGTAATTACGCAATTCATTGCAATCTGTGTTTGAGTCTCCTGTTTGATGAACATCAGCATCCACAAAAGAAACAATAGTGGTATTTTCAATTGCTTCCCAAGTAATGTTTCACTTGAAAAACACAAAGCTGCAATTATATTACTAACATTTTCAACTGCTAAGTATACAGACATACTCCACTAACAGCAGTATCCTTAGGCAAATGGCAGAATCATTTTGTATCATTTCTATACATTAGAAATGTATATTTTATACAGATCTAGTAGATTTTAATGTCAAGTTTTAGAAAGTCTTTCCTTAAATAGCAACTTAAAAGAGCATGCAATAATATTAATCCTTATATAGTAATTAGAAGAATTAGCAATTTTTGCAAATATAGCAGACTTGGGAACTTGGGAACTCTCTTTACAAAAGTAAATATACATGAAGAAAGAATATGGCATTTTTTCCAGAACTGTTCAGCAAAGTATACTAATATTTTACTATACATCATATTTTTACAAGTAACTACTTCCTTTGTACTTGTAACATTTATTTCAGAAAAATAAAAAAGGAATGTAAAAGTTTCTTCCAAAAGTAATATAATATATAGGTGTTATATTTAGTACTCTAGAAATAATATAGTAATAACTATACTTCCACTTTCATTCCAGAAAAATGACTCTACATTTCTACCACCTTTTATTCACCTGAATCGTTTAAGGTGCAGCCGGAGGACCTGAGGTAGTCTGTAGATCATTAACTGCTTTTTAGCTTCACTTAGAATAAGAGGTTTGGGAGAAGACTTCCGTCGTTTGCCTATGTAACGTTTAAAGAAAGAACACAAAATGTCATGAGTTAAAGGTTTCCTTCGTCCAATATAAAAGTTGCACCCAACAATCTGAGATACTGTCTTGAATTTCGATTAAAGATTATGGCTTGCTGAAAATGGAAACACCATTTTCAGCAAGCCATAAACTAAATAATAAAGGTGGGAAGGATAAACATTCCTGGAACTTCTGCTTATACCTTTTTCAACTTTTTTAGTTTTGGTGGTTTGGGGAGTTGCTTTTTAAAACTTTAATGTATTTATTTTTAGGGCTATGGTTTCAGTTTCCCACATAAAAATGGTGGGACTATTACTATTTATTTTTATCAAGGAAATTCCAGGGACCACAAAGAAGGTGCTCAAGTGATTTGAGGCCTTGAGATGCAGGTTGCTCTCTCTTGAAGTATGGGATTGTAGCCCAATTTCTTTAGCTATATATGGACTAGTTATGGATTTCAAAACCAATTTGGTTTTCATTTCATGAAGGAATTAGCAGAAGAGTTATATGCCCCGAATTTTTTTAAAATGCCAATTAAAATGTTAAACATAGAATAAAAAATAAGAGACAAGCAATAAAACAGTTTGCCTTTCTTTGCTATTTAAAGGACAGCCTGTGCAAAATGCAGTGTTTCTTTTTCATAGTTGACCTCTGTGGAACCAATATATAAGCACTATTTTTTTGAGCTTGTGAAGTGCAACATGAAGCTTGAATACATGCATTGCACGTATACATGCTTGAATACATGCATTGCACCTACTGCACTGCTGCTAAGTTTAAAGTTCTAAATACAGAAAATTCAAGACAGTATCTCTGTTCAAATTTGAAATCTACCTGCTCCTAGTCATCTATACATAACATGTCAAGAATTTGTGACATGATTAGAATTATCACTGTCCTTCAACCATTACAGATAGTCCTCAATTCATGATCACTTGGTTCAGAGACCATTAATAGTTAAAATGGCACTGAACAAACAGTACTTATGATTGGCCCTCAAAGTTATGACCATTGCAATGTCCCAAGGTCACGTGATTGCCATTTGCAACCTTCCTTGACAATTTCCCATCAGCAGAGTCAAAGGAGAAGTTGGCAGGGAAAATCACAAGTCCCTCTCACTGCTTTTTCTCCTGAGGATTCTCTCTGTGAACTTCCTAGGGATCTCATACTCCGAAGCACCACCTATCTGTTCTCTGTAGCACGTGCCCACTGGTAGCATCCCTTGCTTCTTAGTGTGAATCCCTGGCAGCATCCCGCACAGCACCCACCCCTTACTACCTACCCATGGCTTCTGCTAACACATCTGTAACCCTCACCAGCCCCCACACACTTCATAGGCCCTGCCTATGGCACTCACCACCATCTCTGTGGCACCCCCATACACCCCTATGATCCTTGCCTGGGACGCCTGCTTCTTCCTTCTTAATGAAACATGCTCCTGGGGTTATGACAGTTATCAGGATTGCCAGAAGTGCCATCACTAAGTGATGTTACGTGACATGACATTTTCAACAGTCCAAACTTACAGATGGAAGTTCTGCTTCCAACTGTCATTATAACCCAAGGATTACCTGTATTGCTTTCTCCCCATATGCCATTTCTTTTATTTTTTTGAAGGTAAAAAATTCTAAAACAGGGGTGCACAACTTTATCTAGGCCATTAACTAGATATGGGCTTTAGTGGTATATCAGTGATTGAACTCCAAAAACTGGATGGGTTCCAGACAAAGAACTCAGGTGGAAAAAATTAAACAAAGAACTAAGGTGGAAATGATTAAATTATAATGCAACATGATTATTCCATGGAAGTATTTAATTCTCCTTCTAGCTTCTAAAAAGTACAATTTGATAGCAACATCTGGAAATTTTCTAGGGACAATTACCAAGGTTGTAGGGCAAGATTGGGCAACATTTTAATGACCAGGGCCATTGTACATTTTTTAAGGGAGCAGGATTATGATTGTTGGTTGATCAGTGAAGGAAAGTGGGCAAGATCAAGCATATATTCTTTTTCGATAGCCCAACATTTTTCTGATTTCCCCTCCTTTATTAATAGGATAGAAATTTAGGATTTTTAATTTGCTTTATTTATGCCTTAACAACATACAACTTTGGCTGCCTCCTAAAAATGGCAATAAATAGTATCTCTGGTTTCTGACAATAGTGATTGAAAAAAAATATGGAGATCCCAAAACATAAGGTTAAGGATTCCATCTAATTTTGGGATCTTATTGACCCATTCCTTTTTAATGGATTATAATCTGTGCAAATTGAGTTCTAAAACAACTATTTCTATCCTTTGAGAGAAGGCAGTCTCTTTCAAGAAATGTTGTTTTCTTGTATCTCCAGCATATTTATTAGACATCATAAATTATAAATTGTAAAGTTGTTTTCTTTGCTTTGTTTTGGGAAATGGAGATACAAGACACTGGGATCTGTTGACTATATGGGAATAAAATTATTTTACAATCTATGATCAATTTTAATTGCTGATATTATGTAAACATCATTATTAATAACTTTCCTAAACTCTTTCACAGCAATTTAAAAATAATGAAAGAGAACCAGATTTACTTATCTGGTATTATCTAGCTGTATGGGACTTATATTTCCAGAATTCCCATCCAGCAGGATTTATGACTGCATTGACTGGGAATTCCATGATTTCATTATGCTATCTGGAAGCACCTTCTTAAAAAAAAAAACCTGAGCTTTATAATTATAAAAACATACAAGGACATTTCTCAACAGATTCAAGGAAAACACATAACAAAACAGATTTTTCTTACTGTTACACTGGTCGCATGCATAAATTCTCCCTTCCAAAGCTTCTGTTTCTGTGAATTTGGCCAACATTTCAGTCAACATGCACTCAGTCTGATTAAGAGGCACAATCCCTTTATTGATAGAATGATAACGTTCTGGAAATTCCAGGGAAAGATCCCAGAAGGGTTCCACAGTATTAGATTTATAGTTACATGTTATACAAGTGACCTGTCAAGAAAAAAAGAATATCAGAACATTCCAAGAGAGATGAAAATTGTGATTCCCATGGACTTATTTTCCAGTCTGAAATGACCCAAATTTGTACATCCATATATTTTGTTTTAAAATTCTGAGATAAACAGAATCATCTTCAAAAAGGCATTGTTGGATTTTACTATCTTCATACAACTCTCTAGTATAATAATCAGTTTTACTCTACTGGAATCTGTGTCTAATATAAAGACTATTCTATTGGCATAATCAAATGTTAATTTTAAATGTTTTTAAAGAATCCAATTATTTAACAATTAAGCAAGAATAAGATGCTTAATTTCAGATCCCTGGAATCTCCAAAATATTGCACTGCTGAAATGTCAATATCTCTCTTTCAGAACAGTCAGTAATATAAAACAGGTTAAAGAAAGATTGTTAATCAATTTGCTAGGTATTATTAGGAGACCAGTCACCACACTCCTCTATGTAAAAAAAAATGATTTCAGCTCTGAGCAAGCCCTCATTATGACCCTCTACCACACTTCCAGCATTAAGAAAAGTGGTGATCTACTGTAGATAGCATGAATAAAAACATATAGAAACCAGATATTGTGAAAGGTAGCAGTTTGTAAGACTGAAGCTCACTTAGCATAATATCAATGATCACAGTTAAATAAGAACAAGTTCATATTTATAGAGTATATAAGTAAAAAAATAAAGTATTAAATTCTAAGAAAAGATTATTTTGGCAAAAATTCTTTATGGCTTAAAATATAAAACCAGCCTCACTCTTTCAAATATGCTTTTAAAGAAATGATAAAATTTATAAAAGACATATCAGAATATACAAGGGTGTATATTTAAGGAAAGAAGAAACAACACTCCTACCTATACTGGTCATAAAACACCTTAATAAGAAACAAGAATCTGAAGAGGAAGAATCAAGTCAGTCCATAAACACACACAGACTTGTCTGCTAAATCTTAAAAGCTCACCTTTGGCTGCAACTACAGAAAAAGAATCATGCAACAACCATACTGCATTAGAAAAACATGTTAATTCTTTTTCTACGTATGTAAATGAGTATTTCTGGCTGGGCAAAGGATGGATATCATGCATACCTGACTGAGTAGCTGCCCGTGAAAAATGGTGTTCACCACTTTCAGGACCTGCTTGGTGATCTTCCTTTGTGGAAAAGGGATAAGAATCCTACGTTTTGTTCCTTCTGATTCCAGCTCTTGCTGCACTTTGTCCAACAATTCACAAAGAAATTCCTGAGCATCTTGCTGATCATAACCTCGAAATGCTGGAATCAAACTCCATACAGAGTGTAGCATAGCAAAAGGAGACACTGAAGCCCACTTCCCAGACCACATAACTCTGAAGAGTGTGTGCAGTTCATGACAAAGAGAGATGTGCTTTGAACTTGGTTCCTTGGGCTGTATTAGTTCTAAACTTTTGCTTATTGAGGACCCACCATTTAAACCAACAGATAGGTTCTGCCTGCCAAATGAACCTAGTTGATCATTTCTGCCTGACTCCGTTGGAGTAGATCCAGTGACTAGCTTTCCAGATATTCTAGATTTTCCGATTACAGTCTTAGCTAAGAGTTCTTCTGTTTCACAAAGATCCAGCGTCAGGAAACATTCTCTAAATTTCTGGAGGTGACTTAATACTTGAAGGATAGAGTTCATGTAGCACGTATTTCCTAAATTCTTTAGTCCAGTCACACCAGGAGTCATAAGAGGTTTACGTCGGATGGAATAGAATTGTTTGAATTTGCTACTCTGCACTCGGCTTGAGGTAGGGGAACTTGCTTCCATATCTCTGAACTTCCGGGGAATCAGATTTTCTCTATGAATGTGCGATAAAAGCCTGGCACTTTTTCTTGGAGGAGTATTTGCCAGCTCCTCTAACAATCTCCGTTTCATCTCTTGACGTCGCTGTCTGGCCACTTCCTTTTTCCTCTCCAGTTCTTCCATTTGCTTTTTTTGTTCTAATTTTAGTTGGCCTCTAGAACTTTTATCAAACCAAGTTCGCAATGCTTTTGCAAGCAACGATTGCCGTCTATACCAGAGAGCTGTAAGCATCTGAGGTTGTCCGTGAGGGGCTCTTTGATTGTTGCAAACATCCTCCCCCAAAGCCATTGACCGCAATGTCCTACCACTTCTAGCAGAAGGATCATGCTTCTGACTTTTAACTGCAGACAAAGAACTCCTCAGTAATTTCAGGTCACCTTCGGGATTATCATTCAATACATAGTCTTCACAAAGATAACAAAATACATACAGATCATTTACTTCCATAGCCAAAGGATGTCTGGTCTCTTCAAAGTGTTTAAGTGCATGGTCCTCAATATATCTTCCACATGCCACATGGGAACATTTTAGACAAGCCCAAATGGATTCCGTGGTGTTACAGTCCATGCAGTACCACTTCTGGGGGTTCAGAATGGAATGATCCTGGGCAAGTCTTAGCCGCCCAACATGTTTGCATCTATCCATGTCTTACATAAAACTCCGCTGCTTTAACCTTACAAAGGAGGCAGAGAAGAATGTAATTATTGCACACAGTCAAAAATATACAAGTTCTCTCATTTTCTTCAGACCACCACATGTTTGTAGAGCTTAATAGATTAATAAAATAAGAAAAAGGAGATTGGATACATTCCAGGCATGTACTATTTTATTAATTATCTGATAATTACATGTTTATTCTTGTGGTTAGATTAAAGCAGCCAGTTGGGAAACTAGTGTACTTCCTTGAGCAGTTGATTGGCCACTGTGACTACAGACTAGATGAGTGAAGAGTTTAATCCAGCCCAACAAAAGCTATATTTTTACATTTTGCATGTATATGTTTGTATGAATGAATATATGTTTCATTTAGTTAATTCTTATTGTCACATAAAATCTAATGTTCCAGGAAAGGTGTCTAACATAAGTATGACTGGAGGGTATAAAAGGTGACAGTGAGTAAAATTTAGAAAGTTATAAAAAATATTACAATATTTTTGCTCTTCAGCAAGTCACTGAAAGTATGAATGTGGAAAGGAAGGATTTTTTATATGTGTCTTTTTAAAGAAAACATATTATAATATGAATTAGGCTTGAATTATAGAATCCTTTGCAGTAATATGGAGATGAATGCATTGTTGCTAAATGTAAGAAAAGTGATGTGAAATGGAACTAAAACATCTATGGGAATTAATGGAATACTTAGCAAACTGTTCAACACTGAGCAAGGAGTTAGAAAAAAGATACATGATACATTAATAGGTAATTTTCATCCAGTGTTCAACCTTTTCTTTTTAGGGAAATTTTGAGAAAATAGTAGGTACAGAATTTTAGAGGGCCCTGAAAAAAGTGGATTATTTGGATCTGGATCAGGATAAGGTATGATAGTGGGGCAGTACTGGTCATATTTGAAGTTGACATTTGAAATGCTTGAGATGAGGTGGTGCATCCATCCTAAATTTCTCAGCAGATTTCCATGACATTGGTGTAGTATCCTTCTGGACCAGATTTAGGGGTTGGAAGTGTAAGATACTGTTTTGCAATGTTTCTCTCCTTTCGCCAAGGCCCATTCCAGTCAGTGTTGGTGATATAAATTGAATGCATATTATGAGAGAAGAACAGCTAAGTCAATAACATTGTTGTTATGTGTGTGCAAGTTTGCAGAAAGATATCTTAAATATTTAAGAATTTGATTTTGTAAAAAAAAAAACATTCAGAAACTCAGGATTCTATGTTAATCATTAAAAAAGCATTTTCATGTTGTGTATGAAAACTGGGATTTTAGTCTACATATATTTTTGCTCTTTCAAGATTTAGGAAGTTATCAGTATTACAAAGTGATTTCATGAAACTTGCATCTACAATCAAAACTGTTGGTTATTGTTTCACTAAAAACTTTTGGCACAGAAATCTATATAGGTGGCCAAACGATCAAAGGCGCTTAAATTCAAGCAGGTTAATACAAACCAAAAATTAAGCAAATTAAGCCAAAACCAAACCAAAAATTAAGTAAATAATGTCTGGAGATAAAATATTCTAAGTAAATAAGGTAATGATAGGTGATGGTAAAATTATTTCATTAAAGGATTTTAATTATTGATATCTTTTTACAAAAAATACTTTTTTAAGTACAAATTATTGTGGATGTTTTTAACAGACTGTTTACTTTGTAGAAGAAAAGTGCAGATCATTCTAAAATACTCTAGTTACATTGAAGAATGGCATTAAATGATTCAAAAGAAAATAATGTGTATTTTTAGGATAGAAGCAAATATAGATAGCTGCGCCAAAGTAATAAATTATACTAAAACACTCAACAGTATTTAAATATTTATCTATAATTCTGAATACTTTCAAGAGCAACTACATTTATAAGTAAAATTAAAGCTGTTGAGTAATAATAATAATATATGCAGGAAAAATGTGTATCAGCTTGGAGAATATAGAATTAGTATATTATAAATACACAATATCTATTTTGAGTCCATATTTATTTATAATAGCCTTTTAAGATATCTAGTATCTTTCTCAAATTTATTGTTAAACAATAAGTTGGTTCCATTATAATAATGGAAAAACCTTTAAAGATCTACTACAAGAACTGAAATTGGCAAGATAAAAATCAATTATAATCAGGCCTGAAACAATTGTTATAAAAATATGGAACAAGTGTCTCTAATTTACAAGATTTGGAAAACACAAGTCTATTGATTTTAAAAAGTAGGAGGAAAAGGGCTAGAATTGCAACATGAGCTTGATTTTTTTTCTACTATAGAAAGGCAGTAGGCAGAACCTACAAAATATGGTACATGAATTGTCAGTAACATGACAAAAACATGGGGCATATTAATGAGCAGCATGTAACAATTTATACACTATATAAATAATAATGGAAATGAAATGCAAGTAATTGCAACAAAAGAAGCTTTATGTACAGTAATGATTTATTACTTTCATGAGTACTACTGAAAGTACTTTCCTCTGTACTCTGAAAAGACACCAGTTCTGTCTTGTTCAGGTTGAAATGTGGCATGTGCTTTTTCAAGGAGAAAAAGTATAGGCGAAACAGAAATTTAATTTAAAACGAGAAAAAATACTCACCGATTCATATTTAAATATTCTCGCAATTCAATAATCAGTGGCCGGAACATCCCCATTTCAGTCAATAGGAGGTCAATTTTCCTTTCAGCAGCTTTGGATATTCATGAGAAAGAGTAATGTAATATAAAAGCCCTAAAGAAAGAAATATCCTCATGAAACAAATACATGAAATATTTTAATTAAACAAACATGCAACTGTGCAGTTTTAGAATTTGAATAATTTCTCCAATTCCCTTATTAAGAAAAATGTAATTGAAATTATAACAAAATACCGATAGTCCTTGATTTACAAGCATTTGTTCAGTGACAGTTCAACGTTACAGGGACACTGAAAAAATGGACTTAGTTATGGCTGATGAAGCATCTTGTAGTCATGTGATCAAAATTTGGCACTTGGTATTATTGGAAGTTATAACCCATCCCTTTCCTAGAAAAATGAAATACTTTAGGATAAATTAAAAAGGCAGAATATTTCCCCTAAAAGAAAAGTAGAAACTCAGAAGCAAAACTCACCCCAGAGAGGCAGGAACTCACCCCCACCTTTGCTGATGGGGCCATTAAGGCCTGGGCCTGTCTATTCTACATAACAAAAGACATACCTTTTTCAGGTAGAGCCAGAATAGGAATCCCAAAGCCCTTTAATTCCATCATCATCCAGCAGGCTCAACCAAACCTGAGACTCAGGACAGCCTACAGAGTTGCTCCTGCATGGCCCCTGGGATTCTGACAGCCAATGGGATACATTTCTTACACAGGAACAGAAAACACTGAGGTGTGGCCCAATCGAGGGTATAAAACTAAGGGTCTCTCAGCATCTTAGCCCTTTTTTTCTTCTTCACTCAACATCTTGAAACCTGTGATTGCCCTTGTCTTCACCCAGGAGTTCTGGGCCATGTGGTCCTGTCCATCATTAAACCATCTTTCCAAGCAGTCACCACATTTCCAGTGTCTTTCTTCCCCACTTGGAACGGAACCCAGAAGGATATTTCTTCCAACAGCACCTCACCTGCGCTTACAACTGAAGGGGTGCTTCAATTCCCCCATCTACTAATCTCCTGCCCAATTTATGCTCTTTTGCCTGCCCTGCACCCTGCTTTGCAGTCCCTGAATTGCATGGCTCTAAGCCTGTTTGCCATGCCCCAGGAAGCCTCAGCCTGCCCCAGCAAGCATTCATTCATCCTCCTCCTTCTCTCCCGGTTCCTTGCATTGACCTTTTATGTCTTCCTGAGTTCTTTTCTAACCCAGCTTCTCCAACAAACATATCCTGCATCCCTACTTTTATTCTTTCTTTCTGAAGGCAGCACTCTTTAAAGCTACACAATCTTCAAAAGGCTTTGTAAATCCCAGTCTCAATTGTAGTTATAAACCGATAACTATCTGTAAAGCTATCCAGAAGCCAGAGAAGTAGAAAATGATCGAGCAACGCTACACAGATTTTTTTTTTAATGCAAACCTTCTGCTCTATAAGCATCTGCCAGCCATAAACTTTGGCCAATTTTATGAGTTGCAATAAACTATGAGTTCTAATGAACTATTTTGATATGAGATGATTGAGAACACACAGCCTTTGTTGAAAAATTCCATCCTACATTCAGCTTTGGTTATTTTATGATTTTGGATTGTATTGTGCCTATCTAAAGTAATTACAATAAAGATTACTCTTCAATCAGATGAATAACGCAATACACTGAGTCCCATTTACAGTGGCAAAATATTGTACTTTTGCACAATGAAAAACCCCAAACAAATTAACAGCACTAGCTAATGAAAAGATTCATTACACCTCTGCAAAAGTTATAGATGCATCTGATGGGCCTTGCTAAGGAAAAGAATTCCCCACACCAAAAGCATATTTGATAATGTAGTAAATCATCCCACATATTGTTTTGTGCTCACAACTAACTTCCATGTTTTCCTGGAAGATCCTTTGACCTATAATCTAATTTAACCTGATATTAGCCCTATAATGAATCTCTCTATTTGTATTGGCTTGGCCTCCCACTAAGCAGATTTCAATAGGAATGAAATCTGCCCCTACATGGGATCAGTTAACCAGCATAGGGATTCTGAGAACCTTTCATGAATTTCAGTGAAGAACGAAGAAGCATCAGATAATATTAAGACAGTGGGTGCAAGTGGAGAAAGAACAAGGAATTCTGAAGATTTCTTTTCCCAAAATGACAAAAAGTATCTTTTTCTTTCATCAATGTAACTATTTCTTTAAAAATTAAATTATGCAAGAGATAATCATAGATATTAACAGACATTAACTACTTCTGTGTACAAAACAAAGCATATTACATAAACTCTGTATTTTAGTCATACATTATCACTCCCAATGAAATAAAGCTTTACACGTCTTGATAATTGTCATATGCAGAGTCCTCGATTTACGACAATTGAGCCCACGATTTATGTTGCTAAGTGAGACTGTTAATTGAGTTTTGCCCCATTTTATGACCTTTCTTGTCATAGTTAAGTTAGTAACATGATTAAGTGAATCTGGCTTCCCCATTGACTTTGCTTGTCAGAAGGTTGCAAAAGTGGACACTGCAACCATCATAAATATGAGTCAGTTGCCAAGCATCTGAATTTTAATCAAGTGACTAAAACATTAAGATGATGTACCATATTGCAGGAAGAACACAAATATTTCTTTGTTATAATTTGTCAAACAAAAACAAGAATAAAAAAATAAAAATACATTGACAGGGATGATAGGCACATTTGTGTACTTATGCACGCCCCCTGGGAGGCTATTTCTATTTTCACCAACAGATGGGGCAAAGTCTTTCTTGTGTAGAGATGTTCAAGCTCTATTGCTTATTTTGGAAAAAAATAGCTCTTCTACTTCATTATAATTGTACTAAATTTCTCCAATATATGTATGTTTTAATGTGGATTATAAATTCTATATTGGTTAGTCAGGAACAAGGTAACTCAATGTAATCTATTTTTGCAGACTTTGAAGTTTTCATAAGTAGTATTGGATTGTTCTGAGCAATAACTGATATATCGTTATAAATATACAGTGCATCACTGATTTCAATTCACTATGTATGGTAATTCTTATTTGTCTAAGCAAAACACACACATGGGGGGGAGGGAGGGGGAAAGAGAGACGGACCTCAATTTACAACATGGTTCATTAGTGACCAAAGTTGCAAGAGCACTGAAAAAAGTGACTTATGACTGTTTTCACACTTACCACTATAGCAGCATCCCCATGGTCATGTGATGAAAATACATATGTTTACAACTGACACATTTTATGAAGGTTGCAGTGTCTGGGACCTTATAATCCTTTTGTAACCTTCTGACAAGCAAAGGCAATGGGCAATCCAGATTTGCTTAACAATTGTGGCAAGAAAAGTCATAAAATGGAGTAAAATTCACTTGATAAATGTTTCATTTAGTAACAGTAATTTGGGCTCAATTGTGATTGTAAGTCAAAGACTACCTATACATAAAAATTCCATAATAATGGAAAACAGGGGTATGTGTAAATTGTGTAAAGATTAACGCAACTGTTGTAAATATGAGATTAGGAAATAGTCATCTAGTCAAACTATTTTGAAATCAATTCTGTTTAATGGAAGAAAAATATTTTTATCTTGTTTAGAGAACTGTCTACTTACACTCATTCAATTGGACTTTATTTTATACAATTGGTAGAGGCAACTCACCATACTTCTATTATTTAAATAAGCAAATGTCTGCATAATGAAATTTTGCTTCATTTTGTTTCCTGTTTCTATTGGTCCAATCTCAATCAATAATCGAATAACACTACAGTATGCAATCCATCATCTCCCAGGATTGAGATTGGAAGGCCAATATTTCAATACATTTAATGCTTACTTAAACCTCTTAAATGCATGTTCAACATATAAGAGGAATCTTGTTCAGGTTTTTTTTAAGATATTTTAGAGGGAAAAAAAGTCTTCGCTGGTTTTAGTATAACAGAGATGTTTTGTCATAGCAAAAAACTGTAAAAGTTTAATGCTGTAGCTAAATGGAAAGAAAAAAGAGGAAGGGAGTGAAAGCCAAAGGGGAAATTTCGATACATGTCTCAGTTGCCAGTGTAAATTTGTGTGTATGTTTGTAGTGGTGGTGGGGGGAAATATGTATTTTAGAAATTCTTTTCCAAGTCACTTTGTTTATCAGCTAAAACATTTAAATTAAAGGTATTAGTATCCTCAAATTGGACTGTAGCTGGTCCATTTTAATCCAGGATGAGTTTCAGAAATGTTTCAATACATCAAGAAGAATGAACAGTGTCAGAACTTACTGTAATTTACTTGAGATTGAACAATGAACAATCTGATATAACTGTTTGGAAAGCATGAGGGAGGGTAATTTTTGCTTTTAGTATCAGTCAGCAGTTGCTTTGTTTTTGACTACACAATGTACAAAGAGTTAACAATGCCAATTCCAATATTAAAAAGGCACATTATAGGAGAAATTGGCCTGAAATTAAATAACTGATTTCTCGCACTGTGTATAACTCTACAAATAACAAGACTGACAGGAAAAAAACCATAAAATAATTGTTCATGTGTTTCTCATAATTTAAGTTTGTGAAAATATAACATTTAGAGTGACAATGAGCATAATAAGTAATTTTAAAATTCTAAATTGATGGTCCTGATTAGAAAACATTTCATCCAATAAGTCATAAATATTAAGAATTATATACAAATAATCAGTACTGGAAAAATTATTTCAGAAATAAATCATGTTTCAAAAACATACCAATTCCTTTCTCTAAGGTTGAGCTTTGAGAAAATTGGTTCTACCAGTTTTCAATAGACATCTGTTTGTAAAATGTTCATTGGCTATCACATGTGACATCACAATCCCTCCTTTCCTAGTTGTTTAAATAAGACAATCATTTTAATCAATTTGTTTAAATTATTCAATTTGTTTAAATAAGACAATCATTTTAATCAATCAGAAGTGATGCATTTATATAATTTAAAATGAAAGACCTTATAAGGACCAGGGAGAGATAAAAATTCTGCATTTGTCAACTTTATAAATGAGAAGATAGGCAGGCTTAGAATATAGTGCAAATCTCCTAAGACTCTTCATGAAAAAAGCTCTGAAAATTCTCAAAAAATATTATAGTACCCTCTACAGAAATGTATGCACAACACATTTGTCTTTTACATCACAAAATCAGAGTTAGAAGGGATACTAGATATTCTCTACTCCAATCTCCTGTTTGGTGCATGATTTATTGTATCACTGACATCACTGACCATGTACTCTTTTTGAAGATCTCTAATTAAAGAGAACTTAATTTCATATGATAATCTGTTTTATTACCTAAAAGGTGGTGTGATGTGGTATGGTGTGTAATGGAATGGTACACCTTTGAAAACACGGTTCTTCCATCAACACTGGGGATCACATGGTGAGCCTGCAAAGTGGCTGTATGAGGCTAAATGATGATTGTTCCTCCACTATCTGCAGGTTTTATCTTTATCTTATCTTTTTATTTTTGTTGTTACTTATATTTGATATTTTTATACTGTGACATGGTTTAATTGCTACTATGCTTGTAAGCTGCCAGAGTGAGATGAGCTGTTAAAGAAGCCTGGTAATAAATAAAATAGTAAGAGGGTCAAAATAACACAGGATTTTTGCAAGTGCACTGTAACAGTAATTTTTTTTATCATCTCCTTATCCATAACATATCCCTCTCAAAGCAAAATTAAGAACTTCAGAAATATATTCACCTGCAATATTTCTCACTGAATTAAAAGAAAGAGAAAAAGAACATTAAAACATATCCAAGTGGATCCTCTGACCTATCCCTATTTGTTTTTAAACTGTGGTAGTAAAATGTCCATTTTTAAAAAAATGATTTGCTCACATGCTGCTGCCTTTAACTTGTCCCTAGCTTGTAAGGGAGAAAGGCTTAAGAACTGCATATTTGTTTTTAAAAATCCCTTTTCTGATAAATTTAAGCAAAGTGTCAAGGTGTATTAAGCTGAGAAATGACCAGAGATGACCAGAAATAAATGCAACAGAGACAGGATGGACCAGCAATAGATTCTGCAAATTTTATGCTGGAATTGTTATTCAGTGACTTCAAGAATGGGTGAATAGCATTTCAATTTTACAATAGGAAGAAGCTGTCTGATAATAGCAATAGCACTTAAACTTATATACCGTTTCATAGTGCTTTACAGCCATTTTTGTAAAGTGGTTTACAGAGTCAGTATATTGCCCCACAATATGGGTCCTCATTTTACCAACCATGGAAGGATGGAATGTGGAGTCAATCTTGAGGATCAAACTACTGGCAGTTGGCAGAGTTAGCCTGTAATACTGCATTCTAACCATTTTCCTATCAAGGCTCTTATAAGATTGCTATAGTGATATGCTTGCTAGGGTGCTATAGAGCTTTAACTCTCAGATAACTATCTACTGCTTTTACATCCCATCCCTATTATAAATTCCTTAATGTATTGTATTTTCCCTCTTCAAATCTTGCTCTTGTACAAGGATGGAAAATATATTGTTCTGTTCAGTTCTGCTGTAGAGTCTTTAAAAAAAAGATGTTAGTCAACACACAATCTATTCCACTGGTCAATTCCCACAAGGTCAAGAAGAACAGAAGGAAAACCCCGCCAAAATTGATGTTTCCAGTAGAACCAGGTTTTATATTTTGGGTAGGCAACAGAGGATCAGCTAATTCAAGCAGGGACAGGACGTACATGGGCTAGTGCTTCCCAGCCCTTAGGTAAATAGGCATATTAGCAGAGAAGTTATTCTATACTGAAAGATGACCAACCTCTTTCAGTCTTAATTACCTATCACATTATTATATATTGGGAAAGGTACTTGAGACCTATTTAAAAGCTGCAAGGACAGAAAGGCATTTGTGCCTTTTCTCTTCCTTCCTGCAAGCTCCCTGAATATATTGAAAAGATACTCCAGAAAAATACCAGGAGGATTCTTCCTTTTGAACAGAATTACATTGAGAACTGCAACAGAAAAAAGAGAAATTAGCCATAACTAAGTGAAAAACGTATGCGAACAATTACACCATCAGAATCTTTTAGGCATCTGTTGAACTTTTTTTTTTCAAACTGGGCCTATATTTTTACCCAAAATGTTTGTTTGAAAATGGTATATATGGTTTAGATTTCATTTTATTTTGCCTTATATTAATAATTAAATATTTCATTTTTCTTGCTTTATATTAATGGCCCTTCAGAAATTCATTTGGCTCCCATCATTATGACATTTTCAAAATTGTTGAAGACTTGGCTATTTTCCAGGCTATGGGGGAAGATGATTTATAAGCTTATGAGTGATCTGCTGTTCTGTTCTCCTGACTGACCATAGTTTTCTTATACTATATGTATTGTTTTTTTAATTTGCAAGGTTCCCAGAGCCTCAAAAAGTCATGTGGCCTTGAAATGATTTCATAATTGTGATGATGAACGTAACATTATTGTTGTAATACTAAAAGACAGATTGTCATAGAGTAATTCTATGTGATCACTAAGAGTTGAAGACTTAATGATGCATAAACAATAAAATATTTTTTGCATATTGTATTTTATTTGTAAGCAAATTTGAGATTTTTAATAATAGTTGTATACAAAGATATTTATTTGCACATTGATCCTTTATATAATTTTTGTCAATATTCCATATTTACTGAACCCCATCTGCCATAACTATTGCTTAGAAAGAGCCTCAACTCTCTAGAAGTTTTAATGCAGGAAGGACTAGGAAGAAAGATTAGTTAGAGTAATTCTAGCTATCAGTAATTATCTACTTTAAGGCTGCAGCCCTATACATATTTACTGAGGAATGTCTTCACTGATAAAAACAGATTTCAGAAAGTAGGTATTTCTCAGTGATATGCTTTGCAACTCAAATCAACAGCTTATCAGGTTACCTGAGCATACAGCAATGTGGTACTTCTAAATTCTAATGAAGCATTTCCCCTCTCAATGCTCAAGAACTTAGTGTTTCTTAATGTTTCTTAATGTTAATTTTTCCACTGAAATGGAACCTGGGGAGCAAATGCCTGAGGAATGAAGAAAAGGTATATACATATTCCCCCTTTCTTGAAGCACTATCATCTAGCTGACCAAAGACATTATGATGAACATGGTAAATTACAAACTCTATAATGGATATAAAAAGCCTACATGCTCCTGTTACAATGCCAGGCTATTGAGATGGGGAAAAAATCAGAAAAAGATAAATCACTTCAGATTTTTTCTACCTTTAAAGTAACATAAGCTGGACAGTTCAATTGAAAAACATACTGAAATGTTTTTCATTTTTTCAGCACCATTGTAAACAAATGGTTGTAAGTCAAGGATTATCTGTGTATTTATAGCCTAAGTAATTCTTACAGAACACAAGGTGCATTTACAAGTTAAGCACAGCAGATCTACCTTTCCATATATGCCATAGGTTCGCCATCACGGGCTTATACCATTCCTAATGTAAGTACTTAATTATAAATTTTAACAAGCAAGTACAAGCACAATGTTACCAATTTCTCACCAAAAAGCTTGAAGCCAGTCTGTGATTGCCTTCAAATTTTGCTGACCCCAAAATAAAGAGAACAAGGAAATGAGTCAGTTCCTCCAGCTAGAGAAAAGGAGAGTGCAAAAACCACTCTTCTGGATTCTGACCCTTCCTTTTATTTGTCCAAAAATAATAACAGCTGCTAAACTGTTATTCCTTTGCTTTGTTGTCCTAAGAAGACTTCTACTGAGGAATGTACTACAAATTTTACAACTACTATGATGGTTGCAATGTTGCTGCAAAGATGGAAATATAAAAGGAGAAAGGGGGAGAAGAAACAATATACCTTCAGACAGACATCAAGAGCAGGACTCTTAAAGGAAAGAAAGATTAAAGCAATTTAGAATCCTTTACCTCTTACCCAACCCTAATGAAAAGAAAAATAATTGCGATCTCCCATCCCATCCTCAAAAATTTGCTAGAATAGACATCAAGATGTATCCTGGGATTTTGCACATTGGATATATAAGAGAAATGGAATATAGACAAAACTTGTGCTTCTTTTGCCTGGGCTCCTGTTCCTTAAGGTAGTGCTTTTAAAATGTTCAATCCTAATCCTGGCATCCTAAAATTCTACGAGAACCTAATGGAGTTCCACAAAATATTAAAAGCAAAAAAAACAAAAAAAACAAACCCAAACCCTTTCATTCATTAGAGCTTTGCTTATTGATAGAAGATTGTAAGACTTTAAAAAAAAATTAACAGGCTTCACCACCTAAAAGTTTGAAAATCCCTGTTTGACATAACATTTGCAAATATTTACACAGTCAAAACTGCTCATGTGAGTTGCATTAAGGTGAAATCAGTAAAACAATATGCATTTGTTGAATCACATACACACACAATCTGAATGCATCTTTAGTGATACTTGGAAACTATCTACACCTTTCTCTTTTAAGATCCTGTGAACAGAAACATACATCAGCTGAAGCCCAGAAGCCAAGTAAGTCCCTTCAATGCAAAAACAGCCCACCCACAAACTCTGCAAAGCAAAAAAGACCACTTCTTTTGGTGCAATTTTGGATATACCACCACTGAACCAGAAATAAGCCAGCTCAGCTGGTGAATGCAGGCAACAGTGTAAGATCTGAAGCTGGTCCTGGGGTGGATGAAAGACCTTGTGTGGAAGTGCTCTCACCCAGAAAATGACTTAAAGACATCTACACTGCTGAAACCAAGCAGAAACTGTAAGTTAGACATTTTTTATCAGCCTTAACATCTTGGCACACACACAAATTTTCCTTGTTCTTGTCTATCTCAATATTAAAAATAACTTCATTTATGTATTTTCTATTAATAGGTCACTTTTAAAAACATAGAAATAGAACTATAAAAAATTGCAATCTGATTTTACATCCTGCTTTCCTTCCAAGAGCTCAAACAATGTATATCACACTCTCCCTTCCCATTTTTTCTCACAACCCAGTGAAAAATGATCTTGAGCTGAGAGGGAATAACTGACCTAAAGTCATGTAGTGAGTTCAATGGCTGAGGACCAGTTGCATATGGGTCCTCCTAGTCCTAGTCCAACATTTTAGTAAATGGGGAGAATATTAGATGCAATAAAAGACAGGATTTTCCCATATTTACTGTATATTTCTTTATAAGCATGACTATAGAAATATATGAGATGGGAGGATTAAACTACAATAATATATTATAATTGGCATTCATATTTATTACAAGGGATCTCATACGCACGCACATACACACACACACGTGCTAATATAAAATTTAGCTTTCTGAATGAATAATTTACATTTACAGGGCTGCTCATAAAAATAATCTGTTTCACATAAGCATTCACGTAAGCTTTATGATACATAAAGCATTCCAGTATTGTTCACAGTATTATGGGTCTTTTTCAAGAGTGTTTTAAGTCTCTACCTCTCACAACAGTTAACATTAATTACAATGAGTTCAAGAGGTAAAGGAGGGAAAGAGCATGCAGGAATTACACAGATAGCTTGCTAATCAAGGACAAGTGTTTATAGGCCTGAAATTTTAATTTTATTTGTAGTCAGCTGCTAGGGGAAAAATAATTAAACAATAGTTTAACAGTTTACAGAAAAATGTCATTTTAAAATATATTTTACAATCTAAATTAACAATATAGATTGATCTTTGAAAGTTACATGATACCCAAATAGCATTCAGGATAAATACACTAATTTCTAGTGGAAATAAAATTCATGCAGAATTTAGATTTAAAATAAACCCTCTGCATTGAATCAAAAGAACTCATGTTTACAGGTAGTATCTAACCTAGTCTAGATGATTATATAGTTCAAAGTAATAGCTAAAACTTAATAATAAGACGACCGGTACGTTGTATGAAAACCAAATGTTCCCAGTTTATTGGGATTGCATTCACTGATTCCAACTATAAATTGGGCAATTCATTTCTTATTTTCAGCAAGAAAAATATATTTTGTCTTTGCTATGATGGGTAAAATGTTCCTTTCTTTTTGCAAAGCTGAGTACATGGCTGGAGATATTCTGCATCTTTATTTTAACTTCAAGCAAAAAACTCGCACCTGTTTACCCTGTTTTTATAGAGAGAGATATGCCACCATTTATTTATATATATATATGCCACCAGCTTAGCAATAACATTATTTTTTCATCTAAATCAATATTTAACATATGTACATTCTGATTATTTGCAAACATTTTATGGTCCTCCCCATCTCAAACATTGGTCAATCAATATATTGAGTACAACAATTCGCATCACCATTAACACTGCATCCTAAATTCTGCCTTTCGACATGGGTCATATAAACAATCAACCTTGGGGAAAGCTAGCTTAAATCTGGCTTGGGTAAACACTGCATGAAAATTAAATTGAAAGCTTACAAAAGCTTCTTATAAGTATCTGTTTAGAGATTCTGGGCTCCACAGAAGATTCCTAAGCATTTGTAGAACAGAAACATAAAGAGCACACATGTATTTGTATGGAAATGTGTCCATCTGCCCAGAGAAAAGGAACAAAAACCTGAGACAGTAGGAAGTATCTGGGAAGGATTAGTCAGAAAAGCTAGCTGACCAATTTGTCTTTGACCCATTTACCTATAATGGGTGTTCTATAGCCTAGTTCTATAGGAGCATTATGACAGCCATTTTGTGAATAGAAAAAACTTCCCCAACATCCATTTTGTGAGAGTTCCCCTGGTATGTTCACAAATTCCAGATGTACCCACCAGCTCCTCATCTCCAGTCATATGCAACAGTTCTTAACATATACTTTCATTCTGGACCTTTATTTTGTATAATTTTCAATAAGAGAATAACATACACCAAATAAAACAAAGCACTGCCTGCTATCCTGACACAATAGATTTGGTAACTGCCGAATCTCACTCTTTCAGGCAATTTCTGTGGCAATTTCTTTTATATTACCAGCTCTTGAGGGTGCATACACACACAACTAGCTTACAAAGGACTGAGTCAATTATGCACAAGCTTTATCAGTAATTAAAATCCACACAAATGATAGCATTACATATAACTTACTGCACAGCCAATTAAGAATAAACATTTAAAAATGCTAAGGTAACAAATATAAATGAATTTCCAAACTTGCAAATACCATGAATTTAACCATAGTCTATTACATTCAGAGATTGAAATTTGAATTTAAATTACATTTATTTCTTAATTATTCAGTGATTGACAATTAAACATGCAAAGGGTAAGGTGTAATGAAGATTTTCTCATCTGAACTCTTTCCATATATCAAAATGTTATCTCCTTTTTAAATCCTACTAGCAGTTTTTATGCAATATAAACTTCATCCAAATCAAACTATAACTACAAAATTATTAGTTCTTCATTTATTTAAATAATATTTCACAAAGATGCTTTGCTCTACTGTAATTTTTTTGTAGTAACTTGAAGAAACCTAAGCAATACTCATACAAAGTTATATATTCCATAGTTGTTAAAAGAGAAGTATTCAAAATCATTACAGATGGAAGTTATGAAACATTACTGGAAATACTTCTATTGAAAGAGGATTGAAGGAATAAACTTATGTGCTTGTCTTCTACAGACTTTTATGGGAATTTTTCCGCAGAAAGTCTAGCATTAACTATTACAGTACCTAGCTTCTATTTACTGTCTAGATAGGTAAAGGGGCTGCACCCAAGTTATCTTCCTTTTATGCTTAACAGGGCTGTCTGTATAGGTGAGAATTGTATCTAAACATATCATCCTTTTTTCCCCTCTTAGCATTTTCAACATCTATTTTTAAAATTGCTACAAAAGAGCATATTTAAGAATGCTAGTGAAGCATTTGTGAAAAAAACCACCAGCAGCAATATTTTGGGACTTAGTTCTGGAGATAATGCAGATCCAGCTAACCCCTGAATACTGGTAAGGATAAAAATTCATGTGAAATGAAGTATTTCTTAACACTATATTGCTCTTTCACATCCACAATATACTATCCTTTACTTTTCTTATAGTTTCTTACAGGATACTGTATATTATGGCAATTACATTTTAATTGCATCAGAAACAAAGAAATCATCCACAACTCCTTCAATAAGCTTACTTTAAGTATTTTTCTCTGCTTAATCTACTAAAGTTTCTGGTTTTAATTCTGGGCCTCCTTCCTGTTGCTTTCATTGACTGCCCACCCATCCTTTTGTCCCCAAATACATAACATTCAAGTTTCAGTACTTCTCTTTAGCCCCCACTAATTTCCATGCCTATCAACTCTCTTTGGAATACAACAACATCTCAGCAGTTGACATAGTGGCTGGAGTGGAAGAAAGAAGGTAATCAGCAGCCTTTACAGCCAAATACTATTTACAATTAAGCTGAATTTAAATGGATCACAGAAAATAACTAAGAGGAGATTGTGACTTTATATTTCAAACTGAAAATGTAATTCTACACAAATAACTCTTATTAATTCTGTATTGCAGATTTTTTTGCTACAAATGATGATTACAAAGATAGATGCTTTTGTATTGTCTACCATTTGTCAGACTGGGAAATACTTAGAGGGATAATTTTGAATGCATATGTCAGCTTAAAACCAGAATTATTCAGCCAGGATGAACTGGTATGATGAAAACAGTAGAACAGACTTTCCTATGGGTGTTATCCACAGCAAAATGTACCTAATACAATCGCCCCTCAGAGAAAACTTTTCTCCAGAATTGAAAATCCTTAGCCAAATAATACCTATCTTGATTGTTAGAAAGAAAAGAATACTCTCTCTCTACAATATTTCAATTACTTCATTACTGTGAATCCAATTCTAAAATATACTATTCATGGATATTAGAACCATGCTAGCCTCTAGAGTTTCTGTATTTGAAAAGTCTAGTAAGTAAAACCAACTAGGAATAAAAAAGTTAAATAGTCATTGGTGCTTTTGAGTAGGAAATTAAGCTTGTAAAAGTATATTTAGAAAAGGAATAAAATCCATCCAGATAATGTTGAAGTCCAACATCATGACCAATAGTTGGGATGATAGAACAGTAATCCAGTATCTGGAAGGCCCCATACTTCCCTACTTTTAAAATCCATATTCTATGCTTTGATTCTTCCTTTTGCATTATATCACTTTAATTGTATAAGCCAGCCAAAATTTGACATTGTAATAGTAAAAAGTATTTTTAAAAAGAATGTAATTGAAAAGCAATAAACTGAAAGAGTATAACTTATTTTTGCAATTGTATGTGAATTCTATCACCCATTAGTATTTGTTTAAATGTTTAAGAACATCTGTTATGCCTCTATTATTACCAATGTTTTTTCATGATTAGTATCAAGTAAATCAATATGGATAGTTAACATTTAATAAAGCACATTGTATTATTAGAAATATAGTGTTTCCACATTCTGCACTTTAAGCATTCACTTTATATATCCTCCATAAGTGGAGAGGTATGACATTCTCATTTTTGAGGTTGAAGGTTCATTCTCTGAGCTTGCAAGTTGCTTTCCAAACATTTTGTTACCAGGTTGAGTAACATTTTCACCACAGTTTAAGAGATGTCAATGTTCAGTGTTCTTCTGTTTATAAACACTGATGCTGACATCCCCTAAACTTCACTGAAGATGTTACCTAGCTGGTAACAAAAACTTCAGAAACCAACCCACAAGCTCAGAGAACAAACCTTCACCCTCATCCTAGCTACAGGTATTCGCCATTATTGCATTCTCATTTTTCTAATTTAAATTTAAAACAATAGTTCATAAACTAATGAACATTAAATAGTATTTAATATTATTTTAAATTTTAAAAAGTGAGAAAGAGAAGAAACATTTTTCTACCCTGAAATGGTTTATTGTGATCAAAAAAGGGAACCAGATTTCACAAGTCTTAGGAGAAAACATAAAAGAACCAAAGATGCTTGATTTTACACGTTCGCTATTATTTTCTATATACTATATTTTAACAAATATATTCATTAAGAGCGAAGACTTGGCTCCACCTCATTTTCTATTAAAATGTGGGTGGGAAAGAAAAAAGCAAAACATGAAGTAAGCAAAGAATTTTGCTTCCTTTTGAAAGATCAGTGAGCCAACAGGTTTTTAAACAATAAGAACTCTAAAACTTCTAAACAGACAGAACAGTAAACTGAAGTATACCAGTATATGCAGGTGCCTAGAGATTCTGCTTATGTTGCAGTTTACCATTATAAGATCACACCCATCTACCAAACAACTAGTTCATTAAAAAAAACCCACTTCATTGCCCTGTATATTAAAATGTTTCAGTGATAAAAAATAGCAGATATTAAAGAACCATTGTATCAATATCATTACATCAGAACGTATGTTTAGAAGAAAATGCAGTATTAACAATACAGTAATAATTTCAACAGCCTAGTTGCTATATAACAGAATTGGAAAAATGAATTGTTACAAAAACTCAATCCATGTTTCAAGGCCAAGAATTCTCAACTGCAACAACCCTCTGGACATATAACTTCTATCACCTGATCTCCCCAAATCTTGCTATTTCTATCAACATGCTAATAACAATGAAACTTCAAATCACAAAATACATTCTAAAAATAATGTTAAGGTGCTTAAGTTGTAATGTTGTGGGGGGGAAAGTTACAAATGTCTGACTTGAAACTGACCAAGTAAGATTCTAACTTACAAAGAACTACACAGGATTAAGCAACCACAGCATGAAGTCTTCCTGTTATCTATCAACTATTCCATCACAAGCTATGCTACCTCTTCCAACAATATACTTATTAAAACAATTGCTGCTTTGCCTAGTTATTTCTTCCAACTCTTTTGCTGCTCTCCAGCTACAAATGGCAACAATTATGAACATGCACTTAACTGTTTTAGCTTTCAGCAACTATGCTATCCCTACCCAGTTCTTAATCTACTTAAAGCGCCTTTCTTCCAACATCCTGCAAGTTTAATGTCTACTAGTTTACAACCCCCCTGCCCCAGTCCTCAAGCAATCTCACAGAAGTCTCTTGGTTCAATATTTACTCCTAGCTCTCACTGTACACCAGAGCACAGCCTGTGTTTACCAAAGCAGAGTAAAAAGTCTATCTCAGACCTTCAAAAGTCAGTTGTTGGCCAATATCTTTGCTTGATCGGGTAAATCCTGTCACAACTATTCACCTTTTCATTTGGGAGGGTTGGCTCCTATCTTCTTCCCCGCTCCCTCTAAGAGGGGCCAGCGCTTCCCTCTTCTCGGTGAGCACAACCTTCCTTGTCCCCTTGAAGCAGGGGCTGAGAGAAGAAAGGTTCTTCCCCACCCACCCCTACTCTTTAGGGGGTCAAGACCTCTTCCCCTCTGCCGGCCTGCCCAAACGCGTGAGCGAGATTCCCTCCAAATCAGAAGGTGGGGCTTAAACGAGCACAGCCTTCACGTCCCCAACGTGGAATCTGAGCTTCAAAGGGGTGGAGCCCCCTCAAACCTTCCACGACAATTGGGGGTCAGTCTCCCCAACCGGCTAGAACCACGCATAAAAGAGCCCCTTCTCACTCAGGAAGGGCTCTCCTACTTCCCCCTATTTAAGGTCTAAACCCCAAGGGGGTAAAGCCCCCGCCCCCCCTCCGGCCCCTTTATTTACCGCCATCATCAGCACGCGCGAGCTGTCACCAAGCGCGAGACACCCCAACCGGTACACGACACGCCCCCCTCGCCTGCCATTGGCTGCCAACT
Organism: Laticauda colubrina; assembly: GCA_015471245.1. NCBI lineage: Eukaryota > Metazoa > Chordata > Lepidosauria > Squamata > Elapidae > Laticauda > Laticauda colubrina. Next base: position 1,995,779 of record BLBF01000083.1, on the reverse strand, counting down.
TCACCCGGCCCCTCATTGTCATTGGATAACACGCCCGCCACACATTATTCCCGTCCCACCCACGGCATGTGACGCTTTCACTATTCAGCTCTCTTGTTTACGTCGGCTGCGCCCCAAAGTCGTCTCGAGTTTTCTGAGGACGATTTTTTTTTTTTCCCCCTTCTTCTTTCTTTCTTAACGTCATATACGTAACGCGAAAAAGCGGGAAATGGTCCCTGATTTATGCGAGTGACGCGTCGGAGGATGCGCGTTCTTTTCAAAAAATCAAAACGATTCTAACGGCTCCGCTCAAAGGAACTCGAGCTCCTTTTTTTTTATGGAACGCAATGGCTGACTGGTGTGGCATGGGCCGAATCCCCTTCTTCAAACTCGAAGCTTTGGACGAGAGCGTTCCTCAAAAGCGGAGCCGGGGTGTACATGTAGCTCCGCCCAGGAACTGTGACATCCACCGACTTGTGAATCGCGAGGGGGGGGGGGGGGGGGGAGAGAGAGAGAGAGAGAGAGAGAGAGGAGGAAATGGGGTTAAGTTTGGTTGAAGCGCAGGAGGGTAAATAAGGATGTTTCCGAGACAAAGGGACTCTTAAAGTCGTAGGGACCCATTTCGTTAGTCCCCCCGCTTGGCGGGAGGGCTTTCCAGGGGGCTTTTTCAGCTCAGGACCTTCCAAGCAGAGCAGACACTGCTTGAAGCGTGCGTAGAGAGCCTTGTGAATGCGGGAGCGTGGCTCTTTCGGGTTTGAGACGGGAGGAGTCTGCCGAATATTTGCTCCTTGACGACGGCTTCTTGGAACCAGGGCAGCACCTTGACAGGTTTACAGGTGTAAGCACAGGAATATAATAACCCGCGCCGTCTTGCAAGGTCTTTGAGCGACCTGGCAGGTGATCAACCAGTCTCTTCATCTTCGGTTTCTCGTCTAGCTCGAAGGCATTGTGCTTCACACGCTGCATTCTCTTCTGGGAAGATTTCGGTTTTAATAAGGGGGGAAATGGCTTTACCTTGTTAAAGGCATGAAGAAAATCCAACTGTTTTAATATGACATCTACTTTTAATATAGTTTACCTCTGTATTGGAACTCAATGTGGCATTTTGTCTGGCTTGAGCAAGACCATATCGTCTAAATCAGGCAGGCTGCGATCAGTGAATGAAGAGTGGAGTCTTTATAAACAGCCCGTATCAATTTCAATTACTACATATTCCTTTTTGTTACCATAAAACAAACAAAAAAAAAAACCTTTATAGAAGAAGGTTGGTTACTTTCTTTGCAGAATCTCATTTGCTAGCTGAATTTATAGTATTTCCAGAATTTTATAGTGCTGCCAGACAAACCTCCCAACACTAGTGTCAAACAATATTGTGCTTTCCTCAATAGAACCTTTTTTTTTTCCATGACAAAAGTGATGGGAAACTAAGGTGTTATTTCCCCCCCCCCCACCTTTCCTTATAATATTACATCAATAAGGGAACACAGTAGAAGACTTGTTCAGAAGAACCTCTCTTCCTGAGCAAAAAATGTGGTAGCATAAATGCATTTCCATTTTCAGAAGAAAATGTTAGTAGTAATTATTAAATGAGGCATTTATAGGGTTTCTACTAATCCATCAAATTATACTTCACATCCTTGTTCATTCAGTATAGTGTAAATGTAATTGATCAGTGCTTTGTGATCCTGTATGAAGTTAAACAATGAATCTTAATGGTTATTACCTATGATTTATATATGGTCAATTAATTTTTTTAAATGATGCCCTGAATTGCAGACAAAGGATCCATGGTTTCTGATATGACAGTGAAGTGGAAACAGCTAATTCCAACCTGCATCCAATTATATTTTGCTTAATAGCTCAATGAAAAGTTATTCAAAACTTGAAAGACTTTATACTTTGCAAATGTGCTTTGTTTTGATTGGTCCTAATAAAGATAGAGGCTGACTATATTTTGGAGTATTTCCAATGGATTAACTTTGCTTTGTACATATCTGGAATCACTGCACATTCCAAAGCATGGAGGTTTTTTTTTTACAGGACCCCCCCCCCCCCCCCCCCAGTTCACCATATCTCTTGTTCAGGCTTCACAATTTGCAATAGCTCCACGGTACAGAAACCTGATAATGGAATACATAAGTGACAACTAAAACCATCTGACAGTTTTGTGTTTATGGAAACACAAAAACAACATTGATTTTAAGACACTACAATATGGTGTCCTGTAGTGTCATGCAATCCTACAGGAAAAGATGCTAAATTAAAGAATTATATTGCAATTTTGGTATTTAGTCTATGGCACAAAAGTAATTTGTGATTTGTGTATTACATGTTGGTGCCATAGGCACATCCATTCTTATTCTTGATTTATGTATCTTAAACAGTTTTTAACATCCTGAACATTCTCTTTTGAAAGCTGGATTTATATCACAGCGATGTAAGTCTTTAATTTTCCGTATTCATTGGCATTGATATTAATGGTATTAGGTTATGGATTCAAGGATATATTCATGTAAAATTCATGATACATTCAGCACCTAATCTCTTAATTTTGCGTCATAAAGTATGCTATTTATCATTTCTGACATAAATTTAAAAAGCTCTAGGAAGATCCCCAATTCAAAATAAGGCTGATTAAATCATATTGGTTTGATCAAGCAATTACTGTATTATTGTACATTTTATTATTTGTTCGATCAAGCAATTATTCTATTGTAACAGTGGTAGATGTTAAATTCAGATAGTAAATTTAAAAGTACTTGAAAAATTGATCAATGAAAATTCATCTCCTAGATGTGTTCTTATGCCACAGTTGCAACAGATGTACAGTTTAATTGGTAGTGTTCTTATTATACTCCCTATTTTTCTTTATGCCTAGTCCAGTATGAATTATTTTTAAATTTGTTATCTATAAACCAGATACTTGATGTTAAGGTAGGTTTTTGCCAATGCCTACTTTCCAATCGAATGAACAATTTTTAGGTACGGAATTAAGTAATCTCTAGATCCACCTAAATTGATCTCTGCAGTAATATATTGGTATGTAACAATCTGACCCTACTAAATGTTCCCATTATGATAGAATAATAAAGCAATTCTATATAGCTTTATTGTGTCTTCTAGATAAAAAATAAGCAGCAGAAACAAATGTATACAAATCAAAGGTATGTACTATGATGATTAAAAAAAATATGTTTACTACATAAAAGTTACTTTTCACTTCCACTATGTATAAGTAAAGAAATATTGGCCAATCAAGTTAACCTAGGATAAAAAGCAGGCTGTGATAGTTTTGGTTGCTATGGGAACTAGTGAATAGAAAGAGAGAAAAAGAGGCCAACTTTGGGGGAGGGGTGAACAAGGAAATATATAAGAAAATGATAATATGGAAAATCTTAGAAAATCTTACCTAAAAATTATACATCTCAGTTTTATAAGAGTATTCAGTTTCTTTTATACGAGAGGAAGCTGGAAGGCAAAATACTTGAGAACAACTAAAAAATCCAGCTGAGCTCAGTACTTTGCAGGATCAGAAGCTGCAACAATGAAGGTTGAGCGCTGGTAACCCAAGGATACAATTGACAGTAAAATGCCTTAACCATTTGGGGAGCTGTGGGGAAAAGAAAAAAAGGAAAATCATTTGGCCATCATCCTTCCAGATTCCTTTTCAATGTTCTCAGTGGGATGAGCTTTGCTCCTCTGTAAGATCTGAAGATGTGATTCTTTGGGAGTCAAGAAAAGAACCAAACAGTGTATTAATCTTTAAGAATAAAACTGATTGACTTTGAGTCTGAACCCTCCTTCGATATCCAGCAAGCCCCAAAAGGAGAACTTGTCTTTCCTTTGCCTCATGCTACCCCTTTGGCAAAGGATTCTGCTGAACCATCTCCCTTTGTGTTTTCCAGGGCTCTATCAGAAACCTATCACAATTGAGGTCTGTAAAAATCACAAAGCTGCTTTTGCATGGATGACATGGCCATTAAACTAGAAAAACGGAATCTGGAAAACTTGATCTTTCCAAGTATATCTCATTTCTTTGGTTTATTAGCTGCTGCCTTATAGCGTGTGAGGAGGGAGTGCTACACACAGCTTTCATTTCAAACATGCTGAGCAGCCTCTGTCAGATGCCTTCCCTGGTTTGTTGTGTTTTTTTTTTTTTTTTGGTTGGAGAGAAAAGGGGAAAAACTTTTGTTATTGCAAGAATTAAAACTAAAATGGGAATTTTAACTTTAACCTGTCCTGCTCAATGAAAGGCAATCATCATATCTGACAGAACACCAAAACCAAGTCCCTAATAAACCTATTTCACATCTTTTTTATGATAACTTTTTCATTAACGTAAGAGGCTAAAATAAGGCAGCATATTTGTTGCAATTTGTAGGGTAGACTTTTCAAGAAAGTGCAAAAACAAGCGAGAGACCCTTACTCTATCCATAGAAAATTTCTATTAGACTCAAGCCTGTTACCTATTTGGAAAATATGCTACGGCCTCAAAGAACACAAAGCAGAAATGCTGTAGAACTTCATGGCATAAATACCAGGAATCTGTTGAGAAGAACTTTAAGGCTGACAAAAGCAAAATATTAACCTGTCAGAGCACAATGAAAGTATTCAGAATTTGGGTATCAGTGTTTTGTGGCATCTATGCCAAACCAACCTAGCAAAGCTTCTCTGAATTATTTGAAAATGCCTTGAAGCAGTTTAAAGATCATGGTTTTGATTGAAAAAAAAAAAAAAAAACAGGAATTACAGAATTGCTCACTCCTTGGCTTCCTGAATAAGACATGCATTTGTGGAATTATTCAACATGGGGCTTGAGTGCCTGGCTATAAATTAACATATCAAGGCTTGTGCAGGAAAACAGGACAAATTGAAAGTTTACCCCAGAGTTACATTTTTGTTTCTCATAAAATAGGTAATTATGAAATAATTCCAATATTTTGTTTTTAAATAATATAAAAAGTGGTTAAGATGTGAAAGAACTAGATTATATTAACAACACTGAATCAAATAAAGAATTGAATTAATATAAAAAGTTACTTTTTTCTATCAATATTCAAAGCTTCAGAAGTAGAACTTGAAAAAGCAGCTATTAGATTGAAATAATTAAAATGATAACATTAAATCATAAATAATGTCCATAAATAAAAGTTCTTCCATTGAGTTACAAAGTTCTTGATCAGGGGTGTCAAACTCACAGCCCATGGGCCGGATGCACCACATACTGGCCCTGTCCCCACCCAATTTAGTGAAAAAAAGTCCTGATGCATCATGTGATGACTCTGTGATGATGTGAGTTTGACACCCCTGTTCTAGATGTCTGCATTAATTTAAATGCTCAATTTCAATACCCTTTTGATTCAATATCTCGGGATTCTCAGTCATCCAGGTCATATTTGTCTCAAAAGGATGTTTTCAAAAGGCAACTGGACTGTGTTACTTTCCTTGAGGAAGAACAAAACATTTCATTTCTTATCCAAGAAACTTCATCAGTTGGGATTGGGGGTAGGGGTGGAAGGTAGGTACTGACAGTTGAGCCTGGTGGTGGGATGGAAGATTAGGTTCTGATGGGATGGAAGGATTGTATTTCTTTGCAGTCATCTGGTTTGTTGGTGCTCTGAGAGCTCTTGAGGTCGCTTGAGGGGTTTATCTTTGCTCTTGGTGTGTAACTGGTTGTGGAATCTTTTTGCCACTGCTGCAAGAGCTGTGTTGTAGAGGATAGGTGGTGTCCAGTAGGTGGATTTCATTCCTTCCCCACCCTTAGGCTAGCAATGTATTTTCAGTTCCTTTGTCAATTTGCTTTTTATTAAATTGAAATACATGGTATTTCTGTGGCAAAATCTGGGACTCCATAGTTTCACCCAGGTTTCATGCCGATATTCCTCTATGGTATTCAATTTCTCAGTTATATATTGAACATGGTAGCTCATTATCTGGATAAACCAAGCAGTAATTTTCTTGGAAAATCATTTTATACCCATTGTTTGTCTGTTCTTGTAAGTTGAAAGACTGTTTTCCAAACATGGAATTTAATACACCATGAATCAGCATTTTTACATCTGTTCCTCATTAGTTCTACAAATCAAATTGTTCCCTAATTTTTGTCTATTTGCAAAGTACAACAGGTACTTAATTTTCACTAATTAAACTAGTTTGAGCTCTTGAAATACTAGAATATTAGCCCAGTGCACAAGTAAATTTGACTTCATTAGGTAGGTTATTAAGATTTATGGTACAGATTTTTTTCTCTGCCAATACAAGGTTTGCCTTTGCTCTCACTTTTTTCTTTTCCAGTCATCTAGTTATTACTTTGGAGTTTATCTCTTCCTCTTCCACACAGGGCAACAGGTCTTTTTTATGGAAGCACTTCCTGCCTGCTAATTTAAATCATACTGCTTTTGATTTTACTTATTTTCTCAGATTGCTTTCTAAAATTATATTCTTACAAAGTCAATGTTTAATTTTCTTTCATCCAAAAAATATTACTATTAATCCCCTGATGTTTTGAAAGTAAATTGCAAAATGTGCTTTTTAAAGTTGCTTCAGATAACATTTTATTTTGGCTTTCTAAGTGCTTTAAAATTTCCAGAAATGAATCCATTTGATAATTAATAATTCTCTGCAACTGGAAATGAGTTATATAGCTGAGAAATCCTGCTGCTTTGCTGAAATAGTTCCTGCAGTTTAATCCTCATATTACCTCCTCCAAGAGTATTGTTCCCTTAATCATTATGGAGTCAATGAACACATGGCCCTGTATTGTATCTTTTATTTTACTTTGCATAATGACCTGATAATCCTATTCTAACACCTTTTCCTGGATATTCAAATAACATTATATTAGATTGATTATATTATTCTCTGGTATAAATCTCTGCTCTTGAAAACCTCCTTCCCTCAGAGATTAGAGTGCCAAGGACTCTGTTGTCTTTTAATAAAGCCTTAAAAACTTGCCAATGCCCCCAGGTCTGGGGCCCCAAATGTGTAAAGGGCATCTTCAATAGACTCAGTTCCCCTTGTTGGCCATATCCATTCAGACTGCTTAATTTGTCTATTTGTAAAGTAATGAGCACTTTTGTTTTTTAGAAGACAACCCTTTTTTCTTCCTAATCTTGAATTCTGTCTCTCATCTTGGTGAAAAACCCCTTGCTGGTTAACAGGTACAGTTAAAGGATTCAGGAAGAAAAAATAAAACCATCAGAATAACTGAGAGGCAAAGGAAGTGACATATTTAAGAAAATCATCATAATCAATAGAGTGTGACATGTGGTAGAAATGTAAAATTTAAAATGAAATGAAATAAAAGTAAGTATATTTTTGTTAATTATCTCTGTATCTATTGCCCTTCATAAATATAGAAAATATTGCATGGAAAGCTGAATTTCAACAATAGAATCTAGTTCCAATAATTTTTAGAATCAAGTTTCCAGACCATCTTCACATATGCTGCATTATATCAATAGTCTGGAGCAGGGGTCTCCAACCTTGGCCATTTTAAAACTTATTGACTTCAACTCCCAGAATTCCTCAGCCAGCAAAGCTCCCTGGTCTAGAGTGGAAGTTGGAAGTTACCAGGCTGTATATAATTAAAATTGAGACCACGCCTGTGCAAAGATTATAAATGCTTAAAGCTTTTATGTGCTAGAGAGTTTACTTGTTCCTGTAATTGCTGAAAACTGGAAGCACCCCAGAACACAAACTTGATACTTCAGGGAAATATATCAACAGTGCTTTTCAAATGGCAACTGGACTTTCTTGGGATTTTTTCCCCTTGAAAACATTTTGCTTCTCATCCAAGAAGCTTCTTTGGTTCTAAATAACCATGACCTGTATTACAGAGAATCTCCATAGACATTTTAGTAGAAATACAACATTTTTCAGAATATCTCAGCCAGACATAATAACAATCTACTGGTATGCCTTGTCCTGATAAATTTCAATTTGTTGATCTACATCCAGTCTCAAGTATTTCAAAACCTTTTCCGGAGCAGACAAAAATCAGACAGAGTAGCATGTTATCAGCATACTGATGGCATTTTAGTATAAATCTTGGAATATGATCAGCAATTTAAGTATTTCCCAATCATGTTCAGGCATATGGCCTCTTAATTTAAACTCAGAATTCTCAGTAATGGTTATACTGGCTGGAGAATTCTGGGAATAGAAATCCTCACACCTGGAAGTTCCACAAAGTTGAGAAACCAAATATAGATTTTATACAGATGGAGGATAAAACAGCTCTGCATTTGAATACCATCCTCCCAATCAGCAAGTAGAAGAATAACACATTCTTTCATTCATGGTATCAAAAGGATACTATGGTCTTAAGGTACTGAAAAAACTGCTGAGAAGTCTGGTGACTCAGCAGTAACTCCAATTATGTAACAAACATTTTTCATCCAAGATTGACCGGATTTGATCAACCACCCTTTATTTAACATCTGACCCAGAAAGAAGATATTGACCACAAGTTTCTAGATCAATTTCTCATCTATTATATGACAGTGTTTGATGATGATGTAATGATTCTTTTTTTGTAAGTATTTTTAAAAAAATCTCCTGACCCAGACGCTCCCCGTTCTAGATCTAATAAGCCATTAGGACCAAGGATCAAATAGGTAGTTAACTGAGCAAAGCTTCTATATCATGTCTTAAAATGTAAACCTATCCAAAGCAATGTAATGAAATAATATTTGGGATACCTTTACATATTGGAATATAAAAGCTGGAGTTCAGATAAATATGAGTGTCATGACTGTTTACAAAGGCAGTCCGGCTGGAAAGGCAAAAAGCAAGTTCTGTGTATATGTAAGTCCCATTCTTCAGTCTTTGTAACTTTTAATGTTTTACTTCCATGTATATACGTTTAGAACAAATATTTAACTCCTTTAAATGCACAATATCAACAACCCAAAGGCCTGAGTCTTCAGTCTTTATTGCCTGCAGTTCATCAGCAATCACAAAAGTCACAACATATTAAAGTTGCATATGGTTCATAGATCAGATTCAATTTTCTTATGTTAAAATTATTCATTTGCTTACAATGCAGACAATTTTCTGCATATATTAACAATTTGTCAAATCTTTCTGGGCTCATAGCTAATGAGTAAGATGGAAAATACTGAGAAACATTTCTAGGCACTTTAATGTTTCAATATATAGACTTAAAAATGACAGTTGCTTACCCAATATAAAAATCACGAATGATTTGGGCAATAATTGTTTTGAGCCAATCAATAATATTGACCATAATTTTTAATTCTATATATTTTTATTGTTTTCTAATGAAAAAAGAAAGCATTAATGACCAAATACAATTAACAACTGCAGTATTTGAGCACAAATCCAAAACTTCAAATAAATGTTTACTCTCAACTTTCAGCAGGACGATGCTTATTATGCATAGACAGATAAAAATTATTACATTCTGAGATCAGTTACAAAATAACAGCCGTTACTTTGACCATATAGAGTCTGACTGTTGAATAAAGTTATCCATATAAATTCGTAATGAAAATTTACACATTTACAACTTTAGAATTTTAAAACTGAATCTTTCTTTCTCCTTTGTGTGGTTGCAAGAATCCAGGTAAAGGTTAACTCCATCTTAGCTGATTGGACTGAGCCTGTCAAAGCTATTTTAGCTCTACCTCTGTTGCCGTCTTTTCCCAGCTTTCGACTTAGTCCCTCAGCCAGGACGGACATCTCTTTTAACCTCTTGTATTTTCAATTTCGCAAAGAGTGTGTTTTGGAGGATTTGGAGATAAAGAAGAGGTCAGTGCTGCAGGCTTTTTGCTCCATTGTTGGAGCTGCCTGAGGAAAAGCGACGTGCAGGGTTGCAGACGTGCAGGCCATGGCTGTGTAGTCAGTGGTGAACATGGATCGGTGGGAGGATCAGCCCGCTTCACAGCTGGATCAGCCTGTGCTCCTGCTGCTAGTGCCAGTGCTGGGGGAAGCAACCCAACACTGAGGGAAAGGATCAAGTGTCACAGCCTTGGAGGACCTGACCCAGATCGATCAGGGCCTGAACAGATTTCTTGGCCCTCTTCTGGAATGAAGTGCCTAGCATGAGCCCGCCAAAGGCCACACAGGATTTCTGGCAGGGTGTGGACAGAGCTTAGCTAAAGGCATTGCAGGGCCAGAAGCAAGCCAGAAGACCTGGTAAGAAGAAATCCATTGGTGCACATGTAGGGGCCTGGGGTTTGCAGCATCCACCTTCCACCCCCTCCTTTTTGGGCACATGCATCCCTGTCCTTCAGGCTAAAATGGCAGAGGCCCAGACTTCCAGCAAGCCCCAAGGGAGGGCAGGCAGGAGTCACTCCTTGTTCAAGGTCAGGATTCCAAAGTCGGTAACAAGGTCATTCCAGTGGTGGCAATCATGGGCGATCTGCAAAGGTCACCTATTCAAGGAGCCCATCAGGCTCAATCATCACAACCAATGCCAGCCTTTCCGGATGGGGAACACATCTATGATCAAATGGTGCAGGGTCAGTGGTCATGGTTGGAACAAGGCAGAAACATCAACTAGTTGGAGTTGAGGCCTGTTCATTTGGCCCTCAGGAGTTTTCAACATTTGGTGGAGGGGGCTCATGTCCTAATTATGACAATGTGGCTGCCAAGGCACACAAAACTGACAAGGGGGGACATAGTCCATGTCCCTCATGTTGGAAGCGGAATGCTTGGACTGCTGGGCAGAGAACCATCTCATAAATATTTGGGCAGAGCACATCTCTGGAATCAACAATGTGCAGGCAGACTGGCTCAGCAAAGCCAGAATAGATCATACAGTCCCTCTCTTTTCCAAGAGATGACAAGGAGGTTCGGCCAACCCATTGTAGATTTATTTGCTAACCCAAGCAGTACCTGACTTCCCAGGTTCTTCACCAGATTCATCATCCCAGGTGTGAAAGGGACCAATGCCCTACAAAGCCGGTGGCCTCCAGGACTCATGTACACTTTTCCTCCTCTTCCCTTACCAGTGGTGGTCCAGAAGGTTTTGGAGGAGGGAGGTGGTTATCCTGCTGGTGCCTTATTGGCTCCACCATCCCTGGTTTGCAGACCCGGTAAATTTATCCATTGCTCTGCCATGGAGATTTCTGCAAGACAGGATCTCTTTGCATCAGGGAGCCCTGGTTCATGCGGAGCCACAGTGACTACAGCTAGCCTCATGGCGTTTGAGTGGGGGTCTCTGAGGAGGGATAATATTTCAGATAGAGTTATCCAGACTATTCAGGCTGCTAGGTGGCCTTCTACAAAACGTAGGACTGCTGCTTTCCATAAAATGGAGTCGTGTCTTTTCAATAGCCACATTGGGTGGCAAATTCACACCATCGACTATGGGCAGGTGGATCTGTTCCTGCATTTCTAGACCCTAAGAGAAGTAGGTCTCTTCTACTGTCTCATGGAGTGACAGCCCATTCTACGAGGAGTGCAGCTACAATGGCAGCTTGGGCCATGCAGGATCTGCCAGGCAGCTACGTAGTCTTCACCCTCTCCATTCATCAGAAACTACTGCTTGGATGCCTTCGTACCGGCTGATGCAGTGTTTAGCAGATGAGTTCTGCAGAGAATGCATACGGAGCAGTGAGACCAGGACCAGACTTGACTCTCCTTTGGATGCTCCAGCTTTGGTATGTCCCTGGACTCTCGCAACCACACAAAAGAGAAAAAACATTGGCCTTACCTGATACGTTGCTTCTCTTTGGTGGTTAAGAGAGTCCAGCCCCGCCCTGGGTACTTCTGGTCTGAGGTGCAGGCCAGGGGAAGAGGAGTTTAGTTCTTATCCCACTTACAGAAGCAAGTCCGATCTGTCATGTGACTTTGCTGAAAGCTGGGGAAAGCCAGCAACAGAGGTGGAGCTAAAGTACCTTTAACAGACTCAATCCAATCAGCTAGGAAACAGAGTTAACCCTAATTTGGACTCTCTTACCACCAAAGAGAATAAACATATCAAGTAAGACCAACATTATTTCCAAATATATTTATGCTATAGTTCTCTAAGCTAAACAGTTACCCATGTGCAAGGAATAAAAAAACTCAGGTTGCATTTTAAATTATACCAGATTATTTATATGATGGGAATAAGAATCAATTACTGAAATATACTTTTTTCACAGCCAAGTTGTTAGGTCTACATGGAATTGATCTGATATTGACAATTATGAATTTAATTTATCAAGACTTGACTAAATTAATTAGAAAATAGCTTTTAATAACTTTTTAATTGGGAAGATTGATATATTTACATGAGAACTAACAAAAACGCTTTACAGGAGCAAAATACAAACTAAACAATAATTATTCCCTACTGGAAAGAAGAATACAATAACAAACAACATCTTTAAAACCAATACATACGGATTCTATGTTTTCATTAATATAAAATTTAACCTATGTATAACAGTACAAATATTGATTTCCATGACTAGATTCCCTGAATCTAAAACAAGGGCAAAGTAAATATGGCACAGATTTCTGAGAGTCTGATATGACAGAGTATTCATCTTCAACAAAAAGATATTTAGAACAGAGATGTGTTGCTTTGATGGGTAACAATTGCCATCTAGAACACTGGATTGAATTTCTATTCAACAAAGTGGTTGCTTACTTGAAGAACATTTTCTGATACTTCATCTCATACCTGCAACAGGCACCTGCTGCTGCTTGCGAATTTTGTTGAAAAGTTCCATGTATTGAACTATTGTATCAGCTGGATTGTAGATGCTGTCATGCTTATTATTGAACACAGAGGGGATACCAGGAGCATGATTTCCCATAAAGCTCTGCATGAATTCCATTACAAGGTTCCAACAGTCAGTGGTTACAACACATGGACAATATTCCACCTGACAACAACAAAAAATTATGAATCAATCATAATTAGCTCCATAGCTAACAATAATTAGAAAACTTGAAGGAAAAGAGAATTTTCACACATGTTCTCAAAGTCTAGTTATGTTTAAATTTGGGCATGTAGCATATTGCTGTCCTGTGACAAAACAAATATAGGGCTTTCTTTCAGATAAAGATTCAAAATATTGCAAATATGCATCTTATAAAATGACTCATAGCAAGTAAGTTTTTAAAATATTTCCACAAAAATATAATAAAAAATACCAGTCCTTTTACAAACTTTCATTCCTTGCCACAAACCTACACTATCCCATTATCTCTCTACCAACATATCTTAAAATTTCTCCATGTTTCCTACTTTTAAACTAAACATTCTTACACCTATATTCACTACAAACCATTTAGTTGTTAACTAACAACATGGGATTGTTTGTAATTGAAAGAGCATGCAAGATTCCAGTCAGTGTATCTCTAATGTTATCATAAGCATTCCTTATACTTTTATACCTAAATATATGAAACAGGAGGATATAACACATCTTTTAATTTCTGTGAATCATTCACTCAATAAGTTATTAGATTGACTTAGCAAGTACACAGATAGATTTTCTCCACTACAATCTATCCCCAATCTGGTCTTACAGGTCTTCCAGTGTTGTACCCATTGTTGCTGAAATTGAATTTATCTACCTTGCTGTTTGGCATTCTCTTCTTTTTCCTTACATCTGTCCTAGAATTATACTGTAGTCTTGTTTACAGAACTGGATCTTGACATAATGTGCCCAAGGTATGATAATTTATAAAACATCCCTGGCACCATTCTCACTTTGCTTTATCTGAAATAATTTTATTGTGTTTATTTTTAGGTCCATCCATTCTAGAGGCTCCTTCTTTAATCTTCTCTTCCATATCCAAAACAATGTTTTTATTTCTATCAAAATTGCTCTTTGTTTTTTGTACTGTTTAAGATCTTAATTGTTACTTGCTCTTTGACTACATCCTTTGCTGTTACTTTTTTTATCTAGAACACTGTACAGTATTTTCCTGGCAATCATTCTCATCTCACTCTTTCTGCATTCTATGCTGCTTTCACTCAGTTCTTTTACTTTTTCCTCTACTTCTATGTCCATCTTTTCCCAAGATACACTCTTGATGTTATGAAAAGAATGGTTTTCCTATATTCAGAACCTCTTGTCACTTTTGTATCCTGCAGTTATTTCAGTCTTTCAATACAAACAATTGCTCGTGTTTTTCAATCCATTCCTTTTCTTTCTGTATGCATGAATAGACTTAAATCATGTATTTGAAAAAGACCTTTTTATGAGCAAAAACTTACTAAACATATCTGCTCATTCTTGGGTATTTAAATAGCCCAGTATTTTTTGTGTCATTTCATCTTGTTTTTTTTACCTATCCAGTCAAGTCAGTGAAATAACCCTGGATTCCACTCATTTGGAATGTTGCAATCTCCCCCCCCAAAAAAAAAAAAAAAAAAAAAAATTCAACTATCATCAGCCTACAAATTTCTATTTTCATATGCATTCAGAACTCTCATCCTGTCTGTCCTGGAAATTCTGGGAGTTGAAATCCAAAAGTCTTAAAAGAGCCAAGGTTGGACACTCCTGATCTAGAAGATTGAAAATTGTAATTTTTAGCCCTGTTATTTATTTACTGACTTAAGTCACCTAAATTTTAGACTCTAGGCAGCTTTCATAACAATTAAATCTACATCTTCACTTCCACATTTATATTCTACTCCACAAGATCAGAGCAATCTCATTCACGTTTATATCATTCTTTCACTTTTTCTTAGTTTGGTGGTGACTTTTGTCAATTCGGGCTCTTATAGAACACTTTATAGTAAATAATAATAATATATAAATTACTAGCTTTAACATGCTACATTAAGCATTCCCTGCTAATCCTAAGGCACAGGTGTCAGTTTTGAATATTTTAGCCCATTTGCCACAAAACAAACTCCAGTTTTATTTCAAGCTTATTCATGCTGTACTAATCAAGATAGGTTCTCTATTCTAGAGATGTAGCCAACATACTATGGTCACCTTTCACTAGCTGTACTATATGTGCAGCATTCAGGATATGATCTCAAATAAAAAGTTCCTATTATTCCAAATATTAATCATGCTATTTATTTCAGCCACCCCTTACCTCAACAGATATTCCACGGGCGCTGGGCCCCATGGTGACTGTGCCAACCTTCACCAAAAAATCACAGTACTGGTACCGAGTGCCCCGGCTCTCTATTTTGTTCCCTTTGGCATTTTGAAAGAAGCCTTTCAATTTCACCATAAGTATGTCAAAGTTGGTATCTGCTATGAGACATGGGCCATTTTCAAAGAGAGCAAAACAGCTGAGGGGATATTCCGAATTGTGCATCACATACATCAGTTTGGCAGTCTGTCCTGAAACAATAGCAAAACAACAGAAAACTATTTTTTCTTTCTTAGGAACCAGAAAAATTGTAACATCTGTTACATCTTTGTCCCTCTTTCAAAGCACTTGATTATATCACAGAATATTTATCTTATTCTTTCTCCATAAAATATTCGATGGTTGCTGAGGATTTATGTGAAATGTAATGATATTTATTATTCAACTACTTGAAACACTATTCTAAGCTAGAGAAACATTTATCTAACATATAATCTTTTGACATTCTAATACACTGATTCCCAACCTTTCCAGCTTTGGGAAACAGATGGGGGGGAGGTGCGGGGGGCAAGCATGCTTGCGTGCACAGCTGCATTTGTGTAAGTGCTGGGTGCAAGGCCCAGTTTCAAATAGGCCATCGCCTGGTACTAGGCCAAGCTCAAGAGTTGGAGACTACTGTTCCAGTGAGCATACTTTAAGGTGCTTGAAAATGGAAACTGACGGATCATTCTTGCACAGAATCTTAATAAATATCTGCAAGGCTTAACAATTCAACCCAGGAAAGGAAGTTATCTTAGAAAATCATGGAAGAGATTTCATGCAGTATGGATTTACTTCCAGATGAATGGATTTTAGCCTTCAATGTGAAGGATGTATCTTTCAAACAAGCATACAGCTTATTTCCAAATAACGTGAAAGAAAAAGGATTTTCTCTGCTGTGAACTTTTAGGCCAAAGGAAAACTAATTTTCAACAGAAGCAGCAGCACATTCTGTGGACAGTCACATAAACCAATGTTTAAACAGAATATTTGGTCCTGACATGATTTTCCTTAAAACTAGCATCTAGAGCAGGTAAAATACTATCTGCCTATCTGTTCTAATATAGATCAGGAGAACACTCGCTAAATAAATGTTTTTAATACTGCAGTGTTTTAAATTTTATAAAAATTAGGTTAATTCGGTTTGCTCTACTGAGCACACAGAAGGCAACTTTTAAAACAAAGTGGTACTAAAACAAAAGCATATTTGTTTTCATAAAGGATGAAAATGCATAAGCAGTTCTGAAAAGCATTAAAATAGCATTCTACTTATAACGGGACAGTTAAATCACTGAGTTCAATTTTGATTTAACTAAAAATCCCATTTAAAGCATTCCCAACAGTTTATTTAGATTCTTCTTCAATGCTTCTAGAGAAGAACTGGTAACTGGTTCCACTGTTACTCTTACCATTTGGAATTTTTTTCCTAATATCAAAAAGAATTTGATTTTTTGTAACTTAAGATAATTTCATTTTTACTGTTCTAACATGATCATGGCCTTCTTCCCTGAGACATCTGTTCAGATATTTGAAGAGCAGCATTATACCTCCCTCTTCAGTCACTGTTTCTCAAGGAATATTTAATCAGTTCCTTTAGTCTCTCCTTGTAGGATTTAGTTTCCAGACAGTTATCCTCACTGGGCTTCTTTAGGAAGGATTCTCTCAAACAGAAATGTGTGAATTTCAGTTCCTTGTAACTGGTTATGTAAGACAAGAGTATACTGGCCAATATAAAATAGAACGGAACTCTTCTTTCTAGTCATTAGGAAACCACACTTCTAGTGATGGAACCCAAAACTGAAACTGATTTTTCAGCCATATCTTGCTACTGTTTGTGATCAATTACAGTTCCAAGTTATATAGTAAATAATTATTTCTAGCAACCAGATAAGAAAGCTTGTTATTGACCAGGTGCATTTGAGCAGACAAGCATGTTTTTGCACTTGGGAAAAATGCAGTGTTGCTCTCAGATATCAAGATTGCTGTTAAACTATTAGCTTTTCCTGTTGTCCAAGATTTAATCGTATGTCATCTTCATATGACTGTGATAAGACAAAGAAACTAAAATACAGAAACCTTAATGCTTCAGTAAAGTATCCAAATTAACAGCTAACAGGACAGCATTGTGTAGTAAATTATATAAAGTACTAGATTTCCAACATGCTTCTTTACAACCTAATTAGTTCACAATTAGTATCTGAAGATTAATGACTATATGTCAAAAAGTTACTCTGCATGACAAAAGTTACTTTACAGTTACTTTTGGCTATAAAGTTACTTGCTGAGATGCATTTAAATGTCGCCATGTTCCAATTAACGAATAGAAATGTACTGGAAGGATCTGAGTATACCAATTTTTGAAGGCAGAAAAAACTCACCTTGACTGCCCATTGTGGAGGCTGCAGTGTGGTAGGTTTCACAATCCACACAAAATGTTCCTTGTTTTTCTGCACCAAGTAGCTCCAGTTTTCTTGTTAAAATTTCAACTGTTTGCTGAACACTTTTTCCCTCTGTTATTGGCATCTGAGATATACTAGCACAAGAAATATGACTTTTTAACTATGAAAAACAGATGCATACCTCCAAAAAACCTATATTTATTGCTATGGTGACAATACACACAAGGAAATGAGTGTAAGAAACGGAGCATCATTACTCTGCATCAAATGAGAAGACTGTCTATATCACAATAGCACTTTCACTAAGTATTGTCTGTACTAACTATAGGCAAGATGTTCTATGTCCAATAACAGACAAATCCTGATTGATTTAGCTGTTACCAAACATTTTTGCCTGTATTCGCATTGACTAGCCAATAACATTTTCTGATTTCACACTGTAGTAGAAAGCCACAGTTGCCCAAATGTGTCCATAATCACTGTTGTGCTTCTTATGTCCTTGTTATCTGTTTTCCTGTGAGAATGAATTGAGGAATAGGAAGAAAACATGGTTTACCTAAAGAGACTTCACCTAGAGCAAGGGTCTTCAAACTTGACAAGTTTCAGACTTGTGGACTTCAACTCCAGAATTCCTGAGCTAACATGACTGGAGGAGAAATTCTGGGAGTTGAAGTCCACAAGTCTTAAAGCTGTCAAGTTTGAAGAGCCCTGACCTAGAGAGACTTCACTTGAAACCCCCCCATTACTTTCCCACCCATGTCCTTTTGATCCTGAGGAATCAAAAGTAAAGTACAAGGTAAGGCATACATTGACCTGCAAGACCCCTACAGTAGGACTCGGAGTAAACTGGTAAAGACAGCATGTGACTATAGTCTTTGTCTCCCTATTTTAAGCTGTCAATATTTTCCTGTTAAAGATAAATGCCATCTAAACCATAGCCTGATACCCATATGGAGACTGTCATTGCCCAGAACTTTTTATCTTTATTTTAGGAAATTATGTTTGGTCCAAACAAAACTGAAAACAGCGAAACCTACAACCCCACACAGTTTATGAATACTACACAAAAACATTTTTGGAGCTGACATTAAACATGCTTCCTTCCAAGTATATATTATTAGTTTTATAGTTTACTTTTGAGCAATAGCCTATGTAAATTTTAAATAAAATATATTTTTTCTTACAGCAGTTTTAGAGTCAGATTACTTATTAAATCTATATTAAGCAAAGTTGTAGCACGTAAGACTTATTTTTGCAATTGGTGTAACTTCAAGGAATGATTCAGATATAAAACTTTGATTTGACAGAATAAAATCTATCTAAAATCTAGGTTCACAATTCTATTTCTGGAGATGTAAACACTCTGGAGGAAATACCCGGAACACTTAGGAAATCCATCACAGCTGGACATCTTTTTGAAGATTGGCTGAGGATGCCACCATGGGCTAACCGTTGCTGCGAATAACCGTCGTCAAAACCATCACAAAACTACGGAACGTGAGTTTCTCGGGGATTTATTTTTTTTTCTCACTTTAGCCGCGCTTTTTCTTCGGTATTGCGCTCGATATTACCACCTGGCGCCCTCCGGGTGTGTCGGACAACGATCCCCACCTTCTATAAACGGGCAGACTGAAGGCAAAGGGAGGCAAGTCCAGAATATTTCGCCAGGTGGCTGCATTATAAATATTTCCTTGACAAGCGAGAGGATAAAGAAATCAGAAATTCCACCATCACCCGTACGAAAAGTCTCTTTAAAGCAAGGGTCTCCAGCCTTTGCAACTTTTAAGCCTGGCGGACTCCAACTTCCAGAATTCCTCAGCCAGCTTTGCTGGCTGGGGAATTCTGGGAGTTGAAGTCCGCCAGGTTTAAAGTTGCCAGGGTTGGAGACCCCTGCTTTAAAATGTCTGCAGCTACACGGGCTGTTCCATGGCCTCCCTCGTTGCTTGGCAGTGCTTAAGATGATACATGTTACAATCCCAGATCCTCTTCGGTTCGGCGCCAACCTCGTTCTGGCACCTTAAAGCGCTCAAAGCGTTCCAAGACATCATCAGCTTCGTAACATCAACAAAAATACCCTACCAGGTGACGCCCATGCTTGCCACGGCCTCCGAGCGCGATGGGGGTCGGGTTTTGGGTTTTTTTTTTTTGTTTGTTTGTTTGTTTTTTGCAGCAAGGGCGCCCAACAACTCCGGGTTGTTTCCTCTCGGATTGGGAAGCGTTGCAGCGACCTGCCAGCCAGACCCGCCTTCCTTGCCCTCGCTTCTACCACAAGAAACCAAAGCGGAAGTGACGTAACCGGATGACGACGAGAGCTCTGGCGACGCAGCGTCTCCTGCTGAAGGAGCCCTGCTGTTTCTTTGTGCTGTTTTCAGCAGGAATTCACCCCATTTAATTCTGCAAGAAACACATCCTGAAAAGAATGCGCGCAAATAAGGGAGATCCGTTTGCGATAATAGCACATTCATCATGATTCTTGACGAATGTATCTTTTCTTTTGTGTACACAGAGCATTTGCACCAAGACAAATTCTTTGTATGTTCAATCACACTTGGCCAATAAAGAATTATGTTCTGTTCTGTTCTGTTCTGTTCTGTTCTGTTCTATTCTATTCTATTCTATTCTATTCTATTCTATTCTATTCTATTCTTTTACATGTGCCTCAGTGCACCAAGCTGCCTCCTAATTTGTGGTGTGAGCATATTGTTTTTAATGGGAGGTGAAAGGATCACAAATTTTAAAAGTAGGCAAAGGAGTTTTCTCCCATGCGTAGCTAAAATTATCAGTCCCAGCATTTCTCACTTTGGTCATTTTAAGTTGGCCTGTTATCTGGAAACAGGTGGATTCCCACTTCGGTTTTAACAGGCAGATTAAATTTACTTTTATTTAGGTATCACTTTGCCTGTTTTAACTATAGAAAACATCTGTAACTCAGGGTTCAACTGTGGGGGGTCTTTGGTCCTCTCTTGAGCTTGGGCTCCCCCTCCCCCTTGCAGATATTTCATTACCCAACTAGGTAACATCTACTATTAGAAGGAGTGGAGTTTTAACTATGTCTAGGGCAGGGATCTTCAAACTTGACAGCTTTAAAACTTGTGGACTTCAATACCCAGAATTTCTCTTCCAGTCAAGTTCGCTCGGGAATTCTGGGAGTTGAAGTCCACAAGTTTTAAACTTGCCAGGTTTGAAGACCCTTGGTCTAAGGCATCGGGATCACGCAAACAACGATCTGAACGACTTGTGTCTTTGATGAAGTGAGCATGGCTATAAGGTGGAGAAAGAGCTTTGCTGCCACCTCTCATCAGGTGGACAGTCTCAAATATAAACTTATAATTTGACATTGAGTCGAAAGGCTACTTTCTGCTCACAGTGGCTGCTGAAGTATCAATAGTTCTGAATTGATTCAGGGCAAGTCTGTGGGCTCTCAATTCGCAATAAAAACACTGCAGTCTCAGGCAGCTTCATCTCAAACCAGGGATCTCCAACCTTGGCAACTTTAAGCCTGGGGGACTTCAACTCCCTGGAATACTCTACCTGACTGTGTGGTTTCTTCTCCAAACCGCAAACACTTTAACCTTAGACTGTCTTACTATTGACCTCACCCCTTTCCTAAGAGGTCTGTAGAGGGCGTGCATAAGCGCACCATCATGCCTATCATCCCTGTCCTATTGATTATTTTTATTTTTGTTATATGTACCCATTTCATGCATTCATAACTATGTATATACTTATCCCTATTATCTTGTAAGCGATTGACAAATCAAATAAATAAAGTCCACAAGTCTTCAACTTGCCAAGTTTGAAGACCCTTGGACTACACGAAAGGCCACTGATTCTGTCCAGCCCGCACGACTTCTTCCCCCTGAGAACAACAGATCGCATCTGTGTTGCAACGCCACACGCAACACAGCTCCAAAGGAAAAGAAGGAAATTGCCCCTTTTCTTAAAAAAAAAAAAAAAAAAGTCTCCCGGATCTCCGGAGTCACTTCTCCTTTCAAGCTGCAACTCCGCCCCCCCGGGTGATGCGCAACGAACGCGCATGCGCGTGTGGGCAAGCCTTAATTTCCTCCCGTCGCTGCGTGCTCCGTCGGCGGGGTCGTCATGCCCAAGGCGAAGCGGCCGAGGGGCTCCGGCGGGGCAACGGCGGCCAGCGTCCCCTTGGCCGAGCAGATTGCTCGGAGCGATGCCGTGAAGCCCGTCACGAGGATCAAGCGACGTGGCCAGGCAGGGAAGCACGACGGTGGGGGGGAAGAGGAGGGCGAGTATGTGGACGAGAAGCTCTCCCGGCGGATCTTGCAGCAGGCTCGCATCCAGCAAGAAGAGCTGGAGGCCGAGCACGGCGTTGGCCGGAGCCACCAGCCCAGGAAGAAGACGACAGTCCTGGGTGGTGAGTGTGTCTCGGAAGCTTGTGGCTGGAAAGACGGGGCAAACTATTTTCTTGTTCAGCCAAAGTATCCGGAAAGACACGTGGTTTGTTTTTTGCTTTTTTTTTTTTTTTTTTTTAAAAACACCTTTTTGCTGCGGTTTACCCGAAGATTATAAATGATTAAAACACAACATGCAACGAGTTATGGGGAGGGAGTCATCCCTCAGGTTTACAAGGGAATGCCAGGGTGAACGGATGATTTATTGGTCGGCGTCTTAAAAGGGATAATGGCATCGGCTTCCGGGATTTCAGATTGCCAGGGTGAGAGTCACAACAGAAAGGCGACTGAGGAGAAACTGCAAGGTGTATAAATCTCGCAATTGCAGGAGACACCGACCCCACCAAGAACGGGAGAAGCTGTGAGAAGATAAAGCAGGAGTTTGATCAGCCTCCCTCAAGGAGATGAACTGTCAGAGGAACAAAAACCGCCTTGTCGGTTCTAAAATCATTGTCTGAACCCAGACTTTAAAAAAAAAATAAAAAAATGTTTGTCCTTCATACAGAATATCAGTAGATGGAGGCTGGAGTTAAACTTCTGACCATAACTCCTGGGTTGTTTTCATTTTTTTAGGAGAGGAAAAGGATGGTCAGCTTTTCAGTCAATAACAGAAATGTAAAATCTTTCTGGCTTGTGTGATTTAGAGCTCTTATTTTCTTTGTCCAGGCTAGTGAGATAAAATTAGATATAACATTGTTGTTTAATATCTATTACATGGCTGATTTTTAGCTGCTGCTGTTCCATATTTATGATATTATGTAATATATAAGACATGAAGAACCAGGTTAGGGAGACATCATTATGAGAAAATCTATGTTGTGGTGAAGAATCAACACACATTTGATGGTACATAATCAGTTAATCATACAGATTGGGTAAACTCCATTTAATAGATTGTGGTTTAGTTGTTTTGCATAAAATATGAATATATAAAATCCCATTCAAATTTATGTAGGCCTAACAGGTAAGGTAGATATTAATTCAATGCCATTAGGATTTAATGGACATTCTTATATAATAGATACCCCTTCCCCCACTTTACTCATTTAAATGAAAAATGTAATCTGAAGTTGCTTCCTCTAAAATATTTTCTTCTTTTTCAGGACCTACCTCAAAGGATGGAGACTCAGATGCAGAGGATAATGAGTGGCCAGAGCTGGGGGCAGCTGGAGCCATGGAGAAGGAAGAATATTGTGAAGAAATGACTGTAAATTCAGATGACGAAAAAGCCATTGAAATGTTCATGAGCAAGAACCCACCAGTGAGGTAAGTCAAATGATCAAATACTGATATTATGGTAGCCTCTAGGATAAATTGTCAATAGATAATGTAAATAAAACTTGCTGAGATGGCTAATTTGAACAGAGAAAAGGCAATATCTTTGTTTATTTCTGACTGGCAACACCTCAAGGACTTTTTGCAGAAAATAGAAAAAATAAATTTTATGATTTGGGTTTTAATTAAACTGGATAAATTATAGAAAGAAAGGAGACAGGTTGTAATCGCAGAGTAAGAGATAAAATTTATAATTGCATTTATAACTAATGTAAAGAGGAACAGAAGCCTCAGGTCTTTTCCAATGAGTCATCTCTTCTAATTTGATGGTCAAATTATTGAGCTTCAGCTTTCAGTATCTATCCTAAAGAATAGTCAAAGTTGATTTCCTTTAGGGTTGACTGATTTGATCTCCTTGATCTCTCCAAGAGTCTTCTCCAGCACCACAATTCAAAAGCATTAATTCTTTAATGCTCAGCCTTATTTATGGTCCAACTCTCACATCCATACATTATTACTAGGACAACCACAGCGATATCAACCTTTGTCAGCCAGGTGAGGTCTCTGCTTTTTAATATGTTGTCCAAGTTTCCCTCCCAAGGAGCAGGCGTCTTTTAATTTCATGGCTGCAGTCACCATCTGCAGTGATCTTGGAGCCCAAGAAAATAAAATCTCTCACTGCTTCCATATCTCCACCTTCTATTTGCCAGAAAGTGATGGGACCAGATGCCACGATCTTAGTTTTTTTTTAATATTGAATTTCAAACCAATTTAAGATTATAAAAGGTATCACCTGTCCAGGCGATTCCGACTCTAGGGCATGAGAGAGCCAGTGTTGTTTGAAGACATTTTCATGTCATGTGGTCAGCATGACTGTATGCTGAGAAACATGGAACACTGTTACATTCCCACCAAAGTGATACCTATTTACTTGCATTTGCATGCTTTCAAACTGCTTGTGGACAGGAGCTGGGGCAAACAATGGGAACTTATTCTGTTGCATGACACTCAGCTCTCAAACCCAGGTTGTCAGCTTTCCAGCTCAATATCTTTTAATTGCTTTAACTCTCCCCCTTAAGATTATATCATTATGTAAATTTAAATCCTTTCAATCGCATTTTTTCCTGTTCCATCTGTGTATTGTAAGCAAGATTTCTAGGCCATTCTATCAGTTCTTTTGCTTGTACTTCTTTTTCAAATTTCAAAAAACTATTCATACATTTTACCAGTTACATACATGTTCATTATTTTATACACAATTCTGTTTCAAATTCAGTCTTACAATCTTTAAAACCATATATTTGACTAATCTAAATCTACCAACTGTGAATAAATAAGATTCTGATCATGTTTAGACAGCTAACTCATTTGTTTCCCATCACTAGTCAAGCCCTGGTCCATCTTGCAGTATAGTATGCCCATGGTAAATAGTAACTGTTTCATCCAGACGTTCTCATCAAAACTAAAGTTTTAATTTCCCTTTATCCACAGAGAAAACTTTTCATTATAATTCCTCATATAAGTAAATGCAGGAGATGGGCAGATTTTAGGTCACCAGTGTACTCTCTTATAGTTCATGTTTACCAAAGGAATTCTGTGGGCCAGATTTTTGTCATATCCACTATAGGAATTTCTCCATTGTACTCAGATATGGCAGTTTAATGGTACTGATCAGAATGAAGTTTCTCCACATGTGAGTGTCTCCTAATGGATCTAAGCAGCTTCAGACTATCTCAGAAAAATTTACTTGTTCAGGAGCCTCCAATAGTAATGGATGGACAGATGCATCTTAAGGGATTGGGGATGTTTTCTCACTAATGCCTCAGTATCCCTTAGTGGATGTGGAAATCAATGCTTCAGCTAGCAACAAAGTACTCACTCTATAATTCTAAAACTTTCTTTTCTTGTTCTTTAACCAGCAGATGGTGCTTTAATTATTGGGTACAGAATGTTGCATTTAGAATCTCGAGATTCACGTCTATTTTTAATCGTGTGTGTGTGTGTATGTATTTGTGTCCTATCTTTACAAATTTGAAACCCAGCACAAATATTATATAGTTTACCTCCCTTAGAATTTATTTTTATTGGCATAACTTTGTATAATGTAACTTTTTATATATATTCATTTTTAACTTTTGTGGACTAAATAGTATGTGGATGTATGAGAAGCTGTGAAATTGGCATTTTCAAAAGTACAACATTTATCAGTGGTGCCTGCATTTCGTTATGCGTTGCTTGTTTTCTTCCCACTGTAGCCATTGTATGGACCCCAAATCTGCTCTGAAGATGTTCTCATGGGAGAACAAAAATGAATTCCTAAATTGCCCTAAATGTAGAAAATAAGCTTGTATTTTTTTTAAAGAGATT
The DNA here is from genome assembly GCA_015471245.1 of Laticauda colubrina. Lineage (NCBI taxonomy): Eukaryota > Metazoa > Chordata > Lepidosauria > Squamata > Elapidae > Laticauda > Laticauda colubrina. The sequence continues at coordinate 1,970,275 of BLBF01000083.1, read as the reverse complement.
GGACAGGAATATTAAATGATAGTATAAGTAAAGATGTTGGCATTTTCAAGTTGCTTGTTTTTAACCATAATCTTCTGAACTGAACAATCATAGGGAGGTGATAGTGAAGGGCCACCTAAGAAACTTTATTCTAAAGTATTACAAGTCAGATTAAAATTCACCTTTAATACTGTTTCTCCTTAATTTGCTAATAAGGGGCTGAATAAGTTATCTGCTCCATTTTCCTCCATTTGGCACCTATTAGGCGCACCTTAGCAGACATCATCATGGAGAAGCTAACAGAAAAACAGACAGAGGTGGAGACGGTGATGTCAGAAATATCTGGCCGACCCATGCCACGTCTTAACCCCCGTGTCCTAGAAGTTTACAAAGGTGTCAAAGAAGTAAGTGTAATGGGTATGTGTTTTTGCTAGCTATGTGTTCGTAAATCATGTGTATAAATAAGTGTGAGCTAATTGCTGAAAAAAAAAATCCAGTACACCCAGTCATGTGTGATGTTCACAACTAATACTGCATTTCACTTTATTATAGTTATTAATATTAATGGAAAAGAAAATAGAGTAATATCAGTGAAGGATCCCTGATATCTCTCTTTGCTATAAAGAGTTTGCGAACGGGAAATATAGCTTGTAATTAGCAAATGCTGATTATTGCTATTGTATAATTAATCACTTTTAAAATGTTGCTAAAGGTGTTGTCAAAATACAGAAGTGGAAAGCTGCCCAAAGCCTTCAAGATAGTCCCAGCATTATCCAATTGGGAGCAGATGCTTTATATCACAGAGCCAGAAACATGGACAGCAGCTGCCATGTACCAAGCCACAAGGTAGGATTTTGCTATAAATAATGCTGCCTTGCTGTTTTTCATTCACTAGCACCTCCTTTCTGATCTGGACACATTCAAAGTGACAGTTTCCATAAATCAAGCTTATGTTATAAAACTGAAAGAGACTATTTAAACTGTTTTAACTCCCAAGGTACGCTTTTCAGATTTTTTTTTAGTGTGGGATGTTGAGGTATAATTATGAATATTTCCCCATTTTTGTGAATCCTAGTACTGTAGATGGGCTTTCTGCTTCTGAATGTTATTGATAGGCATAATCCTCTCATAAAAGAAATTCATATCTAGCAGTCCTTTATGGGTTTCTTTGTCAAGTAAAAATGTAGTGTTCAATTAAAAAACACATTTTTCTTGTACTACATATAGGTGAAATGAGATAGGCAAAACCAGAGCATTTTGTTTAAAGGGTAGTAGATGAAAGACACCTTAGTGGCTCAGTTTAGGGACATTCTGTATTAGGGACAGTCTATATTTTTTTCTCACAGAGCATTTTAAACAGGTTTATCTTGACCAGAATGTTATATCTTGGACACTTTCAATCATTTTGAGGAGAAATATATTTCTAGAGCCCTTTTGAACCGCCTGGAGGAGATTCAGCGTAGCCTGGAAGGGGAACAGAAATTCTGGAATTCTCTGGATTTCTATTCCTGAATCAATCACTTTTACTCATTCCTACTTCTGAACATTAAAGCCACTGCAAAGATTAATTTTCTTGTTGAATATAGTTTTGAGAATCTTATGAGATCCATATATGTCAAGATCTGGTTTTTATATGGCCTTTCTAGGTTTTGTCTTTCGTATGTGTGAACATCGCTGAAGCTTGGTTGTTGTATAAAATATTTATTGAGATTATTATAAGGATACTAAAATGATATATATACTTTATTATAAAAGTTGATCTTAACTTATATAGTTTTCCCAGCTGAAATATTTCCTTTTTCACCTTCTCTCCTTCCTCCCATGCTTTTATTATCTGTTCTAGAATTTTTTCTTCTAATCTTAAAGAGAGGATGGCCCAGAGATTCTACAATCTCGTACTTCTCCCACGAATCCGAGATGATATTGCTGAATACAAACGCCTCAATTTCCATCTTTATATGGCTCTGAAGAAGGCCTTGTTCAAACCCGGAGCATGGTTCAAAGGTGAGTTGCTTACAGTTGAATAGTAATTTAAAATATAAAATTGTCAAGCAATTCTTAGTTTCTTGGTATCCGCTAGAAAATACATTGCTAATGTTCTCATCTTATGAGCATTTGTTTCAGATTTATTCTCTCACACTTCACTGCTACCATTGTCCTGTAATAAATTTATTTTAAAAGGAAATATGATAGGATATGCAAGCTAGAAGTTTCTTTTTGATCTGAATACGAGTTTGCCTTTTTTCTGTGCTTGCTTGTATTTCTTCCCCTACTACTATAAATTAATTGTTTTTGTGTCAAGGACCACCTTCGCAAGAACCAAAAAAGATTCTGACAGATTCAAATTCAGTGAGGCAAATTTCTTTCCTTAAGATTATAATCTGAGCTCAAGGAGTTAGTGGGATGGGGGCGCCCATTTCTGTTTGCTATCCCAACAGATGAAAAAGAAATGGTTCAAAAGGAAGAGGAACTGGTGTTGCTGAATCGTCAGCTGGATCAGAGGAGAGGCTGACTTCCTCCAGTGCAACCTCAGAATAGCTTCTGCCAAGCAACAAAGGCTAGAAGGAGGAACCTGATGGAGGAGGGTTCTTTTGCAGAGGTGATGGGATCCAGCTTTTTCTGATATCCCTCTGCGATCTAATAGAAAACCTTAAGTTAGACTTTAAAGGATAATACATTTTGTCATGCAAGCAACAAAGGTAGCACCAAAAGTATGAAGCTACACAGATACATGGTTAAAGATAAATTGGCATGGATCAGTACTAACTTGCAAAAACAATGTGGCAGGGAAAAATTGAAATTTGGTAGAAACTACAATGAGAGGAGATGCATAAGTTTTCCTAGTCTGAGGGTCATACATTCCAAACAATAATAGATGTAGGGAAGTCCAATATAGGTAATCCTCAACTTACAACCACAATTGAGCCCAAAATTTCTGTTGCTAAGTGAAACATTTGTTAACTAAATTTTGCCCCATTTTATGGCCTTTCTTGCCACCATTGTTAAGTGAACCACTGCTGTTAAGTTAGTAAGATGGTGGTTAAGTGAATCTGGCTTCCTGATTGATTTTGCTTGACAGAAGTTCACAAAAGCAGATCACATAACTCAAGGACATTGCAACTGTCATAAATATGAGTTAGTTGCTAAGCAGCTGAATTTTGATCATGTGACCGTGGAGATGCTGCAGTGGCCGTAATGTGAAAAATAGTGGTAAGTCACTTTTCCAGTGCCACTGTAACTGAATGGTCACTAAATGAACTGTTGTAAATTGAGGACATGATGAACTGTTGTAAATGTGATTTAATTTACATTTAAGCATAATTAAACTGAAATACAGTTAATATTGTTACTCTTCAGCTGTATGTGTTATATAAGGCCCCCATCTTTTCTCTCTGAAATAATTTTGTAATCAGTTTTTGAAAGTCTCCCTAGGTTACATTTAAAACTTCTTGAATTGCATAAATTGCAACTACAGTTTGTACAGTCCCTGAAATCGTGGAGAAATGACATAAGATCTTCAACATTGGAATGGTTTCTCCATATCCTATACAGCACATGCATGTTGAAAAGAATAATGAGGTAGTGTAGTGTTTGAAAAAGATTAAAACATAGGATTATTGATAAAACAGATGATCAGTGGAGGTGAGACCAAGGCTGGCTCACCCTGTTCATACTAATGAGCTATAACTAGCAGCAGAAAGTGGAGATCAGTGAATCTGTAATACTCTAGTTATGACAGTTCAATTATTGACCATTTGAAATTATGCAGTAACCCACCCAGGTGTTTACAACAAAGTCTCAAAATTACAAAAGTTGCAGCACTGCAGCAGTTGTTCACCCTTAACAAACAACTACAGAGGCACTGCAACATTCATCCTATTCCCCTGCCCCCCTCCCCTCCTCCAGTTCCTTACAACTGCTTGCCCCTCTCATCCTGCCATGCTGGACTCATCTTACAAAGGTCTGTCTCTTCTCTACTGTGGTTTCTTTGCCTTTGAGGGAGAGGAGAGCAAGACGATTTCCCTTCCTGTGTCCACTCAGCTTGCAAATGCTTTTCATGCTAAGAGTGAAAAGTTCTGCTGTGCAACTTCAGTCACCCATCTTGTTTTTGTGGAGAATGATGCCTGAAGTCAAGCAAAATCAGGGCCCCCAGAACCTTTCACTCTTGGTGTGAAAAGCATTAGCAAGCCGACCGGACATTGGAAGGGAAATTGTCCTGCTTTCCTCTCCCTCAAAAGCAAAGGAAGTGCGGCAAAGAGGAGACAGATATTTGCAAATTAAATGATTCCAGCACGGCAGAATAGGAGAGGAGAAGCATGAGATATCTCAGTGGGTCGGGGAGGCCTTGGATAGCTTGTTTTATCACTAGGCCACCCATGGCCTTCGCCACGCTAAGATACCTTGTGCACTTAACAATCTGCACACTCGATTAAGCCCCTGTCCCACTGCACCAACGGATGCAAAGAGGATGTAAAATGTTAAAAAAAAGCTTGCCATCCGTTGGAAAACGCTATGCATCCGTTGTGTACTCACTGCATACGTGTTTCATACGCTCTTCCCTGGAGCATCCATCCACTGAGATTTCATCCGCGCAAGAAGTTTTGAGCTGCACAAAACTTTTTGAACAGATGAACTTTCCACCACATACGATGGATATCCGCGGCATATACGGGCAACAAACGTTCTATGTCCATTATCATCCGTTAAACGTCTGCTGTATCCTCTCAGCATCCTCTGGCCATCCCCTCAACTCACATCCGCTGCAGCTGAAAACGGAAAGAGGGAGGAAACGAAAGGTACATGGAACGTCCACACAGCGTTAGTAGCACGGAAATAGAAATGATGTAAGCGGATGCATCTCGTACATAAAGGATTAAAACGGACAAAACGTTTGTATCTGGGATGTATCTCGGATATTTAGGATGTCTGCAGTATGTCTAGAGTATGCAGAAGGACACCTAGCGGACAACCGATATTTCCTATAAAAAGGAGGAGGAAATCACCTGGATCTCAGTACGAGTCCAGCAGCCGTGGTGGACAGACCTCTTCACCCTTGGTCTTGGTCTTCCACATCATCCATTGTTCTCCACCATGGATCATGACACAGTCCGTATGGTAGCTGCGATCATTCATCACTAGAACCAAACCCTGTTCAGATTGTTTCACCTTTTATACAGAAGGAGAAGAAGGAGACGTCCAAGAGCTGTGTGGGTCCGAGGATGGATCGTGAGAAGAATGGAGTTTGGACTCTATGAACAGTTGATGGTGGAGCTGAGGAATGAAGACCCTCGTGCATTCCATCACTTCATGAGGATGCCACCAGCCAGTTTGATGAACTTGTAGAGTGTCTAAGACCCAGGTTGACCAAGCCGAGCATCAACCTTCGTCCCAACCTGGACCCTGGACTGAAGGTGGCACTGACTCTGCGCCACCTGGCCTCTGGAACCACATACAAAAACATGCAGTATGCATGGAGGATGCCATACAACACCATCAGCAAAGTGGTCAGAGAAGTGGTGCAGGCCATCATCGAAGAATATGTGGAGGAGCTCCTCCATTGTCCCACCACTGAACAAGGCTGGAGGAAACTTGCAGAGCAGTGGTATCAGAAGTGGAACTTCCCCCACACCGTTGGAGCCATAGATGGGAAGCACGTGGGCTGCAAAGCTGCAGCCAACTCAGGGTCCACTTATTTCAACTACAAGGGCTTCTTCAGTATCATCCTCTTTGCCATGGTTGATGCTGACTACAAGTTCATCTACATCGATGCTTCAGGCAACGGGTCAGCTTCAGATGGCCAGGTATACAATGCAAGTGACCTCAAGGATGGGCTGGAACGCAACCTCATCATGGGTTTTCCAGATCCAGACCCCTACCCAATGACACACAGGATGTGCCCTACTTCATCGTTGGTGATGACGCCTTTTCCCTCAGAATCTACCTCATGAAGCCCTACACTTCCAGATAACTCACCCGTGAAGAGAGGATCTTCAACTACAGGCTGTCCAGGGCAAGACGGGTGGTGGAGAATGCCTTTGGCATCCTGGCCAACAGGTTCCAGATACTTCTCACCACCATGCAGCATCACCCAGAGACTGTGAGGAGGATCGTGGAAGTTTGCTGCATCCTGCACAATCTCATGCGCACCCACTACCCAGTGTTGCAGAACAGACTTGTGGACCGTCAACAAGGGAATGGGGACATGGAGCCTGGTGAATGGAGGCAAGGACGAAACCTGATAGACACTGTGGATGTACAAGGCCCCAACAGAGCTTCACGTGAAGGGAAGAAGCAGCACAATCTACTGAAACACTGGTGCAGCTCCCCAGCTGGAGCACTGGAGTGGCAAGATAGGATGATAGATGATTAATGGATGCTTCCTTGAACCTGTCTCATAACACTGATGAGATTGTGCCATGTATGTTGAGTGGTCCTACAATGAATAGGGCATTAATAAAGACCTTTGTTTATTTTGAAATGTGTTGATCAATGAATAAATTGTTATTGATAATAAAGTTCCATATGTGTGGCAGCTGTGAGGGTGGACCATACAGTCCCACTATGCTTGCACTGGAGGTTTATCTATCCCACAACTATCCTTATCTATCCCACAACTATCCTTATCTTTCCCACAACTATCCTTATCTATCCCACAAGCATGCAAAGGCTTAACCATTTGTTAAAATTTTCCCCAACACTTTATTAAGTAAAAAAAAATGAACCAAGTGTCTTAAGCAAAGATAACCTTTATTAACTTTCTTAGGTAACCTTTATGACTTTATTAAATAAACAGAATGAACCAAGTAAACTGAATTAAGTGTGTTAAGCAAAGATAACCTTTATTAACTGTCTTAAGTAAACTGTATGACGTTATTAAAAAAGCAAAATGACCCAAGTAAAGTGTCTTAAGCAAAGATAAAATGAACAAGTAACAACTCAGTCTCTGGCACTATTCTCAGTCACTCTGAGTCATGTCCATGGTCTCAGCTGTTAAGCGGGCAGGGACTGTGGAGGTGGGTGTGGCTTGATTGCTGCTCTGAGGCGCCATTGGGTTGCTTGGCCTCGAGAGTACAACGGGATGGTGTGTTCAGGAAGCTCTCAGAGAACTGATTCAGTCCCATGAGATTGAGAGGCCCTTCATCAAATACCTGGGATGTCAGGCACAAGACTGATGACAGATTGTCCGTTGAGGGGCTTGGCTGTGGGGTGGAGGAAGGAGGAGTGTAGTGGGGCTGTCTGGTTTGCAGCTGGGTGAGGACTGGCGTCTGTGGCGTGCGATGAACCTGGGCCTGGACTGGGAAGGTCTGCTTCTGCTGTGGGAAGTCCTGGTAGTCGTAGCCTTGGTAGGTGAGAGGCTGTTGAAAGCCGTGGAAGGGCTGTGACATCGCCTGTGGTGGAGGAGCAGACCTGGACTGGGTAGGAGCAGCTTCAGCTGGGCCTTGAGGATTGTGCAGAAGTGCTGTTATCTTCTCCTTCATCACCTGGTACTGGGCCTCAGGCAAGTCCCTCAGGGTCTGGCTCACTTAGGTGATGAAAGTGTGGCGGCTGGAGGATCCTCTATCTAAGTGGACCAGCTGAGAGAGAAGTTCTGTGCTGGACTTCATCGTGTCCCTGATCTCCAACAGGACAGTGTGGCTCTGGCCCTCCAGTTTGCCTCTCTGCCTGCATCCTGTGGAGCTGGGGGTGGGGTTGGGGGTGCGTTGGTCTCTGGTGGCTGCCGCTTCTTCCTCCATTGTGACAGGGGAGCCTCCAAGTCTGGCGGCATGGGGAGTGCAGCTGTCGGGGGGGGGGGTGTCTCTGCCGTGGGGCCCTCTGAAGACACCTGCCTGGACAGTGTAGCTGGCTCCTGGCTGGAAGAAGACTGGCTGTCTGTGGGCTGTCTGAGGGAGAGGGGTGTCAGAGGGGCTGCTCCTCGGTGGTGGACCTCACCCTCCAGGAAACTGCACTTGGCCATGACTTACATCTCCCGGTCAGTGAGCTTGACAGCGGCCTGCCCAGATTTTTTGGGGCGTAGCTTGCCATACCAGGTGTGCATGTGCTTCCACCATCCCAGGAGTACTTCTGCAGTGTAGCTCAGGCTCTCTGCCTTGTCTCTCCAAGCTGCCTGCTTCTTCTTGGTGTCGCGATAGAGTCTGTGGCCCTTTCTCCACAGGTACTGATTCTCCCTCAGCCAATCCAGCACCTCCTCCTCATTGTCCTCCGAAACGATGTACTGTTTCCTCTCTCCCTTCTCCTTCCCTTGCCTCTTCCTCCCTCTGGCAGGGGCTTGAGCAGGGCCTTCAGGGGCTTGAGCAGCAGGGCCTTCCGCAGCAGGGCTTTGAGGGCCTTGGGGCTGGTCCACCACAGCAGCAGTTGCAGCAGCAGCAGCAGCAGCACCAGCAGCTTCAGAGTTAGTGCCAGGGAGTGGGATTCTGGATCTGTCCTTCTTGCCAGGGCTGGCACGAGTAGGCACTGGCTTCCTCTTCTTCCCTGACTGATGAACCATGGTGTTCTTTGACGATGCATGTGGCAGCAGGTCTTTCCTCTGAATACTGACTGTGTGCGAGCTGCATCCTTTTATATCCGCGGAGCTGACGCAATTCATACTTCCCGCATGCGCAGTGAATGCTTTGCATCCGATATACATCCGTGCTGCATCCGCTTTGCTTCCTATAGGCGTCCATGATGCATCCACGTCATCCGCTATGCATCCGCCCCATCCGCTATGCTTTCGCTTCGCAATTCTCCCCCAGAAGCCCTTCGGATGTGTCATCCGCTTCCATCTGCTGTCATCCACTAGGCTTCCTATAAACATCTGTTTAACATCCCCGCTACGTACTACCCACGTCCGTTCTTTTCCGTTCTGTTTTTGCAAATTTTCGCCACTTTTTGGAGCGGATGACAACGGATGGAGCCACCCCCGAAATTTTGCTCGTCCGCTGTGTCCTTTATGCATACGTTTTGCGTCCGTCGGCCAGTGGGACCTAGCCTTTTGCAAATGTGTGTGCAAAAGCAGGGAGTTCAGATTACTTGGTTCACTCTTACGAATCCTTGAGTTACGAATATAATTGGCAGGCTCCATTATATTGGTAACTCGAGGCTTACCTGTAGTTGGTCTACTCCATAAGGTTAGTAGGTCAGTGGAAGGACATTGGTTAATCTAAGAGAAATGGAATTCTTGAAGTTTCAAGTTCGTGAAGCATGAAAAATCAGGTTCAAGCTGGTGTGCTAATGTGAGCTTCTGATGGGAATTCTGTTTTTGTTTGAGCTTCTGATTGGGATTTTGTGCGTGTTACATGAGAAGAGGCTATGTTATCTCTGACTCTCTCTTTCCCTTCCCTCAGGAATTCTCATCCCTTTGTGTGAGTCTGGAACATGCACACTGCGAGAAGCAATCATTGTGGGCAGCATCCTCACCAAGTGCTCTATTCCAGTCCTTCATTCGGGGTAAGAAAGCTGAGCTAATTAACAGTGGAAGGAAAATAGTCCTGGGGATATGTATGTGGAGCAGGGTCTCCTTTGCCATTCATCCTTGTGTCCTTGGCTCTCAAACCTTGCTGAGAAAAAAATATTTTAGTGTCTTGGGAGAAAAAAAAATATTTCAAGACTATATTCATAATTTGCAATGGGAATTATGAAAACAGTCTGCTATGCAATCCTTGCTTGATTTGTACTATTCTTGTATTTAGTCATTTACTTATTTTCTTGGGTTCAACAATTTAATGTGATTGTTGTGGCCTAAATGTTTTGGGGAAATTACTTCATGCCAGGAATAGGGTTGCCAATTTTTCCATGAGTTCCACTCTGATGCCCTGACAATTGCAAGTACCCATACAAGACAGAGGTAAAGCTTAAAAGAAAAGCCTCAGGTTCTTATCTGTACAAATCAGGCCATCTCCAAAGCACAGAAGCGCTATCTATGACAGACATTAGCAACCTAAATTGTTGCCATTTTGCATTTCATTGCTTCAACCACAACCCAGATTGCTTTTCGTCCAGTGCCTGTCAGGTTTGCACATACTTTGTTGTTAGACTTAACTATAATCCCAGCTGGCATGGCCAAATCCATGCCTGGAGGCATTGGATTTGAGACAGAGGTACAAGATTTGCTATTCCTCTAATTTCCTTCATCACTGGGGATCCCAATTTTCTCCTTCAAAGCAATTTTGAAATCATGTGGAAATTCCCTTAATGCTTTGGCCCCTGATCACCCTTCGCTTAAGTTTTGCAATCAGATGATCAAGTTGTTCTATAAACATGCACTGAAGTGTTATTTCCATTCTTTTCTCTTGTTTTCTTGTGCTAGAGCTGCTATGCTAAAGATTGCTGAGATGGAATACAGTGGTGCCAACAGCATTTTTCTCCGTTTGCTGATTGACAAGAAATATGCCTTGCCTTTCCGTGTTGTAGATGCTCTAGTTTTTCACTTTCTAGCCTTTCAGAAAGACCAGCGAACTCTACCAGTCCTTTGGCACCAGTGCTTCTTGACATTTGTCCAGCGCTACAAAGAGGACTTGTCCTCTGAGCAGAAAGAAGCTCTCTTGGAGTTGTTGAAGTTTCACAACCATTCCCAGATTTCTCCAGAAATCCGCAGGGAACTGGTGAACTCCAAATGTCGGGACATTGAGGGGATTCCACCAGTTGCAATGGAGTAAACAAAGTAAGGGTGAAGGACTCTGTATATGGCTCACTTCAATTGTTGTGATTTGTTATGATGGGACTTGTAAGTTAAAGAATAAAATGATCCTACAACATTGGAACTTAGCAAGCCTTTTTGCAGGAATTAAAGCTTTTGTAGATTTTTTTTATCAATGCTATGCTTGGGACAAAATAAGAGTATTCTTGCAGATGAGAGCCCTCCTTAAATAATGTTAATAGTAGAATTATAAGGTTCTCGGGAAACCCCTCTCAGAAAGGACTGTGATAGTGATGTGATCTTTGGAAGCATTGATGGAGGAATATTAATAAAGAGCAGCAAACTGAAGAGTTACAATTGTGATTAACAGGAAGATAAAAATAGTGCCAATTCTGTGAGGCAAACTAAACATCGAAAGAGAGAAATCATTGCTTTGTGGAATAGGGCCCCTTATAAGCGTGGATAATCAAGGTCTCGTTCCCGTAAAACAATGATCACACGGTGACCCATGACCCCAACCACCTTATCCAGTCCCTATAGATTCAGAAGTGGTGTCTGTATAGTGCTAATTTGGCTTACCCCTTTCGAGCGTGGAATGAAAGGGCGGCTGGTCAGGCCAGACAGGCATGCAACTTGAGCATGCTAGATAGAACTTAAGCTGCTTTGCTTTCTGAGAGGGATGTCTGAGCATAGCATACATGAATGTCTTATGCCACTTTTTAATAAGTCAGTGACCATTTCTGTTCTCAATTTTGGTCACTGGGAAAGCCAAGACTCCTTTATGTTTTGAATCCTGATAGTTTTATATGATGATGAAATGATTCTCTGCCTCAAACACACATGCACATGTATGAACAGCAGACTTTGGTCCACTAGTTGAGATCTACAGCATGTTTCAGTTGTACAGTCCAAGGACAAGTGGCATTTGAACACTTTCTGATGGGGAAAGCAATGAGCATTCTTGTTGCAGCTGCTCTTTTCTTACTGGCTAACATGCAACCAGAAAGGTCATCGTGCTACACAGTCATGTTCTTTTTGAAAGTCAAGAGAAGCAGCCTTCCACTTGCTTCTCTGGCTGATACTACAATTAATCTCAGATCAATTCATCTCAACTAGAAGTTGGAAGCGGTGCTGTTGTTGAGTCCTTGGAAAGTGGCTTATTTCATGAGCTGCTTCTTAACTAGATTATCTTAATATTGTCAGAGAAATGCCCTAAGGTACCTAGAACAATATAAAATTTGCTGGTGTTAGAGCAGATGCTATACATCTCTCAAGCAACTTGGGTGAGGAGGATTTGGGTCCTTTTCCTGTTTTGAATACATAGACTTACCCATCACACCTGTTGCTATATTCTTAGTAAGTATGATGCGGTACTTACGGCACTTTTTTTTTGCCAGTCTAATATTTAGAGGATCAGGAGATTGCCACAAGTATTAAAACTAGACCTTTCTGAAGTAGAATTGGTACTCAATGCTTCCTGTGTCCTGAATTATCTCTCCTTTGTTCAGAATGCTTTTTCAATATACCCCTAACAACATCCAACTGTTTGGTTTTGTTTTCTGCTCCCTCTTGTCAAAATGGAATATATGTGAGCTATCATTCAAGCATCAGGAATGTTGGATGGGCACTATTGCAGAATGTAGGGTTTTAACTATGAGAAGCTGGCTCCAGATGCCACTGGTTCTGATGTAGTGCTTGTCATCATTACTTCTTTCTGTACTACATTTCCTTCCCACTACAAGCTGGGGTCTGTTGTAGTCACACTCTGATTATTAGCACAGATGTAAGTGACCAAAGGTCAGTGCCTACTTACTAGCAGGGAGTTGGCAAGACACTTTCTCCTGTGCTTTTCAAACTGATGCAACTCTAGGGCTGCATTTGGATCAAGTTTTGGGCAAGTTCAGTAAGCAAAACTCATTAGTCTCTTTCTGAACTGTGGACAAGCTTATTGGTTATTCCTGCAGCAGCTGGGAATGAAAGAGTAATTGGTTTGAATAGGTTTCAGCTTAAGGGGAGATTTGGTTGAGTGGCTGCTCTGAACAGCAGGCTTTTCATGTTACGATACGTCCCTTAGGACAAGATACTTACAACAGCACCGATCACTGAACAATTTGCATGTCACCCATCCATCTATTTGGCAGTGAAAGTGGTCATAGGCTGAAGCTGTTAATGCTACATAGAGCTGTTAAATTAAAGGCTGGTGCAGCCTAAACCTTTTCTGTGGATAGAGCATTATGTTACAAAGACCAGGCTGCTAGAATGACTCTTGGAGGGTGAAAGCAGTAAAGCCAAGCCAGAGGGCAGCAATGTCTGGAGCATATTCCTAGGCAGAGGAACCAAGTCAAGAGGCTTCGAATAGACCAAGTACACATTGCTGTGCAAAGTGAATGGAATGGAGTCAGTGTCTCATGTCACTGTTTTCTGGTTGCATTTACATTCATTAGAACAGGGGTATCAATCTCATTGAGAGCTGCATCAGGGTTGTTTGACTTCAGAGACCTGGAGTGGGTATGGCCAGGGTGGGCATGGCCAACATGACATCACTTGTGTTAGGGGGCGCCTGCGGCGGTCCAAGCACTCTGCCAGCGAAAATGGGCTCCCAAGCTCTGTTTTTCGGTGGGCTGTGCGTGCCCCGTTTTTGACAATGGTCTCCTGCAGCCCTCTGCCAGGAAAAATGGAGCTCTGTTTTCACTGGCAGAGGTACCTCAGGCCGGTCCTTCGCTGTTTCCAGGGTGCCCTGTGGGTCAGATCTTAGCACCCCATAGGCTGTATCGGCCCCCAGGCCTTGAGTTTGATACGTCTGCATGAGAATCATCTTAGGAAGAAATGGTTTAAGTCTTTTGAATTTTAGGCTTCCTTTGTACAAGTGTAGAATAGGCTCAAGCTTGTTTGTGGTTCAGCATTTGCTAAATATCGACTCCTTGGACATAGCATGTTCCATGAATTGTGTTTTGTTAATGGCGAACATACTTTGTGGTTCCACCTGTAAGAGGGAGAGGACCATCTAGATCAGGGTTGTCAAATGATGTATTGCTGGCCACACCCACGCCTGGTTTAGTGAAGGGAAAAGTCCTGATACGTCACATGACATGAGTTTGACAACCCTGATCTAGATAATTGAGTCCAACCTGTTGCCCAATTTTGAAATCCAAATGAAACCATCCATTTAGATATCACTCACTGGTCTGTAGTCCCTAAGTTTCACCTTTCCTTCTTGAAACTTGTGCCCTCCAATCAACTTTTTTCTAATTCATTAAAAAAAGATCAGGCAAGATCAGTTTCCTTCAATAGTGAAGGTACAAGTCAACTGCTCTCATTAAAGGTCAAGAGACATTGTCCATACCAGCAGTTGCCAATCTTTTGGACTTCAGGGACCACCAAACTCATAATTTTAAATCCCACAGACCAGAGACCCTGCAAAAATCCCCCCAAAAGTCTGCAGGAAAATTCCTACCACTTTCCTACCGATCGATCATTTTTTATTTGGCATCGCAGGATACTGTCTCCAGCTCCGTTCCCAGGGGGAGAGAGAGAAAGAGACAGACTTTTGATTTCATGCAAGGAAAGCAGCAGAAGTCTTTCTTTCTCTCCCCCAAACTCCGCCAGAAATGAGTCTTTGTGAGACTTGTCACACTGGCACGGACTCTTGGAGCAGGATGCCCTGCAGGGACCCAAAGACTCATTTCTGGAGGAATTTGGGGGAGAGAAAAAAAGACTTGCTGCTTTCCTTGCATGCAGCCAAAAGCAGAAGAAAGAAGCAGAAAGGAGCATCCTGGTGGTCAGGCGAGGCGTGTGGGGTGAATGGGGCAAGTTCCCCCCTCCGCTCTTTCCTGCCTCCCCTCACTACCTCATGTTGTTCACAACACAAGTGACACAAGCCTTGTGTTCCCGCTGGCCATGTGGGTGGCGCAGCCTTGTTTTCCCATGCAGCCTGGATTAATTACTTTGGAGTGAGTGCTTTGGGGGTGACATTTCTCTGCAACCAAAATTTTCTCACGGACCACCAATCTATACCAAGCAAAATCTGCAAACATGCTCCTTTATCTTTCTCTTCATGGTTTATTGTGAAATATATATCCTCTTTTCAGAAAATACTGAAGCCAAAATAAGCTCTGCCTTATGTTATCTATAAGCTTTGTGCTATCTTTATTGAGCAACTGGTATCATTATTTCCTTTTTCTTTTTTGAACCTATCAATCTATCTGAAAATTTACTCATTGAATTCTAGTTTCCATTAACCTTAATTGGCCAAGCTCACTCATGTTTGCTTAAGTCAAGATTTACTGAATAAACTACAGTTAACTACATATTCACAGTGTAGCAAATCAAGCAAATGACACAACAGCATAGAATGGCGTTTCAGACACTTTCTGAGGCTTTGCTGGCTGAGGAATTCTGGGAGTTGAAGTCCACAAGTCTTAAAAGCTGTCAAGGTTGGAGATTCCTGGATTAAGAGAAGGGGGAAAAAAAATCCACTCCTTTTGAAGTTTTTGTCTTTTGTGCAGAGTTTTTTCAAAGTCCATTAGTGTTTTGCTTCCCTTTATTCCCAGGGAATACATCATTTTATTGCATTTTGTCTACCATAAAGGTGACATTCTGCTCTTAAACTAGTCAGCCGCGGATACTTTTTAAGAGGTTTTTTCCCCCCAAGATTCAGTCGCCATACTTGATTGGATCAATTAATACGAATGTATTTGCCTGCAGCTTCTTTATTCTGCTTTTCCAAGCTCCTCGTGAAGGACACTCCATTAACATGTTGATGTGTTGATTGCACCAGTTTTCTAGAGTATGATGTGTGAAGGAAATGTAGAGATGTTCATTCCTGGATGGTTTTACTGCAGCTTTTCAGCAGATTGAGATTCGGAGACACATGCGTTTTCCTAAATCACAAGAACATAAGCAATGCCTTGCTGAATTGGGTCTCTGACCCATCTAGTTTAGCAGCCTCTTCTCACAGTGGCCAAACAACTGCACAAGGAGGCCTACTAGTCCACCGCAGGATGGCCTTCATTACATTTGCTACAATACAATTGGTCTTCAGATTTGTTATGTTAGTCGAAAAAAACAACCAAATAACAGCACTGGACCACTAGGTTGGATTTTAAAAACCCATCCTTGTAATATTAAAATTTCAGAAGCCAAAAATCAGAATAGCTGAATATAAAGTAGGTGCAGGGTTCTTTGTACTGAATTCAGAAGGCAAAAAAATGTCATTCAAAATTGATCTCAATTATTTTGCCATAAATGATATCCAGCATGTTTGCAGATGAGTCCCAGTCCTGAAATATTTTGCAATGGCAGCTTTCTCATTTCCTTTAAGCTAAAGTTTAAGCTGCCTTTTGAAATAAAAGACATGGAATTTTTTAGCAGCACAAATATATAGCAAAGTGGCTAAAATGTGAACAGTTCAGGGTGAAATACACCTCTAACCAAGAATAGCACCAGGAATAGGTCCTGGCTGACTTTCCTAGGGAATATATTTCACACAGGAAGGGCCAACTATAACCAAAAAACCCCTTGTAGTAACCTATGGCTTCATTTTACTTATTACTGGGGATTTGGTGAAAGGCTATTAATGGTGAATGTGGAGTTCTGCAGGCCAATGGTACTCTTTACTTGCTATATATATTTTCCATTGCTTCATTTCCACACTATGAGTGGTATACAAGCAACAAAAATACTGTAAATCAACCATATGCTCTCAAATCCCACTGCTATCCACTGGGCAGGTATGATCTCTACTTTTTCCACTAAGGGTAATATTTGCAGTCCTACAAAAATCCAGCCAGGAAGGAAAAGTCCAGAACTATGAGCTGTTTTCTGTGCAGCCCTGAGAACCATTAAGAATTCCTTAACTTCTTAAGTACTACTGACTGCACCATACTGAAACAAAAAAGAAAAATCCCAGCTGGAAGTTTAACTTTGCAAGTAGTGGTGTCATAACAAAAAATTTCAATGCAGTCTAAAGGACTAATATACATGGAAACCAATTAATAGTAACTGTAATTGTAGTGATTATGCCTTTTCTCTATGCACACTTATGTATCTTCAAGTTAATAAAGTACCTACTTCATGCTGCATTTTTCTTTTATATTAAAAGCATAGTATTGTTATAGTTGCTATTTTTTTTACCATCTAGTTGCTGGATTTAGCTGCCATAGCAGCTAAATGTGCACTATTGGAATATTCTTTATCCATGAAATCCTTGAAAGAGACAAACCAAGAACAGCTTGTATTTTTAATAATACCATGGAACAAACACCCTTCTTTAGATGTTGTCAAATCACATTGTAGATCAATTCTTTTAAAATTGTATTTTATGTACACCCAGGAAAGACAGCAAGAATGAGCCAGTTTCAAGAATATTTTATTGCAATATGGTAAAATACCAAAATTGTCCTAACAACAGAATTTCAAGTGACAGTGAATATTATATTGTCAAACATATATATCTATATATACCTAAAATGCATTATCCTCATTTCCAAACTTGTATGAAGTTCTAATGGATACAGACTTCCATTGATCAAAAGTGTTGATGGCACTTTATGACATAACCTGGCTAAGCATAGGGAAAGGGGGAATAAAAAAATTAAAAAGCCTTTTTTTGGTAAATATGTGATGTTTGAGTTCATTCACAATCATGACAATGCCAGAATGGTGAAAGATGTCATGACTACATAATCTCAAGTTCTTCCCTTTCATACCTGTGTCACCACATACTTTTTGTCACTTGCCTCTTCTCCCGACTGTAGATGTCTATGCATCAGTTTGTGTCAACCTATTCTTCAAAGCACCTGAAGGCAGGACAAGAAACAGGATGGAAACTAATTGAGGAGAGAACCAACCTAGAACTAAGATATTTCTTGATAGAACAATCAATGAAATGATTTGCCTCCAAAGCTGTGGGTGCTCTCAACACTGGAGAGATTGGAATTTGTTGAAATGCTATAGGGTTTCCTGCTCGAGCAGGGTGTTGGACTACAAGACCTCCAAGGTCCCTTCCAACTGCTATTCTTGTGAAGCTAGAGGGCTGAAGAATGGACTACCACTAGAACTCAAATGCAAAGTTTGCTCCCATCACTATAGTTCACCTATGCTTAATAATTCTCAAAGTGATCTTTCATAAAAGCAGCATTTAGGGGGGAAACAACCCAACACATTTTTCTTGAACAATCATGGATGTAATTCTCAACACCAGTGCAGTCTGTAGTTCATCATATTGTAAACTTTTCAGGGAACATTTTTCATCTTTTATCCCCCTTAACAAAAGCAGGCAATTGCAATGGATTGGATTGTTTTTTACTTATTCCCACTCCATACATCCTTTGCATGCAGTTCTCCTGCCTGCCTTTTAATAGGGTTTTGGCAGTATAGACAAGAAGGATTTTACATACAAGTATAGCAGCAAGTGTTGGGTGTACTCTGAATGTGAATGACTTCTGCAATGGCTAATCAAAGTAAGCAACCCAGAGGTATGAAGGAGAATGAGGAAAGACTATTAAGGCACTATTTTATTTGGCAAGACCAGACTGCTAATGTTCCTTAATTCTGCAGTTTTACAAGATTTAATTCTTACAATAAATAAAGCAGCTCATAGATCTCACAAGAATAAGCAAAGGCAACCAGGTGCAAGTAAAATTTATCCCTTCAGGCCTCCCCACATTTTTACTATGACAAGCAGCACCTTTATAAGCACCTACAAAAAGCAAGCACACACACTCCACTCATTCTCAAATGAAGGGCTCAAGGATCATGCTACTCTAGATGTTCAAAGAATTAAGACATCCTTGGCACCGAGTGAAGCTGGAAAGGGATTCCAGTGCTATACTCTATATTGTTTGGGCTCCTATAATGCCCACCAATGGCAGCCTGAGCAAAACAGCTTTAGCCAAGGAAGTTTCAGGTGAACGTCGACAAGTCATTATGGAAGGTGAAGGTGATTCAGGCAACGAAAAGTGCATTCTCTCCCTTGACTCACATGCAATAGGCATGTGGTGAAGATTGAGATAAAGTAGCAGTATATCAGCAGTGCCCCACCAAATCAAGCGACCCAAACTGATGAATGTTTTGAACTGATGCTATGCTCACTCATCCTTCCCAAGTCTAGGTTTGGTTCAATTACCCCAGAAGGCTCTCCTGATCCTTGGAAACCCAGGCTAGCAACACAAACGGTCCTACTGCAAGAGTCCCACCCAAGTCCACTACAACCCAGTCTTATTAGAAATATGGTATCTAGTGGGGAAATTCCCTCAGTTAATGAGTGATGGCAGAATGTTCCAGGGGCCCTTTTCACTCTAAGAACTGGGTGGTGGTCACCAAGAGGACTTGTTACAGGTTGACATCTGTGACATCCGTAGGTGTGCTGGTCAAGCTGACTTCCTGGCTCTCCAGGTAAGTTGCATTCTTGGAGGGACTATATTCTTGCTGAGGTTGAGATATTCGTTTCAGGTTATCAGCTAAGGCAGCTTCAATCTGCTCCTGGCAAGCTTTCAAGCAGTCCTAAAAGGGAAGAGAGGAACAAAGAAGAATTGTTCATGTCCACATTTTGCACCCTTCATGCCTTTTTTCAGCACCACCAAATATTTGAAGCATTCATGTTAAGATACGCTGACATTGGAAAGTTCCAAGGGAGAAGCACAATCGATTACTGATTTGTTAAAGTTACTACCAGGGACAAATAAATGCATCTAGAGATCTGTATAGAAATTGGCAACATAGGGCCACTTAAGGCCATTCATGGTTTTATCATCTGAAGTAAGGTCACTCCAAATAGTCAGATCAAGTCTGATTCTTGTAACAGTGAACAAATGCTGAAGTAGTTCTGTTCTTCTATTTTGGCCTTCATACAGCTGAGGAACACATCAAAAATTATTGCAAAAGTAGAATTACAAGAATTCAGCATGATTACATTTAAATATTTGCTAATTGTTTATTTATGTATGTGGACATTAATTTACTTCCCTCAAAGAAGTATTTCCTGGTGTACTGGGAACTTTAAGGAAATCATGCCAAGAAAGAGCCTGCAACTCATTTCTGCAATGTTTGCACAAAAGACACACTTGCATTGAAGTATGTCTTGCACAGGATTGGAGAGGAAAAACTATTAGAAATATACATTACTGGTAAGCTATTTAGTGAGAAGTATTTGAAATGTTCAATGGTTCCCTCCTACCAAGAATTCGAACGTGCTAGACTGCCTCTGACTGTGTTCTCCAGAAACTACTGTTACTGCATTTATCTTAATGCAAGGGAAAATTTTGACCTTCAATTTGGGAGGGCCTATATGCAGCAACAATTTTTCTCAGGGAAACGAGGAAACCCCTTTAGTTCTGCAATGAATCACAGTGGTCAGCCCTATAGCTCACTGCATCATCTGTTATAAAGACGAAGGATCATCTTGCTGTAGCCTAAAACACAATGATTTTCTGCAGCTCTTAGGGGTTTGAGTGGATCCTTAACAGGCTCCTTGAGGCTGCTAACTTTGCAGGATCCTGTCATGTAATGTATACAATCTTACAAAGAATCCTCTGATGGTTCTTAGAATCTGAGAGGATGTGGCAAGTAAAAAAATAGCAACACCCAAGCTCTTTCCCCCATAAGACATTTCCAGTAAATGTGGCCTCTAAAACCATTTTTAACACCCAACAAAAGCTTAGTAAAGCCCACCCTAAATCATCTGGCCAGCTTGCAAGCAGATGATGAGGAAATACAGGAAGGATTGATTATAGAATGTAGAATGTTGAACTTCTCATGGTAAGTTTCTTCTCTGAGAGAAAGGGATTGTTGTAGGTTTCTACTTCTAGCACCAACAGACAAAATTCGAATGATCAAGCTTGAACACAATTCTCTGTAGGAAATTATTATTCCTATTTCAGTTATATAATCCAGAGCCCAGCATTGCCAGTGAACTCAAAAATAAGCTCTATACTTTCAGTTGGTCAAACATCAAGTAGTGAAAAAACAAAATCTATCTCCAGAGAAAATAATAAATGGACTGAAATAACAACCCCACTCCCACAAAGAATAGGATAGAATAGAATAGAATAGAATAGAATAGAATAGAATGGAATGGAATGGAATGGAATAGCTTTACTGGCCAAGTGTGATTTGAACACACAAGAAATTTGTCTTGGTGTAAACACTCTCACTCTCAAGAAAAAGCAAAGAATGCTGAAGCAGAGGGAGAATTTGCATGAATTCTCTATATGTGTTTTTTTTTTTTTATTTGCTCCTGTAGGGATTGAGGGGACTAGAAGGGATTTGTGTGAGGCAGCAGCAGCCACAGTTGGGCTTTGGTCCTTTGTGCTTAATGCTTAAATCTCAAATATCCTATGCTGCTTCAGTACTACTTCAAGATATTCTCACACAAATCTGAAAGAACCTCAGTGATACTCAAATAGAACATTGCAAAAATAATTTCCTCATATTTTGGCCTTACCAGATCCCTTGCCAGAAAACTGGCAATATCTGGTATTTTGGAGGATATGTTTTAAAAACTGATCTGAAATCCTATCTGCCAATCAGTGTGCAGCAATAGAGTTAAATGGATCAAGCATCTGTTTCTTGTAAAATGTGTCCTAGATTCTCATAATTTGGGACTGTTATTTAAAAACATGACCATTCAAAGCATCTATATATTGTCAACTCTTCTTTCTAGATTCTTAGACATGTGACACATCTAGTGAATTGTATGGAAAAGACACTAGGTATTGGCATGGGCAATTCTAAGAATTAAATGCAATTGGGAGTGGATGGCCAGGTGTGAAAGCTGAAAGGGATGTATAGGTCCTCCAAATGCTAACCTGTTATTTCTGAATATGTCTTCTTGTTTCTATTTTTATACAATCTAAAAACTAAGTACATGAAAAGAAGGGAAATGTCTCAAAATTTTAAAACTTGTTCCTGATTACATCATTCAAAAATAGGAAGAATGTATGTCCATCTCCTTTTAAATCTCAGCACTCAAATTTCACTATAAATGCAAAAAGTAGGTTTAAAGGCTACTTTCAACCAACAGAAAAGTTCAATAAAACAGAACAACTGGAAATAATTCAAATCTCTGCTTGGTGCCTCTACTCACTAAATCTTCAGCTGAAGCTTAGTAAGGATATAAAATAGGGCAAGAGAAAATCCCAGCTTTTTAACAGCTTTTTTTCTTACACGCTTCAGTTAGAAGACGAAAGCTCAAAAAATGCAAAAAGTGTAAAAAAAACTAAAAAGCACTGGACAGGAGAAAAAAACCAATTGACAAGATAAAACAAGGCATTCCAATTCAGGTAAGAACTAATTACAGCACGGTCCCTTGAAATTCTAACTTCTCTTTATGAGGTGTTCATCTCTTGTAATCCTCTATCCATTTTCCACCTGTCCTTTACTCTTTCCATCAACTGTCCTCATAGGCTCAGCATTCAAACTTGATTTCCAGACTCGCTATCATTCACAGAGCAGCTTGCGAGCAGCTGGCCTTGGACAGTTTTGAAAGCATAGGGCAAAAAGCCAAAAACCTTACCAAACATGTTCTTCACTTCATGGTTGTCATGCAATTTACTACTAGATCTGCAAGACAGGCACAATTCACCAGCTCCTGCTTTCCCTGTTGCTTTGAGCCATGTAACAAGAGTATTCAGAATGTCAAATTTGCTTTTCCTGGCAACCTGAGAAGGCAGCCCGAGAGGGCTCTGGAATGCCACCTGAAGTGTACTTCTCTTGACTCCATGTTTGCCTGTGGCAAGAATCCTACACTGACCCATATAAATAGACATTAAGCCAATTCCAAGTCTTTCCTCATTCACCAACCTAACCTCCAAAATCTATCTGTTTGGATAAATTTCTGCTTTTCAAAGACCACCCAGTGTGCAAAAGAAAAGAAGAAATAACTAATCTGGAGCATCAGATAAATAATCAATGGAAGAACCATCTGCAATCATGAACTCAGTAGTAGGTCAGAAGCTGCCACAATACAACAAGAAAAAGCAGTTGGGTTTTAGAGAACAGCCAATTTGTAAAGGAACCCCACTGAGTACTACAGAGTCACAACTGTTTTGGCTTAACAGTGAAAAAGCAACACTGGCTTGGGAATCCAAGGATGCAGAGCAAGGAGAGGAAGCCTGCCAGGAGAGCAGATGTCTTCCAGGGACAACCATGTAATCTTTGCATTGACCAGGCAAAGAAAGGCCCTACTGTCCTCCATTTCTGGAGGTGACAGGCTTTCTGCATTGACAGGCTTTCAGCCGCAACTGAAACAAGACTCAGCCACATTAATAATATAATCACAGGTGGCAGTCAGTGGCTGCATATAACATCCTTTCCCAAATCAAATAATCTCTAAAATGTCAGGGGCAAGTGGATGGTTTATACACTGTATGTATAAAATTAATGGCAACTTTTCCAGAGCTGTGAGAACAAGAATCTGAAACAACTAGTTAGATGTTTCTGTTTGCTGAATTAGGCTCCAACAATTCTCCTTTCATCCCTGGCTTCTCATAATGCATCAGCTCTTTATTTTAGGCTTCCAAACATAACTTTTGAACAGCTGCCCAAAATCACTATCAGTGAAATGGGTGGCATAGAAATGTAATAAATAAACAAACAGCTCCTGTGGTAGATGAAAGACTGTAGAAAACTTAGCATAATGGCTTGTACAATATTGACAGACAGGATAGCCAGGAAAAGCTGGAAGGTCTACAATGTCCAAAATCTAAGCAGAACACATGATCAAAAGAACTTATTCGCCTGCTCTTAAGATTCTATTTTAATAAAAAGATGGCACAATGAGCAATCCAACAGGAAAAAACTGTAAAGAGGACCCACGCCTCAAATTTTGCAATACAAGGTAATACAGGAATTTTTAAAGGTAATTCTAAATGAACGTTTGTTCCATGCAGGGCAAAGAAATCAGATCCAAATTAGATAATTCTATCCCTATGTAGTCCATTAGTTGCACAATTAACAAAAAACTGTGTGTGTTTGGGGGGGTTATTTTAATCTTTTGTAATTTTAATGTTTTAATTGTTTTTATACCCATATGTTGGAAAGGTGGGAATTCATGAATTCTACTTCCATACTTTAAAGATATCTCATTGAATGAAGTATGTTTAATCCAGATTTGGGCAATACTGTAATTCACAACAAATCCTATTGAATTCTGAGGAGTTTACTTTAAACTGAAGAGTGAAAATAACAGATGAATGAGTCCGCTGAAGAAAACAAAACCCATATTTTCTTGTTAAAATCTTATTGGTAGTTTTCTTCAGCATATTGTCCCAATCTCCCCTTAATTCTCTGAATTGCAATTCTACAGTCATAAGCACAAGAGATTCCTTAGGCAGAAATAAACCAAGTTTCAGTCTTGGTCCATGCACCTTTTCTCTTGTTTGCGTAGCAATATCGGTAACATCATTCAAAATGACTTTTGAAAGAGTTCTTATTTGCCTAGATGTTTTCTCCATCTATCACATTCCTAAAAAGACAGCCTTGGTTTAATGTAGCTAATTTTATGATGTATAGATTGATTTGGGATTTGATTATTCTATTTTTCTTCTGCTATTGTTGTTAAATGTTTTGATTAACCAAAAGAAACTTGGGATTTGACAACTTGAATCTTTACTGTTCAAGTTGCTGTTGCTGTAATATTGGATCATCAGCTTAAGATTTGGCAGCTCAAAAGCTTTGTCACCAGAAACTTTTGAAAAGAGGCAGATGTCTCTAATCATCAAATAGAGGCTTAAGAAATGATTTGACAGCCTGGTGGCTTCTGAAGGAGATGCTAAATGCCATCTGTTAATACCAGATTTTCTGGCCATCTTATAAATAAGAACCAGTTTGGAATGCAAAGGGAAGAAACCACAGTAGCTTTCCTTGACTCAAGAAACAAAATGCTAGCAGAACTCCAGTTCCCATTTTGCATGCTGTTGCCTCCAAGCAAGACACTCACCACCTCTGTGCCAGTAATGCTAGCAAGCAGCTCAGTAAGTGCCTCGCCAGAAAAATGGTCAGTTGAGGTAGTGAGACCATGGACTGCTGCTCCAATGCAACCTGTAGCAATCATGGATGGTGGATACATAGCAAAGGTGTACTCTACAAATAAAGAAGAGAGGAGGAAGAAGAATGAATTCATTCATTATTTCATTCATCAAAGTGAAATGTCCACAAAGAAAACTTAAGCAGATACTTTAAGATAGAAGACCAACCAAATTAAAACTAAACAGCACAGGTTAGGGTTTCAAGTTTCAGAAAGGAATACAACATCTTAGCTCTTCAAAATTTATTGAGAGTATTTAAACTCTGCCTTATTCCTGATCAGATAGCTTATTTCAAAATTTCAGCTATGCAGAATTGGACACTAATTTTTAAATAAGAAAAAAACTTACAGTAGAAGCAATTGATATGGGGACCTATTGCCACCAACATATTCACAGTACCTCTCCTGGAATTCACAAAGTTCATTGTCTTCTAATGGGAATAGGTAGGGTACATTAATGAACTAATTAAAAAAATGAGAAGAAGATGCGTTTTGTAAGAGTAACAATTAAAAATTCTTACATAACTCTTATAACTCTTTTATTCATTAAACATGAAACTCAGTCAATTGAACATTTAAAATTGTATCACAAATATCACTGACTGATGCTAATGGTTGATACGAGTTGCTGCCAGCATCCTAGGTATCAACCAAGTATCTTCTTAAAATGTATGATATTTCGATTAGCACATTGTTTTGCAGTTCCACTGGTGTTATTGCAGGAAGCTGTAATTTCTTGATGTATTTTGTAAAATTCTTGGAAATGGTACCAATTGCTACTATTACTACTACTACTGTTATTGTGGCACAGTGGTTAGAATGCACTATTGCAGCAAACTCTGCCCATGGCCTAGAGCCTGCTCAAAGTTGACTCAGCCTTCCATCCTTCTGAGGTTGGTTTAAAAAAAGGACCCTGATTTTGGAGGGCAATATGTTGATTGTGTGCTATAAAGCACTATGGAGTGGTGTATAAATCTAAGTGCTATTGATTTTATTATGAAGCCTCAGAGGATGTTTAGAAAATAAAATGGTGGGCTGCTTTCTCCATAAAGAAGGCTCTTCTTTTGCCCCATTAAAACACGAAGATAACCTGGGATAACCAGACAGTATTATGAGGAAGGGACATATGGAGATGGGGGCAGGAGCAATTTCATAAATATTAGTATTTTGCAAGCTGTGACCAACCACGACACACTTTCGTAATTTTAAAGTGCCTCCCAAACTGAAAAAGAGCATACCCTTAGCTTATTTAAATCATTTTGCAACAAAATTATTATCAGCGTATTTACAGGAGTCAGGACGGAGCATACATTTGATAAAATCTCAGCTTCTAAGTCATCATCCTCAATCTTCAGTATTTTAACAGTCAATGCTACTGCATATTAGACACTATATTTGATTAATCTGCCAGCTACATAACAATTATTATTACCTAAAAGGTCTTCTATTTACTCCAAAGTCACCAAAAACTGGAATGAAACTGGAACTGATTGGCAGCTTTCCACACTACTTTGACACACACACACAAATGGTCAGTAAGACATTTTATTAACCAGCCTAAGAATAATCTATAAGGTTACATAGCTATTTCTTTTTAATAGCATGTTACAATAAGCAAAAATGTTTCTTCCTGGAAGAAGACAGGAGCTCTTCCTGCAAATATACAAGTAGCTGATGTGAGAAAGATTCCCTCTAAGTATCAGAGCTGGTTGTTGGTTTGGAGTTTGTTAATTGGCACTCTGACACTAAGACTGTACAAGAATTCAGGAATGACCTAATGCCCAGTTCAAATGATGTATCTTTCTGGTGACAGAAGAGAACTAGAGGTTATATTCTTCAACAGACTAGTAAAGTTATTTTTAAAATGGCTAGACAGAGTAAGCTGAGCTCAGGTTTTAGAAAAAAAACCACCTCTGCCATGGAACCCAATTGCCAAATGATTCTGTGAAATCACCTCTAGAACTAAATTTGTCCTTATCATGTAAACTATCATTTTGGAATTAATGTCATATTTCATTTTTACAGATAATGGCACATGTAAACCTGAATATTCACCATCCTTGCTTTCCAGAGGCAGATACCAGGCTTCAATCAATGGGGGAATCCATGGCCTCTTTGAAGAAAAAAATCAGTTTGCTACAACTATCAATTAAACAAAGTCTCTCTTTTTGAAGTTTATAAATTAAGCTCCTTCTCCCTTCCAGCGAGTCTCACCCTTTCAAACACAAACATACCTGTGGCGCACAATGCAATGAAGGTCTGGGCGTGTTTCTTTACCAAATGCACCTTATGCTGAGGAAGCGACAGCCGATGGAGAATGTGATCCAGGAAATCATTTGCTATTACCATCACCAGATCCCATTTCAGCTTCTCTAAGACCAAATATTCCCAGTCCTAAAGAGGGAAGGGAGAGGGGATTATGCTAGCAAACAGGGGAATTATTTTTTTAAAAAAATCACACAAGAAAAAAAAAAGCCAAATCCATGAGGCTTACTGTCCTTTTCCTCAAGATCCCAGCAAAATATTATTGTTCCTTGGAATCTGCATACAGGTAGTCCTTGACTCATAACCATTTGTTTAGCCACTGTTCAAAGCTACAATGCCACTAAAAAAGGTCACTTATGAATGATCCTTGCACTTGTGATGGCCACAGCATCCCTACAGTCAAGTGATCAAAGTTTGCATGCTTGGAAACCGCCATGTATTTATGATGGTGCAGCATCTTGGGTCATGGGATCATCATTTTCCACCTTCTAAGCCAGCCTCTGACCAGCAAGTCAATGGAGGAAGCTCAATCTGTTTAATGAGTATGTGATTCACTTAACAACCAGTGTTTCGCAAAACAACTCTGACAAAAAAAATGTTGTAAAATTGGGTGAAACTACTTTAACAACTGCTTTGCTTAGCAACAGAAATTCTGATCCAATTGTGGTCACAATCTGAGGAATACCTGTATTGTGCTTCTTGGCAGTTTGGGCATGCAACCCTTCTGTCATTGAACCTGATGAGTGCAGCATTTGTCCTCTCATACAAACACCAGAGGAAAGAGCAATACAGTATGTATCTACATCTGCCAATTATGTCTTCATTCTCCTGCATAGTCAGGCCCAACTGAATACAGCTTTTTCTAAGCAAAGGACATGTATAAGTGCTTCTCAAATTTGGTAATTTTAATTATGCAATCATACTATAGAATTCTACCAGTTGAAATACAAATCTTAAAGTTGCCAAGTTTGAGAAGTACTGATGTATATACTATTTATTTGCCAAATGCTATGGAAACATTTTCAATAAACTCCCCATTCTAGCGGAAGGGTGCCATTTTCTTTCTTCTTCTCTTACCGTTATCAGAATTATTTATTTTTCCTTCATCTGTCACCATCCATATATTAACTTCTCAGTCTGACCAGCTTTTCCTTTAATTCCTGTTCCCTCACCTTTCCTTACTTTTTCAGGCAGTTTCAGACAGCAAGTAATTTTTGAATTCTATAGATGCATTATTTGTATGTCAATAAGCAAAAATGGTAGCCAGGACTGCAATCCTAAGACACACTACAAGCAGACTGTACAAGTTAAGGTGATATGATCTCCAAGTCATGAACATCCCACTCTGATAGTAACTTTCCAAGAATGTGCATTCCAAGTAAGAATTACTTTCCAAGAAAGTAGCTTTCCAAGAACCTTTCTATAGCGGATCACAATTAAGAACCTTCTTTTTTTGTTGTTTATGTTGTTGCAACAAACGCTTGTAGGCAACTGCTGGGAAACATGCATGGCTCTTCTGAAAGACTTCTTTTCTCTGAGGCATGTCCTGGTTTTGCACTTCCTAAACGTCCCTGCTCCCTTTTCTGTGTGTAATTCCTCAGCTTGTATTAACTGTGGCTTCCAAAATACAAGACCTAGAATTTTAAAGGCAATTTGACTGAAATTGTTATCAGTCTCTTCCTTAAGTAAGAATCAAGTTTCAATTAGCTCGAGTATCAATATTAACTTTCATTTAATATTGCCATGGGGAAAACAAAAATGACTTTGGTTTTTCAAGCATAAGGTCACAGAAGCCTTATTGGTTTATTCAGGTTTGCACATGACTCAGAGAAATTCTTACACTGCAACTTTACTGTTGTTTTATGGAAAAAGTCATCCTTCAGTTGAAAAACAGCATATTACCACATCAAGCTGAAGTGGGGGGAGGCAGAACAACTGCCACAGATGCAGCTAGTATCAAATTTGTTCAGTGACAAATGTACATCCTAAAATTAGGAAGAATCAATATTGTAAATTAGAAGCTTCAGTGCATTTTAAGCAGTGCTCTTATTGATCTCAGCAGGCAGCAACAAGTAAAACTTTAAGGTACTGAATCCTTTTCTGCATATGCAGAATGAGGTGATGGGCTCTTTAGCTGGTGGTCTGGACTTCAATAACTCAAGTTGTAAGGGAGGGGGGGGAGATATACCATTTTTGAACAGTGTTCCCTACAGAAGAAAAAATACTTTCTATTACAAGAAACAATCTTTTAAAAATACTCAAAATTATTTTTATTTAAATTTATACCAGTAAACTGCCTTGAAAAAAAAAAAGGCAGGTAAATGTTATTGTTTCCCAAGTCATAAATGAAGATTGGCTAAGTATCTAAGGACTTTTGTAAAACAATAGCTCCCTATCTATGAAGCAGACTGGACCAACGTCAAGATCAACAGTCCAAAGTGCTGGACAGGCCAGATGGTTAATGAACGAATACTGAAAGTAAATCCCATCAAGCTGAAGACCTTGTGACCTGCTGACACGAAATGCTCTTTGTAACCATCTTTTCAGCTAAACATGCATGCAGCAAATTGGCTCAATGAAGTACACAAAAGAGCTTAGATAATACCCGTGGACGGAAATCCAGCTTCCTTCAAGGGGATAAATTCCTTGTTGCATCATTTCCTTATACTAAGAATAACTTCAGCATGATTTTGTGTGCTGAACTGGTGTCAAACAGGATCCTCTTCTTTCCAAGAGGAAATTGGTCATGCTATGAAAGTGAGATAGCTTTCCTTCCAGGAGCTGGCAGATAAATTGCCAGGATACTGCCATTGTCCAAACCATGATAAAATTGCTTTCTCTTTTCTTTCCCTGGATCACTCTTGCTGCCCAGTTGTGAAAGAAGCATGGGACATTATTAGCACACAGGAGGGAAGTGGTTGGGTAAGTGAAGAATTAACACTCTCAAATCCAGAAGCAAATGCCATCCTGCATGACTCAAAGAGATAATTGACCTATCTTCTTAGTGTTGGTGAACTTCAAAGAGCAGGATGGAAGGCATTCCACAGTCCAGTCATAGAATACAGGATATTGGTTTCACACATGATTTTGGGTTCTTCTTCCATGTAGAAGCTCAAGCTTCTAATACATTTTGATGCTTATGCCATTGTGCACATATCCTTCAAGCAGAATTGGTGGCCTGATTCAAAGTACTGGTAACAAATATATTTTCATTCACCATACTGGCCAGTACAGTTATGTAATTCAGATGGAAAGAATGAGTGCTGAAGCTGAGTTGAGAAGGATGTTATAACCTTTTCCTTCTGAAACTTCATTACTGTCAAATAAATCAGTTGTGGCTCTATTGAGTTTCCTGCACATGTATAGGAGCAGAGTGGAATCAGGATCAGACCCTGGACCTGATCTTATTAGATCTGAAATCAAGAGGAATTCCAGACATCTCTATATGTGGATGGGTGCATACATGCATCGCTAATGTATGAATGAATGAGGGCAATAGTTAATTTCTATTTCATAGAAAACCTAAAACTTCTAACAATAATTTTGTTCTTAATTGTCCACGTGAATAAACTCCCTTCCTCTTTGATCAAATGCAAATCAGTGGAGTAGACAGTGAAGCTCAAGTAAATAATCTTTTAGGAGTTGAAAAAGGAGATCCATGAAATTAAAGGAAATTATCCTAATTTTAATGACATTAAGAATAGCTACTCAGAAAGGGTTCCTTTTCTCTGGATCTATAAAATGTATCAAGCTAATACCTTAGAAAACTGACAGAGAGTGTCTGACCCACTCCCTTTGCTCTCCCATTACAACTCCATCATCCTCAGTAATCATGACTAATGCTGGACTGAAGAGACATATTGTACAACCAAGCTAAAGACATTGGGCATTAGCTACAGCTTCTTTGAAGAAATCAGTGCCATACTGACAAGGAAATTAATTTTTAAAATCTGATTTGTAAAAGTTAAATCTGATTTCTTTAAAGAATATCAATATTAACATGTTCAATAAAAAAAGTATAGATGCAAAGATGTTAAGTCTACACGTCTTCATCTTTGTTTATATTTGAATCCAAAGCTCTTTGTCAAACAGCCTAAGCTAGTTCATTCTTTTACCTAGAAAAGCAACTAAGGACAAGAGAAATAGGCTTTGAAGAACAGACATTATTTTATATATATGAGACAGTAAGCTACACAATGTATCTATTATTATTTGGCTACTTATCCATTTGGTATTTAACTTTGATCATTGAAAACAGCAGGCAGAGCAATCCTTGCCCTGTATGCCTTGATTGATTGATGCTGAAATGGAGATAACTCCACTGCCCGACAAACAAACAAGCTCTGACAGTTCAATTATACTTCTAGGGAGATCCATGGCATCCCTCTACTGCCAGAAGAGCTCCTTCTGGAGAAGTAAGGATTATAGCATCACCCTAACAGACATTCTGGAATAGGACAGAGGTTACTTGATCTATGCTCAATATCCATTTGATTTCATATTTACCTGCAAGCAAATTATTTCAATGCTTATATCAACCATTTCAAATCCAAATCCCTTGAGGAAATATGAGGGTAAGAAAAAAGAAAGCTGTCTTAGTACAATTGTTTAATTCAGGCCATTTTCCAGTGATGAACTGCATTCCTTTGAATTAAATCAACCCATCCTGTGATAGGAGCTTGCTTGTCACATTCAATAGGTAAGAATCCTGTAGATTCAGGATTTGCTTCAGATTTGAAGCAGGGGTCTTCAAACTTGACAGCTTTATGACTTGTGGACTTCAACTCCCATAATTCCTTCTCCAGTCATGTTAGCTCAGGAATTCTGGGAGTTGAAGTCCACAAGTCTTAAACTTGCCAAGTTTGAAGACCCTTGCTCTAGAGTCTCAAATATAGACACAATTTATTATTCTGAGAAGTTGGGTAAAGCCTACTATGATTTCCCAGTTCAGCTAACATAATATGCTAACTCTTCAAATGTCTCATAAATTCATTCTAATTAATTCTTGAATTTCTACTGACCATCTCCTTTTTCTACCTGTGATTTGATAATCTGCAGAGTCTTGAGTGAGAATGTTGGGATTAAGTGAACCCAAGTGAAGCAGAGATGCTTGCTTCTTTGTATGAAAGACTCACCAGAAAGGTAAAGTACAGGAAGAGACCTAAGAACTAATAGGCCAGGTGTCAGGGTAGGAGAAGCTTCTTAGGCTATGCAGAAATAGGCCATGGGTGATGGGTAGCAACTTGCTAGTTTCAGGCAGGATTTTTCCATTTGGTCAGAAGATTACATGGATCTTATGCATGAAAAACAAGCGCTCACGCAGCAATGACCAATGTCTTGGAAAACCAAATTATCTTGGGTTACTTTTGAATGTAGTAAGCATGGATAAGTCTGTTCTAAGCATCAGCACATATAATCTTGCTTACTTTTCCTCCACCTTTTTTTAAGAGATGTATTGCTTTCTAGAAATTCTGCATTATATTCAATCAAGTCTGAAATCTAATGAAAAGACCGCCGCAGTGCCTTAAAAAATATATTTTATATAAATATTCAGAATACAGACTATATTCACATGCAGTGCCTCACTAAAAAGAGATTCTTCATTAAAAATGAACACAGAACTTGAACCTGTGCTTAGATAACAAAGACTGATGTAAGTGGTAAATTATTCGTGCAGCAGCTTCATTCTATTGACGAACTGCCTACTGATAGAAAAATTACATGCTTCCAGACTACGTACCATAACATTGGCCATAACCTTTTGAGAGAGCTGATGTTTAAATATGTTTAAAATATTTATAAGCATTCTTTTCTAATTGGTGTACTATGCAGGTTTAAAACTATAACTACCATTGAAAAGTGACTATTCTTCTGTCATGTCCACATTTCACTGTTCATTTTTAAACGAGATTTTGCTAAATTTGTCTCAACCATCCCCAAATAAGACCAGTCCTGTCCTTAACAGAAATTGTTAACCTATGTGTTTTCTTCAAATGGTATTTGTTGTATGATTACTTCTCATTGCAGATGAATAATAACAAAGGAATGTATTTCTTTGCAATATACATTGTACATTTGGAAAGAATACAATCACAAAGATTCACAGAAAAATAACTGGATTATGCACACATCTGAAATACATGTTACATATGTATTACAATGGTTTGCTTAGTGATTGTTCAAAGTTACAATGACACTAAAAAAAGTGACTTATGCCCATTGCAGCAACCTCACGGTCACATAATCCAAATTTAGATGCGAGGAAACTGACTCATATATATGACAGTTGCGGCGTCCAGGGATCATGTACCTTTTGTGAATTTCTGACAAGCAAAATCAATGGGGAAGCCCAATTTACTCAACAACTGTGTTACTAATTTAACAACTCAGTGATTCGATTGACAAAGAGACAATAAAGGTCATAAAATGGGGCAAAACTCACTTAACAAATGTCTTACTTCACAACAGAAATTTTGGGCTCAATTGTGGTTGTAAGTGGAGGACTACCTGTACATTTCCTCCTGGAAGGGCATTTCATACCCTTTGTGGCTAACGTTGTCACCATAGAGGGAAGCTCACAAGTGCAAAAGTCTCTGCTTCTTACTTATAAGTTCCAGTTTTGGGAGAAGTGGGGGATTGTCCCATGCACATTACTTTAGTCTTGTTTCCACCCAATAACATTTTCTATATCCATATGTCCATTTGGGAGTTCATATCTACCCATTCTTAAAGTAATTTGATATGTTCCGCAAAAAGGGGCAATTTATTATTCACTTCTGATTTCAGATAATTTTTGGGTAATTGCAATTCATCAGGAATCAAGAGTCTAAAAAAGATGTGCATGTAGAAGAGGGGGAGAAATAGATTAGGATGCAGCAGGAAAAGGGAAACCATATGATACTTAAGAAGCCACCACAGTACCCACTGCTCATCCACGATTAAGTAACAGAGCAAGCTGAGTTATAGAAATATGAAATATTATATCTAGTAATGAAAGAAACTTACCAAAACTTCACATGGTGTGATGGAGTTGTCTGTGTAAATGCAGAGTTTCTGTACACTTAAAGGCATGGTCTCTCGTAACTTGGAAGCCAAAAGCATGCAGACAGCTCCCAGAAGTTGCAAGTGGTTTTTGCGGGTGGGCACACAGGACAAGTAGCGATCCACATAATTCATGGCCAAAGGAAACACCTCTTCTTCACATTTTTGCTCCTCACAAACCTGATTACAAAAAATCAGTAGCAATGGGAAAGAATTTTATAAATAATGACCACCTACCATACTGAGAATAAATTCTTCAAAAATAATCCTTATCAAAGCACTTTGTATTGTAAGTATGATGGAACATATGAGAGTTAATATGTAGAACGGGGAATATGAAAATGTATTCTCTGTTTTTGCTTCTAGATCTTGCTGCACAGTTGATTAGGTCAAATCTGCATTACAGTATCAGTATTTGGTTTTTAAAAATCTGGTCTGATGCATCATATGCAATGAATAATATCCTAAATACTCAAAAGCATCTCACTATTCTAATTTCATTTACTACAGAACATTAAAACCTTTTATATCTCACACCAATAAAAATAACAGTGAAATAAACGGTACTTCCATGGAAGAAGCCATCATATGATGACAATATTCATCAAGAATTTAAAAAGCCTAATTCCCCATCTTCTCCATTCATGAGGCTAGTTATTTATGCTAATTTATTACTGCACCTTTTAAACTGCATTTATTACTGAATCTTTTAAACTGACTTAACAATAAAACCATGATTATAGCCCTTTTAGCAGAAACTCATTTCACCATATGACTTTCCCATATAGGAATTGTTGCTTTTTAAAGTGGATGCATTTAGCTTTCCTGTTGTGGTATCTGTCTCATCAGCTTAAAGCCATATAAATGAATTTGAATCCAGAATCACTCCTTCTGGTCTATCTGCACAGGGCTGCTTCCATTTATGACATGCCTAAGGTATAATGGGTGGAGGAATTCAAATCTCTCTTCCAGTCTGAGCTCCTTACTTTGTTTTCCCCAAAAGCAATTCTTACCTATGACTGATGATCCGGAAAACAAGGTTTTATAAACCTGAATTTAACAACCCAAATGCATTTATGGAGTTGCAGAAAGTGGTCATTTTCCCTGAGCACTTTGATATTGTGCAAACGAAAATAGTAAATAATATATTATCAAAAAGGCAAGCACACAAAAATTAAAGAGTCCCTTTCTAGATTACAAATCCATTCAATCTAGAGTCTTTGTTTCCAACAAGAAACTTAACAAAAAAAACTGCGTTTCTCCTTTGCTTCACTTAGAAAAAAGCCCTTATCTAATTTATTTGTGCTTGCTGTACAAGTGTCTAAAGCAATGTATTTCTAAGATAAGGCAAGACTAACTCTACTTTGACTTCCGATTTTCTTTTTCTGGTTAGAGCATTGGTTAAAAATTGTCCCTCTTACTAGTTGGTTATTTATTTCTCCCGTTTCATCCATCTTCCTATCTGGTATTTTTGTTGTGGAAAAACTGCAGATTCTAAACTGAGGCGATCAATCAACCAACCCATAATTTGCTGTGCACAAGCAAGGCGAGTTAAGTGACCGGGACCCCCTAGAGGTTGCACGCTTTACTGCCAAAAGGTGAACGCTCCTCCAGTAAGAACCTTTCCCTCGGCTTAGCCCCATCAGGGCGGGTTTTTGTTTTAAATCAGCCGAAAATCGAGAGGGCGAGAACGGAGGGGCACGGAGGCCTCGCTTATTTTTTCAATCCGCCCCCTCCCCCCCCCCCCCCCCCCCCCCCGGCCTTTCTTTTTTTTTTTTTTTTTAATTAAGCATCGATTCCTTCACCCCCAAAACACAAACACTTCCCACCACCACGTTCGGCCGGGCCCCCCCCACCCCCCCCTCCCCCCCCCCCCCCCTTTGCAAAAGCCTTCCCTTCCCCGAAACGGCTGAATTTGGATCCCTCCCGCCACGACCAATTCCAGTCAGGCTTCCCGCTCCCATCCAGGCTAACCCAAGGCCTCACTTCTTTCTCGGGAAACTTCTCCGGATTCCGGAGAAACCAGATTCCAGGGGATGAACGGAGAAAAAAGGTGCCACCAAGACGCCTTGTACCTCGACGCAGGCTTGCCCGAATATCGATGCCACTGAAACAAACCAGGCTTCCTTCCGAGCGATTATTGAAAAAGAAGGGGAAACACCACCCACCCACCCACCCACCCTTATTTTTTTTTCTTTTTTTCTTTTTTTTTTTTTTTTGAGGCGACCGACTAAAAGTTAAGCCGGGCTGCGCCCACAAGGAGAGAGAGAGAGAGAGAGAGAGAGAGAGGGTGGGGGATCGAGGGACTCCCCCGCCCGGCACGAACCTCCAACATCCAGAACGCCAACATCTTCCGCATGTACGGCTGGATCTCCTTCTGCACGCACTGGAAGTAGGAAACGCGGAGGCAGCAGCGCTCTTCCTGGCTGAGCAGATTCTGCAGGACCCGCCGGTCCCTGAGGAGCTGCGGATCCCGCTTGGCCCGGATCACCCCTTCCACACACAGCAGTTCCATGTGCGCGAAGTCGGAGACGGGACGGGGCGATGGAAAAGAAGGGAGCCGAGGCTG
Organism: Laticauda colubrina; assembly: GCA_015471245.1. NCBI lineage: Eukaryota > Metazoa > Chordata > Lepidosauria > Squamata > Elapidae > Laticauda > Laticauda colubrina. The sequence continues at coordinate 1,933,783 of BLBF01000083.1, read as the reverse complement.
CGAGCCGGAGGCCACGAGGAAGGGAGAGGAGGGACTCTTCGGCAGTCTCCGCCCGAGCGCGGGCTGGATCCAGCGGTGGCAGCGGCGACCCGGCGACCCCGGCCAAGAAGCCTCCCCTCCCCCTGCGAGGTACCTCCAACCTCCCGGCAGCACCGACACCAATGAATGTACGGCCGCGGGTCCTTGGGAGAGGCGGAGTCGGCCTCTGGCCCACCTTCTTCTGACGGACGCCCCTTTCTAGGCCACGCGAAAGATTTGCCATCCTAGGGGCGGAGGATCTTCCTTTTTCTCCACCCCGGGCAAGTTATTTCAACCAACCGCCAGAATGTTCTTTGCAAGCGGGGGCGCTGGCGGACGGATTTGTCCCGTTTTCTGGGCATTCACTTCAGGGTCTTTCGCTATTCCGGCCGCTCCAACAAGGAAAGCGGGATCCTGAAGCGCGACCCTTTCCAGGCTGCCTGCCTTGCACTGGCACGTATGAATCTGGCTTCGGCGCCCTTTGCAAAGCAGGGAGTCAGCGCTAAAGGAACCCTCGGTATCCCGACGGTGCCTGCAGTTCTCTCCAAAGATGGCATGTGCCACAAGGAGGGTTATTATAACTGCCTGGTGTCTGGCGACAACATGCCACCATCACCAGCAATATCCCGATGCCCAGATTCCTGCAAGCTGGGGAATTGCCTGTGGCACTTTGGCCCCTCCCCTCGCACCCAGTGACCAACATGGCCGCTGATAAGATGTCCTCGCCTGAAGTTTTAGGACGAAGGCGGCAGCGCTCCGTTCAAGGCCACAGCTGTGCCCTCTTCCAACTTCCTCTCCTCAGGAAGGACAGATACTGACTGATTCCTAAATCATGGACAGTTCCTGGATGGGAGCAGAATTAGGGCTTTGTATATTTTTGCTGCTACGAGATGGTTGTCGGGATTTTTGCAGTCCATATCTCATACCTCTCACATCCAGATTTTCTTTATAATATACATTTCCCACTCATTTCAAGGCCGCTGACCAAAATGGACAACTACTTTGTCATTCCCCCCCCCCACCACACACACACTTTTGGCATGAACACTTTCATATGAGGACTCTGCCAGTTCAAAACCAGCTCAAAATCTTTGTTGTCCTATGATGACTAAATTTGACTTAACTGGATTTATATCTGGCTCTGCTCCAGTGTTTTAAAAATCGAAATAAAGTTAGCTTTTAAAAAAGCAAAAATACTGAAGCATTGGAGTTGCCTCTTTCCCTATTTGCAGGAATGTTGGCCTTGCCATGTCCCGCCTCATGACTTAAGTGCTCCAGGCCTTTGAAAGGGAAATGATGGCTTGATGCCAACCAGGTAAATGCACATAGCGCAAAGTAGATTTGCACTGGTGTATTGGCAATTTACTTTATTTCCCTTTTGTATGGAGTGAGTGTGAGAGATTTTTGGTACTGCCAGACGTAAAGCAATTCAGAGGGGTGTCAGTGATTTTTGTTCCTTCCAAAGTTGGGATTTAAATCTCTTAAACAACTTTTGACAGATGGGAGAGGAGGAAGTGCTGTCAATATGATAGTGCCATGCAGTATTCTCCCCAGTGGTTTTTTTTTTTTTAAATAAATGAGGTGAATCAATGCCATGAAAGAAATACTCATAATAAAAGTATGGAGAAATTACTGCAAATTTCAAGAATAATATAAACTGGATTATAACATTAAGATATAAATCCATCACCAGTTCAAGTGTTCTGTATCACAAAGAGAAGATTTTTTATATCGCCTTCATATCCAGGACTCTAATACCTTTTCTTTGAATTTCAGAAAATCTTCCAATAACTTTGATGATGTAATATATGAAGGATCCAGGAGTGAAATGCTGCCTTCATGAAAACCAACCAACCAATGGAATTTAAACTACAATTAATTTCCTTTTTCTTCTTTCTTTTTGGTGGTCTGCATCATTTGCTTTGTGCAAACGATTCAAATTCTATATTTTCTATGAAAATATACCCAAGCTATCTTATTGCCAAACATTGGGAAGGCAGAATGCTGAATCTTTGTCTCTTAACGTGTTCTGGATTCAGTATTTTGAAATAAAGATTCCAGCCACCCACCATATACAAATATCTTTCAACTTGGGCTGGCTTTAACAGACCCTGGAATATTCTGAAACTAAACCTAGTAACACTTAGGGGAAAAGAAAGGAGGGGAAAAGAAAGAAATTGTTGCAAAACAGGCAGTTCTGCCTCCAGATCATGACTTTGCAAAACCAGGAGACCCAAAGATACATTATCAGACCCAAGTGGTAAGTTAAAGACACCAGCAGTTTCCAAAACTGCACCGAATAGCACTTTGGGAAGAAGAAAACAATATTAGAGGTGGGGGAAAAGACAGTTCATCAGATGAAAGATAAACTGTTCCTTGCTTTTCTGGCACAAAGCTTAGCAATTTACAAATGAAATTGCCATACTATTCCAATATAGTAAATGATGGTAACTGGAAAATATCTTGTTAAATATCATAACACAGAGAAGCTACAAATTCACATATAATATTATGATATAAATATTATATTGGTCCTTCAGCCTAACCTACTTCACAGGGTGGTTGTTGTGAGGGAGAAGAGAAGGGAACACTACATATACTGCCTTGAACCTCTAAAAAAAAAAAAAGGCAAGATGTAATCTAATTTAAAAAAGAAGTGTGTGATTCAAATGATGGTAATCAAGCTGGGGTACAGCCAGTCCCACTATGTAAAAAACAAAACCAAGCAATCCATTCCACACAAAGGTTTAAAATATATATGTATTGACTATAGTGACACAATCTTTGCAGCGTGACTATCAGTGGTGGCATTCGGCCGGTTCACACCAGTTCAGTAGGACAAGGTTTTGGTGTGGGTCGCCAAATGGGTAGTAACCCCCAGCCCGGTCGCAAGTCGCTCACTTGTCCCGCCTGCCCGATGCCCGCTTACCCAGTCACTCCTTAAGGGTTTTTTTCATCTCCCAACAATCAGCTGTTCCTATGAACAGCTGTGCTAGGATTCCCCTCGCTTCTTACTACTTCACCCAAGAGGCTCTTCTGAGGCCAAGAAGGCCCCCAAACAGAGCGTGGAGGAGTGCTGTGTGCTCTTTTTTTTTTCTTCCTGAACCCCAGAGGAGCCTTCTAGGAACAAAAATGCCCCCCTCGAGGCTCCCCTGAGACCAGGAAGGCCCAAAAAACAGGTTGGAGGTGGTGCAAAAAATGCCATGCCCAATCACATGGTCATGCACACCTAGCCACACCCACAGAACCGGTAGTAAAAAAATTTGAATCCCATCATTGGTAACTATGCTTTATTTTCCCACCCTCGATGTGAATTACAGAGGTATCTGTCTGAGTTTGTTGCACATGCCTTTTTCTAATTTGGGGCTTAAGCACCTTTTTCCACTTGTCGCTTTAATAATGGATCTGGCTGTCTCTCAATGGCATCTTTCTTACTTTTACACATATGTGCCTCTGAATTGCTGAAGTACAATTACCAACGTAGAATTGGTAATATGGGTTGAGACTCCTGGTAGTTGTAGTTCTGAATATTTTGAAAACTAGAATTTGCTACAGTTTTATAGAGCTATGGTGGTTTATTCTATTTAGTGATATGACACAATGGGAAAAGTTTTAAAATGGCATAAATGCTTTCATTCTGCTATATTGCATGGAACTGAATGTTCAAACAGTCCAAAATACTGTATATGTGTGTATTTATTTTGTGGCTAGAAGGAAACTTCTAAAGATAAGACTGACAGCATGCAAAGTTCAGCTGTGACAGATATTAACTTAGTCCCTTAACAGCTAACCTACAGTTATAATTCTAAGTATAAAGAGTAATAGGTAACTCAACCACAATAAAATGAAGGTGTGGAACATTGCAAGAAGGTAATAGTGAGAACTGATATGATAACCAAAAATAAAAACTCTACAAATAAAATTGCAATGACAGAAGACTACATAATTAAATAATTAAATATAGATCTGCAAAAGGAAAATAATTGTTTGAAGAAATAGCTGAAAGAGCAAATAAATTGTAGTTCAGATTGAGTAAATTAATAAGAAGAAGCATCAGGTGAAGATTAAGAAGGCTGAACAGCCTTCCCGAAGTAGCAAACTAGAAGAATCTAGGCCTTGCTGTGGGATACAATACTCTGTTGGCATAAATATACCTCTTGTTACTTTATTCTTTGCAGAAAACTAATAAGATTAGTTCCTTGCATGGGTGAATTGATGAATTGTTTTATGTCACAGCATTTCATTTCTTTCCACTGTCCTAATAAATAGCTGTCTCCATGTTCACATCACCTGGTTGCTGGGATTTGCCAATAATAGCTGCTCAGGTCCCATGAACATAAATTGCACAATAAGGTGGCAACTTAAGGAAGGAGAACTGGGTCCTTGATAGTAGAGGATGTGCATTTCATGGATAAGACTAGACCACGATCACTAGGCCTGAAGAATGCCATTGTGGGAATTCTCTTTTCTTTCAGTCCAGTGCCCAGAGGTGTTTGCAGGGGGAAGAAACACCTTTTCCCCTTTCAAGTGGAATATCTAAGGGCTCAATGCTCTCACCTCTTCTGATTATTATCTCCATGAAACCACTGGGCAAAGTTATTTTTAATAGAGGATCCAGGGTCCAGTGCCATCATTATGTTGATGACAGTTATACAGTGGTTCCTTGGTACTCAATTGCTTTGAAACTTATCGAATTTGTTACTCAACACATTTGACATAAAGGTTATAGTGCTATGAGAGCCAAACTAATTACCAGCAAGCTTCCAAATACAATTCAAGATAGTAACTGTAGCCTATACAGTAAAGTCCACTATGGCAGTTACAGTACATAACTACATCTACTGGGTCCAAGAAGTAAGTCTTCCTTGTCATAAACCAGCCTAATGGAATGATGTCCCCACCAGTACTCATTGGTTTAGATTGCCCTGATTCTGATGTTCTTTAAGAGGAACCTAGAAATCCTGGTTGTTTTCCCAGATGCTGGAATAAGGAGTAATTCTCTTTGGTTTTATTGTATTATCAGGCCTCATTTTTTATTGTTCTTGTAATAGGTTTTATCAGCTCATGCCATCTTACTGGAGATTTTTTTACTGCTTGTTTTTATGATAAGCCACCCAGACTTAATTGGGAAGTTCTATAAACCTGATTAAACAAACTAGTGACTAAGCTATTTTGCTGACCTAGCAACTGACATAACACAAAAGCATAAATTTGAGTTAACAAACACAACACATTGCTGTGTTCACATGAAACTTTTTTTATAAAAAAAGCAAACTGCATAACTCTTAACCATAATGATTCAGTCCACATAATATAATCAGGGGCATCCAAAGGGGAGGGATTGTCAAGGTAGCCAAGGGGGTGGGCCTGACCAAATGATTGAGGCCATGTTCCCTTTTCACATGCATGGCATGTGTCTAAAAAAGGACCAGGGATGTGGTTGCATCCCCCTTCTTGGGTTTTTTGACTTCCTTGCAGATACTTCTGATTAAATTAAAGGATAATCTGCAAGGAGAAATCCAGCTAAATACTTTGAAAATGAGAAAGTTCAGATGTGATATATTTACCTAGCTTAGGAATTTTATTTATTCATTCTTCACATTTCTACACTGCCCATCTCACCTAAGTGACTGAGCAGTTTATAATTAAAACTGATGCCCCTCCTTTTGTTTGGCTGATTCACATCCTTTGACTAACAATAGAAAATCTGTGCTCTAAAATAAAAAGTGTATTTACCAGAAAGTGTATAAAAATCAAGCTCCATTAACCACCACTTAATTAGATTTCTGATTCTGAGAGTCCAAATGGATTCTATTAAAAAAACAGCATTTTTCCAGATGGATCTCCATAAAGTTGTCTAGATCCAGTAACACATAATTAAAATTTCACTAGTATAAAAAAATGAAACTTCTTAATATAGCAAAGGGACATAAAAAAATTATCCCACATACCCTATGTGTTCATAACTACAGTACAAAGTCTCAGATAAGAAATGGTGACTTTTTGTAACAGGTAAACTGAGTTATAAGTCTCCATTTTGGATCTCAAAATATTTACAAAGTTCAGTTTTTTTCTTTTTAATTTCAGAAAGATTTTCATGAACAAAATAATAATTCTATGGTCTGACCTTCTCTCCAGAATGCAAGAAATGTTAAATTAGACCACCAGTTAACAGGCTCAGTTCCAGTAAATGTTTCCAATTCAGAAACATTTGCTGTTGGCAATTTAAGCTAATCAGCAACATGGTATGCATACAGTCTTCAGTAACAGTTGGAGCTGCAGGTACATGTGGGATGCAAAAATAAAGATCAATTGTATATGGGCTACAATTCTGTGATATTAGGGAAGGTTTGAGCGGAACCCTACTGCCTGACATAGTGTATGTCTGCAGGGATTTGTTTATTTAAATGTGTTACACATGAATTGCAGAAGATGGCCAGGGAAACAAGAAGATAATACTTTTACATTTTTGATTGCAAAGAGGCTGTTTAAGCAGCCAATCCGTATCTATTGAAATGTACATTCTACCTAATGCTGCTTGGCTATGTCAGCTGTAGGGCATCCCCTGAACTCCCTTGAAAATTTCTTCTGACTAAAGGACAACATCCAGTACATTTGCTGTTTGTTTGATTCTGAAACCTACTGTCTGCTTCATCCCCATTAGGTCTACAGTATAAAAACCATACTTCTGTGAAAAGGCTAAAAGTAGCAATCTTTTGAAGAAAGTAATTCGAAAAAGGCTGATCAGAATTTGTCATGGTCTAGAAATTTTAAAGTATTATATCCATTTTATTGTAAACTAGGAAGAGAAATGATCAAGTAATGACTAAGAACAAAAGACTATATTCAAATGCAATCTATTCTACCTCTCTGACATTTAGCTTTTTATCCATCCTGCAGGTAGGATGGATCGATGCTTCAGGCAACGGGTCAGCTATGGTTATCTATCAAACGCTCAGTAGTTTTATGTATGATAGATGGATTCCAAAAATATATTGGACATGATTCAACTCCTAGCAAGTAACTTAAAGCCTATGTCACACTAAACCAACGGATGCAAAGAGGATGTAAAATGGACAAAAAAGCTTGCCATCCGTTGGAAAACGCAATGTATCCGTTGTGTACTCACTGCATATGTGTTTCATACGCTCTATCTGTAAAACATCCATCTACTGCTATTTCATCTGCTCAGAAAGTTTTGAGCTGCACAAAACTTTTTGAGCGGATGAACTTTCTGCCGCATACGATCTACATCCTCAACACATACGGGCAACAAACGTTCTAAGTCCGTTGTCATCCGTTACACGTCCGATGTATCCTCTCGGCATCCTCTGGCCATCCGCGCAACTCACATCCGCTGCAGCGGAAAGCGGAAAGAGGGAGGAAGCAAAAGGTAGGCGGAATGTCCACACAGCGTTAGTAGCATGGACATAAAAAGGATGTAAGCGGATGCATCTCAGATATAAAGCATTAAAACGGACAAAACGTTCGTATATGGGACGTATCTCGGATATTTAGGATGTCTAGAGTATGTGGAAGGGCACCTAGCGGAAAACCGACATTTCCTATAAAAAGGGGGAGGAAATCACCTGGATCTCACTATCAGTCCAGCAGCCCTGGTGTGCAGACCTCTTCAGCCTTGCTCTTGCTCTTCCACATCATCCATTGATCTCCACCATGGATCATCACACACTCCTTTTGGTAGCCACCATCATTTAACACCAGAACCAAGCCCTCTTCAGACTGTTTCACCTTTTCTACGCAAGGGGAAGAAGGAGATGTCCAAGAGCTGTCTGGATCTGAAGATGGATCGGGAGAAGAGTGGAGTTTGGACTCTATGACAAGCTGATGGTGGAGTTGAGGAATGAAGACCCTTGTGCATTCCATCACTTCATGAGGCTGCCACCAGCCATGTTTGACAAAGTTGTGGAGCGTCTGAGACCCAGGTTGACCAAGGCAAACACCAACTTCCATCCCAGCCTGGACCCTGGACTGAAGGTGGCACTGACTCTGTGCCACCTGGCCTCAGGGACCACGTACAGAAACATGCTGTATGCCTGGAGGGTGCCACACAACACCATCAGCATTGTGGTCAGAGAAGTGGTGCAGGCCATCATCGAAGAATGCGTGGAGGAGCTCCTCCAGTGCCCCACCACTGAAGAAGGCTGGAGGAAAGTTGAGCAGTGGTATCAGAGAGCAGTGGTATCAGAGGTGGAACTTTCCCCACACGTTTGGAGCCATAGATGGGAAGCACGTGGCCTGCAAAGCTCCAGCCAACTCAGGGTCCACTTATCACAATTACAAGGGCTTCTTCAGCATCATCCTCTTTACCATGGTTGATGCTGACTACAAGTTCATGTACATCGATGCTTCAGGCAATGGGTCAGCTTCAGATGCCCAGATATACAACGCCAGTGACCTCAAGGGTGGGCTGGAACGCAACCTCATCATGGGTTTCCCAGATCCAGACCCCCTACACAATGACACACAAGATGTGTCCTACTTCATCGTAGGTGATGACGCCTTCTCCCTCAGAACCTACCTCATGAAGCCCTACACCTCCAGATACCTCACCCGTGAAGAGAGGATCTTCAACTACAGGCTGTCCAGGGCAAGATGGGTGGTGGAGAACGCCTTTGGCATCCTGGCCAACAGGTTCCAGGTACTTCTCACCACCATGCAGCATCACCCAGGGACTGTGAGGAGCATCGTGGAAGCTTGCTGCATCCTGCACAATCTCATGCGTACCCGCTACTCAGTGTTGCAAACAGGCTTGTGGACCATCAACAAGGCAATGGGGACATGGAGCCTGGTGAATGGAGGCAAGGACAAAACCTGACAGACACTGTGGATGTGCAAGGCCCCAACAGAGCTTCACGTGGAGGGAAGAAGCAGCGCAACCTCCTGAAACACTAATGCAACTCCCCAGCTGGAGCAGTGGAGTGGCAAGACAGGATGATAGATGATTAATGGATGCTTCCTTCAGCCTGTCTCATCACGCGGATGAGATTGTGCCATGTATGTTGGGTGGGCCTACAATGAACAGGGCATTTAATAAAGAGTTGTGTTTATGCTGAAATGTGTTGATCAATGATTAAATTGTTCTTGGTAATAAAGGGCCATATGTGTGGCCGCTGGGAGGGTGGACCATACAGTCCCACTATGCTTGCACTGGAGGTTTATCTATCCCACAACTATCCTTATCCCACAGCTATCCTTACCCATCCCACAGCTATCCTTACCCATCCCACAGCTATCCATCCCACAGCTATCCTTACCCATCCCATAAGCATGCAAAGGCTTAACCCTTTTTTCAAAGTTTTCCCCAACACTTTTTTAAGTGAAAAAAATGAACCAAGTGTGTGAAGCAAAGATAACCTTTATTAATACCAAACTGTATGACTTTATTAAAAAGCAAAATGACCCAGGTAAAGTGTCTTTAAGCAAAGATAAGGTGAACAGGTAATAACTCAGTCTCTGGCACTCTTCTCAGTCACTCTGAGGCGTGCCCATGGTCTCAGATGTAAAGGGGCCAGGGACTGTGGAGGTGGATGTTGCTGGAGTGCTGCTCTGAGGCGCCATTGGGGTGCCTGGCCCCGAGAGTACAACAGGGGATGGTGTGTGCAGGAAGCTCTCAGAGAGCTGACTCAGTCCCGGGAGGTTGAGAGGCACTTCCTCAAGGACCTGGGATGTGAGGCCCAAGACTGATGACAGATGTTCTGAGGAAGGGCTTGGCTGTGGGGTGGAGGAAGGAGGAGTGTAGTGGTGCTGTCTGCTCTGCAGCTGGGTCAAGTGTGGCGTCTGTGGCGTCCGAGGAACCTGGGTGTGGACTGGGAAGGGCTGCCTCTGCTGTGGGAAGTCCTGGTAGTGGTAGGCTTGCTAGACGAGAGGCTGCTGAAATCCGTGGAAGGGCTGTGACATCGCCTGGGGTGTAGGAGCAGACCTGGAGTGGGTAGCAGCAGGTTCAGCTGGGCCTGGAGGGTGGTGCAGAAGAGCTGTGATCCTCTCCTTCGTCGCCTGGTACTGGGCCTCAGGCATGTCCATCACGTACGTGATGAAGGGCTTGCGGTTGGAGGATGGTATGTCGAAGTGGACCAGCTGGGAGAGGAGATCTGTGCTGGCTTTTATTGTGTCCCTGATCTCCAAGAGGACAGTTTGGCTTTGTCCCTCCGGTCTGCCTCTCTGCTTTCTGTGGAGATGGAACTGGGTGTGGGTGTGGGTTGGTCTCTGGTGGCTGCTTCTTGTTACTCCATCTGAGACGGGATCCTCCACGTCCTCTGGCACGGGGAGTGCAGCTGTCAGGGGGGTCTCTGTCATGGGGCACTCCAAAGACACCTGCCTGGACATGGTAGCTGTCTCCTAGCTGGAAGAGGAGTGCCTCTCTCTGGGCTGTCTGAGGGAGAGGGTTGACAGAGGGGCTGCTCCTCAGTGGCGGATCTCACCCTCCAGGAAGCTGCACCTGGCCATGACATAGGTCTCCCGGTCAGTGAGCTTGACAGCGGCCTGCCCGGATCTCTTCAGGTGCAGCTTTCCATACCAGGTGTGCATATGCTTCCACCACCCCAGGAGGACATCTGAAATATAACCCAGGCTCTCTCCACGCTGCCTGCTTCCGCTTGGTGTTGCGATAGAGCCTGTGACCCTTCCTCCACAGGTACTTGTTCTCTCTCAGCCATTCCAGCACCTCCTCCTCATGGTCTTCGGAAATGGAGTACTGTTTCCTCTCCCACTTCTCCTGTTTCCTCTCCCACTTCTCCTTCCCTTGCCTCTTCCTCCCTCTGGCAGGGGCTTCAGGGCCTTCAGAAGCAGGGCTTTGAGGGCCTTGGGGCTGGTCCACCACAGCAGCAGCAGCAGGAGAAGCAGCAGCACCAGCACCAGCAACACCAGCAGCAGCACCAGCAGGAGAAGTACCAGCAGCAGCAACACCAGAAGCACCACCAGCAGCAGCAGAAGCACCAGCAGCTTCAGAGTCATCGCCAGGGTGTGGGATGGTGGTTCTGTCCTTCTTGCCAGGGATGGCAGGAGTAGGCACAGGCTTCCTCTTCTTCCCCATGGTGTTCTCTCAAGATGTCTCTGGCAGCAGGTCTTTCCTCTGAGTGGTGACCTGCTTGCGAGCTGCACCCTTTTATATCCGCGGAGCTTACACAATTCATCCTCCCCGCATGCGCAGTGAACATTTTGCATCCGCTAGGCATCCACTATGCATCCTATAGGCGTCCGTGATGCATCCGCGTCATCTGCTACGCATCTGCTCCTTACACTACGCGTCCGCTTAGCTGTTCTCCCCTGGAAGCCCTGCGGATGTGTCATCCATTTCCATCCGCTTTCATCCGCTAGGCTTCCTACGAACATCCGCTTTACATCCCCGCTACATCCTCCCTATGTCCATTCCTTTCCATTGTTGTCCGCTCTGTTTATGCAAATTTGGGGCACTTTTGATAACAACAGATGGAAAATTTGCTCATCCGCTGTGTCCTTTTTACATACATTTTGCATCCGTCGGCCAGTGTGACCTAGCCTTAAAGTTACAACCTAAAGGCAAAACTACACATTCCTTCCTCATTGTATGCCTTGACTGCTTCAAGAGTACTTAACCTCTTACTTTCTGCTTTTACTCCATTGCCCATTCTACCCCGTTCCCTACTCGGGAAAGGGAAAAGCAAAAATCCAGGAATCATGAGTTAGTTTGAAGCATGAAGCTTTCCATGTTTTAGGTATGGGATCAAAACAGTTGGAAAAGTATTTTAGAGAATGCATGCTATTTCTAGTATAAAGGATTCTTTAAGGATGATTCACTCTTTGGTTCTTTAAATTTTGGATGAATCTGAGAATTTTAATGGGGAAGACAGGGATACAAAATGGGCATCACAAAAAGTGTCAGATCCACAGAAAAAGTTAGAATTTCCAAAGCTGGGTCTTTGGTTTTTGTTGGGTTAGGTTTCTTCTTTTCTTTTTTCTTTCTTTCTTTATTATAGGGAATTTATTATTCACAGAAGTTTTTACACTTTCTATACATTAAAATATCAGGAGACACACTGATGAATTTGGCACATAATTATAAAGGGCTCTACGGCTCCTAAACTAAGATTTGGGTTTTTATAGCCCTAAAGCTATAGGTTGCCCAACTTTTCTTTAAGTTGTAAGAGAGGATGCTCCTCTTCCACCTTTGGTTATACATGATATACTCTTTGAGTTATTTCTTTTCATCCTTAAGATGTTTTCAGGTTGCAAGAAGGACTGCCCTGATGGAGGTTAAAATAACAGAAGGAAATGACAAAAGAAACCAGCTTTAGATATTTTTTTGTTAAGGCCTTTTTTCTCTTCCCTGTTCATCAATCTAGTTATGTATACCAGAACATGAAACCTATGTGTGTTACCATACCATTACAAAATACATGTGAAGTTAATAAAAAGAATAAATATGTTTTTATAGTGCAGTTTTCCCAATATTGCCTTTCAGGCTTGTTGAGAATACATCTTTTCAAATATCTGAAAATAGTCTTAGTCCAGAGAGGATTTTCAAGTTCATTTAATACCATTTAATTGTTTCTGCTATAGTTTATCTATAAACAGAAATTATAAACAAGATTTTTTTAAACCGATGAAACACCAACAATCGGCTGTCACCAGAAAAAATGATAGCAATGATACAGTGAAGAAAGAAAAGCTAGATATGGTATTGTGATTAAAATAAATTACATATGGCAAAAGCAAAAGAAAACTAATTTTAAAAGTTCCTTAAAATATATCTCATAAAGAATATGTAATTGCTTCAATTCTTAAGCTTATAATTAAATCTAGATCAAACAGAAAAATACTGTATCATCTTCTCATTTTCAGAATATAGAGAATTTTCAAAAATAAAATAGCAAGCTCATCTCCCTAGACTTAGACCCATTTCTTTATATTCAGGAAAGTTTCTTTCCACTTATATAGAAAATGCCATATATGCCTCAATCCCTCAAACTCAGTGCTACTTATAGTGGTCTCAACTAATATTTAAATTGTTTGCCACTTCATTGTATGTGATAAATTATAAATAATTTCAACCACATTTGCTTTATGAAAGATTTATTTATTGGAATCCAGAATCCATTGGAATCCAGTTTTCTAAAATTATTCTGCTGCCTGTTACTGTACTGTACTGTTATTGTAGGGCAAAGATAACTTAAATGTAAGCCACAATTCCATAATTTCAGGAAAAACTCTTTACTCCAAGATCTTATAATATATAGGAAAGCAGTATCCTGAAGTTGACATTTAAATGTGTTTCTATACAAAATATGCCATAGCTAAGCAGCATTGTAATTTTATTTTGTACATTTCTGAAATGCCCAAGGAACCTGGAGAACATCAATAGAAGTTTAGCAAATGCTACTCTTCAAATGTGGGGTACTTGATGCTCTCTGAGCTTGGTGGTTTTCTTTACAGACATTTCATTACCAAACTGGGTATGTCGTTATCTATTTTGGTAATGAAACGTTGCAAGAAACTCACCAAATTCAGAGAACATCATGTACCATACAATTTAACCCTGAGCTACATATATTCTTTTCTATGAGCACTCTTCAGATATATTTTACTTCATTAGTCAGGATTGGGGTTGCCAAAGGAAACAGGGTTCTATCTACCATAGACTTATGCAATTGAAAGTAAATCAAACTGTGTACACATGTACCTATGGCATATACAGTAGATCTTGCTCACCACCACAAGCCTTTTGTTATTCTAAATCATTTATAGTACTATATTTGCTATCCGAACAGCTGTTTTGCTCTAAGAGGTTAGAGTCCCCAAGTACTAGGACTGGTGGACATATATGGAATTTTTAAAATATATTGTGGGCACTCAGATATGGTTGCAGGAGATATTTCTGGTACATAGAGTGGTGATTGTGGGGGACATCATGTGTGTGGGGAGATGCATTGGTCACAATACATTATCTCAAAGGTGCTTTTCCAAAAGGCAACTGGACTCCTTTGTACTTGAGGAAGATGTTTTGCTTCTCATCCAAGAAACTCCATCAGCTCTGATTCAGCCTTTTGGAAAAGCACCTTTGAGACAACTATGACCTGGAATGACTGAGTGTCTCCATAGTCACAGTACACTAATTTACAGAAAGTGCCTGTTACTCTTTCTAGTTTTCCTCATGTAGAAGCTCTATACTACTCATTCTTACCTTTGTCAAGCAATTCAACATGCTTCCAAAGCATTGGCCTTCAATGTCCCAGTGTTTTTAATCTTTTAAGAAAGTTTACAGCTTTCATTTTATGCTCAGAGCATTATTGGAATAAATTTATATTAAATTAAATATATTAAATGAAAAATAAATATTAGAATAAAATGATGCTGGAGACTAGTATTTTTCTTAACAAGGTGCCAATGTCCTGTAATTATTTTTTTAGATGCTAGCTAGAGCAAGGAGACTGGCAAGCACCAACTGAAGAACTGTAAGGAACTTCTATACATAGGACACAGAACTGAGAATCTGAGTTCTATGGTGAGGCTTTAGAAAGCAGAACATTTTAAAGTCATTTCTCATTTTGTCCTAACTTGCTTTAAAGTAAATTCTATATTTCTGAGAGAAACACATTTTCACAGAGTTAAAAGCAATGCATTTGGTTTCAGGAAGCCTGAAGTTCATCCTTTTTGATACCTCAGCTTTTGTGATGCAATTGGAACATGCAGTGTGGTTGTATGAATTATCATTGATAATGTCTGAATCATTTCTGAAAAAGCACCAATAGTGCCTGTGATAATTACACAAATCTTCTTTAAGCAACATTTAAAACTGCACTTGTAAATGCAGTTTTTGTCAAACTAAAAAGTAATATTTGACAACATTGTAGTAAATAAGGACGAGAGGTCTGTTAGGTTCGCTGTGGATTTAGCACCACCCAACTCATAGTTATTCTAACCTAGTTCTTCAAATTGTGCAGAGCTATTACATATTTTTCTTTGGCCTTATGCATAATGTGAATCCACTTGTCATAGTTTGTAAATAATGCTTTGTGTGACAGTGCAATATGTGTGTAATATGTGAACTCAACCAGGTGTTCCATATGTAATAAACCATAATTAATTGAACCTAACTTGCAAACTATTTGTTGTTCTTCCCCTTTTTCTGTTGGGGGGGGGGAGTTTTATAGACAGATGAAGAATGAAGGACTCTGTCAACTTCATTTAATATTGTGTGAGTTAGAAAACAGGCCCAATATGTTTCCAAATGAAATAAAATATCATTTCACATTGACAATGGTCAACATCTAGCCTTTATGCAGAAAAAAACACTACAGCATTAATTTATTGTGTGAAATTATGATGTAATACTCCTGCTATACTATTGCAACATCTTGATTAGGATGTACAGATGTAGCAATCAATGTGCCCCTCCTCGGTATTTATTTGCAAGTATTGCAAATCTCAAGATCAGGATATACAACTTGAGAAACATAACAATTCATCACAACTCATTCTCTCATTACAAAGAATAACTGCAGACAGTTTTAAAGGAAGTTGAACCTTGTCCTATAATTTATTTTAAAGATGATCTTTAAAGATCATCTTTAAAATAAATTAAAAAAAAAAACTAATACAGATTAGTTCAGGTACAGATTATATAGAGTTACGCTAATATATCTTTGAAACGTAAGTTCAGATCAAAATTGTCCTCTAAAATCAAAGACTTAACTAACCTATGCTACATAATCCTGAATATTTCCCCGAAAAAGAAAAGTAGAAATTCAAAAGGCAGAAACTTTGCTAATGGACCATGACTCTGGCCTGGGCCAGTCTATTTTACACAACAAAGATATACTCCAGGTAGAGCCATAATAGGAATTGCCCAAAGCCCTTTCATTATATCATCATCCAGCAAGGTTCAATCAAGCCTGGGAATCAGGACAGCCTACATAGTTGCCCCTGCATGGTCCCATGAGAGTCTGGCAACCAATCAGAATACAAGCTCAAATTCAAAACCCAGCAGAGGGCATAAAACCAAGGGGCTCTCAGCATCTCTGGTCTTTTTTCCGCCAGGAACCCATTCTGTTCATCAATAAACCATCTTTCCAAGCAGTCACCATGTTTCCAATGTCTTTCTTCCCCACTTGGAACTGAACCCAGAAGGATATTTCTTCCAATAGTAGAAAGTTGGACTCAATATCCTACATGGCATTTTCCAACACTGTGATTCTATGAATCCTTCTAATCCCACCATTCACCACAGGAATTCAACAACCAGCCATCAGGAGCTAAGAAGAAACAGGCCAATGATCTAGTGTCTACTTTCTCGCTGTTCTTTATTCTTTATAACATCTGCACAAAACCAGTTAAATTAAACTAGAAACTGTAAAAGCTGAATGAACACTGGAAAGCCCCTTGAGTATTTTTAGTTAATTAGGGAGCTTTCTGGTAAGTTTATGCAAACTGAGAACGAGTTTTCAAATAAGGAAACATTTTTAAAGTACATTCCTTTAAGTCCATCAGGTTCTTTTTCTCCCAAGCATTACATTGAATGATCTCTATAAAGTAAAAGAGAGAGTAGGCACTGAGATAATCTCGCAGTTCTTTAATTGCAGTTGCCATCATAGAAAAATCACTTCACAGTCTCATATTGTAATATGTAGAACTCAATTTTACTGTCTATATTTATTGCAGAGAAAAGGGCTATTGATATGGGACTTGCAAATTTTAGGCTAAGTATATGTAATCTGATGTGGTTCGTATTTCACATAAAGCCATGGCTTGTTTTATTCATGGTTTATTAAATAAATTACAATGACCTGGTTCATACTGTTGGAAAAAATATCCTTCTGGGTTCAGTTCCAAGTGGGGAAGAAAGACACTGGAAATGTGACTGCTTGGAAAAAGGGGTTTATTGATGAACAGGATGAGTTCCTGGGCAGAAAAGGGAAGAGATGCTGAGTGCTTGTGTTTTATGCCCTCTGTTGGGCTTTGAATTCGAGCTTGTGTTCTTATTGGTTGTCAGACTCCCATGGGGCCATGCAGGAGTAACTTTGTAGGTTGTCTTTTGAGTCCCAGGCTTGGTTGACTCTTGCTGGGTGATGATGTAATGAAAGGGCTTTGGGAAATTCCTATTATGGCTCTGCCTGAAGGAGGTAGATCTTTGTTATGTAGAATAGACTGCCCCAGGCCTTAATGGCCCATTAGCAAAGGTAGTGGGGCTGAGTTTCTGCTTCTCTGAGTTTCTACTTCTCTTCTAGGGGAAATATTTTGCCTTTTTATAAAGATACTAAAATATTTTATTTCTCCAGGAGAGAGGTGGGTTTTAACTTCCAACAATACATGAAACCAATTTATAAAATATGATTTACAAACTACAATGGATTGCTTTCTATAAAACCAGATCTTAACTGGTGACATTATGGCTTACCTATGTGTGAACCACCACTTTGCTACACAGGATTAGTACAGTATGACTAACTTTGTTTATATCAACTGTTTGCAATGTGTATTTTCATCATTTGCAAAAGGAAAACACAGCCAAATTGTTTTATTTTGCCCAACTGCCAGAATGGCAGGTTTTAATTCTTTTCTTCAAATAAAGCTTGGATGTATTTAGGCATGTGGGTAGATAAAATTCAGTATCATTTTCATTAAAACCTGACTCTACAGAGTAGCATATTGCACCAAGGAAATATATACTACCACTATGTCTGAAAACTAAAGTTGTTTCTGTGTCATTGCTTTGCCTTACAGTATTTTAGAGGGAATGTGTATTCAGTAGCCTAATCTTCTCCTTATAATCTTTCTGCATTGACTTTACCATTCCCTCCATCTTTTTTTCCTAATTGAATTATCCATAGAAATTATCCATGCTTATTACTTTTAGGTTAGTACAGAAACCCTCAGTCTTAAATATTGTTGTATGTATCAACATACAGATGCTTTCATCCAAGGCACTCTTTATAGGTTTCAGAAGATAAGAAAACAGTAAGAGCCCATCGGTGCCCTAATTGAAATACTGTAAAGTTTAGCCCTTCCCATAATCCAGCAACAGCTACAAGGCTAAGAAAAAGTATTGAAAATCTGCTCCTACCAAATCTTATCCTAGTTTCTGTCACAGACGCCCAAGTCAAGGCCTGTAAATTACTTGAGTTTTAAATATTATGCAGTTTTTAAAATACATTCTTAATATCTAATCTGTGGTTTATTTATTTATTAAATGTATTAATACATTTAAATTTATATACCTCCTCTCTCACTTAACTTACTTTTCAATTATCTTGTCAATTGGTAATTCCTTCTTGTGGGTGAAAATACCCCCTAAAAGTAAACTTATATTGCTTTTTATATTTGGTAATTTATATTTTGTATTTTATTTGTATCTACAGAACATATGTAACTGCATAACTGATTTAAGTGTGGCACACAAAGGGAGAGAGAGAAGGAGATATATACAGTATATATAACTGAGATGTTTTTAGCGAGAAATGTAGTAAGATTCAAAGCAATTGAACATGGAAATTTTGGATTTCCAGACAAAGGACAAATGTTTGTATTACAAACTTCATATTTTTCAGAAATAAATTGTGTCCTCAAAAAAATCCTAGTAATAAACATCTGTCTGTTCTCCAGCCAGTGGGTGTTTGCATGGTAGGAACAGAACCCCACCTCCAAATGGTGTTGTTACAGTGTGGCCAACTTATCCTTTTGTACAGGCATACATTCCAAATGGCCTGTTGCAATCACCATATTAATTTTGGGGGGGCTAACACCTTTAGACTGCTGCTTCCTGCCATTCCCCCATCTCTTTCCCATTAAATTTGTTTTCTCATTCAAGTTAATCTGAAGCAAACATGATTCAGTTTGTACCTTGAATGAAAAATACCACTTGGAAATTAAATTCCATGTTTAAATAATCATGAAATTTCTATAAACTTACTTGTTAGAGTATTTTACCAATCTGGATTTGCTTCCCGTCCCCATCATATTCCTTTTCTTGAGTGTGCACCCTAGTTCTTGAATTAGGACTAATTACAGAATGGGGAAGGGGAGAAAGATTTCAATTTTTAAATTATATTGTATGTTATATATTTGCATACTCACCTAGAATAGGTTGGTCCGGATGGTGGGAGATTTGAAGAGCTGTCATTGGCCACAAGCCGCAAGCAGCCCGCTATAAAAAGGCTGCCGCTGTTTTGTCGGCGAATAGTTTCTGGAGAGAAAATAAAAAGAATAGAAGATCAACTGGTTCTCGAGTCTTTTTCCCACAATGCAACACTGGCGACGAAGGTGGGGTACTGAGACAAAGGAGCCTAGTTGTGCACGTGGCAACGAGGACCAAGCGAGATGAAATGGCCGGGAACAACTCGCCACCAACCATTCAACCCAGCAACTGAAGACTGGGAATCCTACATCGACCGATTCCTCATGTTTCTAGAAGGGAGCGATCTCCAAGGAATATCCGAACATAGGAAGAGAGCCATCTTCCTCGCCCACTGTGGTCCCACAGTATTCAGAATGGCAAAGGCATTGGCATCACCCCATGATGGAAAGAAAACGGCATGGACGGACTTACAGAAATTACTGCAAGCCCATTATGCACCAACCATTTCATGCCTCATTAAAAGACACAAATTTTATCGGCGCAACCAAAAGGAAGATGAGAGCATTGGAGATTTTGTTGCAGCGCTAAGAGACATTGGCGGAGCATGCGAATTCCTAAACATGGATGAGGCCACGAAGGACCACGTGGTCCTCGGATTAAAGGACCTTACACTACAGGGTCGACTACTAACAAGACCTAAAATAACATAACGGAGGCAATAGAAGAAGCCACTGCAGCAACACAAAAATCAACAGCCACCATGCAACAAATGAATAAATTAATAAAGGAAACCCCAAAAGCCACTTGTCGAACACACAATAGGACACCAGAAGAAACTCAAAAACACAACACAACAACACACCACGAGGACATCGAATCCCTATCAGAAGAAGAAAAGGAAGAAGAAGAGGTAAATCAACTCCGGTCAGAGAAAGGTAGATGGGAACGAAAGGAAAGGAAGTCAGAATTCCATTGTGCCGGGTGTGGAGGAGACCATCCACATTCCAAATGCCTTTTTTTCAATGCTATTTGCAGGTATTGTGAATGGCGGGGACACATAGCTAGGGCATGCCGAACTAAAAATAACTATAGCCCTAGACAAAGATGGAATACCCCTCCCAGGGAGAAGGAAAAGAAAATAGGGAGCTATTGGAGTCAAGAAAACAGAAACAAGCAGTGGAAAGAAGCCAATAGAAAAGAGGAAACGCATCAAACAATAACTATTGGACACTCAAACTCAATCAATGTGAAAAAGGTACATGTGCAAGTCACCATAGAAGGTCAGCCATGCGAGATGGAGGTGGATTCAGGGTCGTATTTATCAATGGTATCGTGGAATACCCTAAAAAGACTAATACCTGATATAAACAAGAGAGAGCTAGAAAAAGAAAAACTCACACTAAAAGACTATCAGGGAAACAGAATTCCTGTAGTAGGAACTGGACATTTCAAAGTTGAATTCAAAAAACACACTAAAATCCTTCCATTAACCATAGTTGACCGGGATCACCCCAACCTACTGGGACTCAAATGGTTTGCACCATTAGGAATCAGAGTAAACGGAATAAACAATATCACTGAGACAGACTGGGAAGAGAACCTGATGAAAGAATTCCAGGATGTCTTCAATGGAGAACTGAGCAAGTACCAAGGGTCTCTTATCTCATTTAATTTAAATCCAAATATAGCCCCAATAAGGCTAAAGGCGAGGCGAGTTCCTTTCGTGTTAAAACCAAAAATTGATGAACAAATAGATAAACTTATCGCACAGAGGGTGTTAGAACCAATAGATCACGCAAGATGGGAAACCCCAATTGTTACCCCTATTAAACCAGATGGGTCCATATGTATCTGTGGAGACTACAAGGCAACCCTTAACCTTGCGCTACAACAAAGCGTATACCTAGTTCCGGTGGTACAGCACCTATTACACTCTTTGGATGAGGTAGGATCTTCGCGAAATTGGACCTTGCGCAAACCTACCAACAATTACCAGTTGACCAAGAAACAGTGGAAGCACAAACAATTGTGACCCACAGGGGGGCATTCAAATGCAACAGACTGCAATTCGGAGTTAGCATGGCCTCAGGGGTATTCCAGAGCTTAATGGAATGCCTATTGCAAGGAATAAAAGGGGTGGTACCATACTTTGATGATGTATTAGTATCAGCCAAGGACAAAGAACAACTGAAAGACCGCCTAAGGGAGGTCTTAAAAAAAATTAAAGAGGCAGGACTTAAAGTTAAAAAAGAGAAGTGCCAATTAGCCACCAACAAAGTTGAATTCCTGGGATACCTCATAGACAAAGAAGGGATCCACCCCACTGAAAACAAAATCACAGCAATAAAGGAAGCTCCCAGACCAGAAAATAAAACAGATTTGCAAGCTTTCTTGGGACTTATTAATTCTTACAATGTGTTTTTGTCACAGAAAGCAATGATAGCAGAACCACTGCATAGGTTGCTTGATAAGAAAGCTACCTGGACCTGGGGGCGACGAGAAGAAACAGCATTCCAGGGAATAAAAGACTTACTTACATCAGACTGTGTGCTAATACAATACAGTGAAACCCTTCCACTAACATTAACATGGGATGCGTCACCATTTGGCATCGGTGCCATACTCAGCTACATATTATCCGATGGAAAAGAAGCACCTATCACATTCTATTCAAAAACTCTATCAAAAATGGAGCGGAATTACAGTCAACTAGATAGAGAGGCATTGGCCGCAATAACAGGAGTGAAACAGTTCCATGAGTATATCTATGGCAGAACTTTTTCACTTGTAACAGATCATAAACCTCTTCTAGGAATTCTCGCAGGAAACAAAGCTACATCTAACATACTGTCACCGCGGATGACGAGGTGGTCCGAATTCCTCGCTGCCTATAACTACAACTTGATCTACCAACCAGGAAAGAACATAATACATGCTGACGCCCTGAGCCATTCCCCCCTACCTGATTTAGAAGATGATCCTGGAGCAACCACATCAACCCTGCAAATTGAGACATTGGCAAACCTACCCATAACAGCAACAGATGTTGCTAGGGAAACCGCGAGAGACAGAAACCTGGCATGGATTTTAAATTGGGTAGGCAAAGGGTGGCCAGAGACTTCTAGTGATGAGACTGTTAAACCATTTCAGAATAGACAAATGGAATTATCGATCTTAAAAGGATATATACTATGGGGGGATAGGGTGATCATACCGGACATATTGAAGGAACGAATACTTTAATTATTGCATGAGGGTCACCCGGGTATTGTCAGAATGAAGTCCCTGGCTAGGAATTATGTATGGTGGCCAGGGATGGATAAGGATATTGGGGAATGGGTAGCAACGTGCAAACAATGCCAAGGATTTAGACCTGCACCCCCTTCTGCACCTGCACTCGATTGGGAAACACCTAGGAGTCCATGGTCAAGAATACACATTGATTTTGCAGGACCAACTAAACATTCTTAATAGTGATAGACGCTTACTCAAATTGGCTGGAGGTAAGCATTATGCACTCAACTACAACAGAAGCTGTTATCAGACAACTAAGGAAGCTTTTTACGACACATAGATTGCCAGATTTAGTTGTATCTGACAACGGACCGCAATTCACAGCAATAACATTTGAGAACAAGGGATAAGGCATGCACTAACAGCGCCAGGTTGGCCGGCTACAAGCAGACGGGTGGAACGCATGGTCCGTTATACTAAGGAAACACTACACAAATTGGGAGCTGGAGATATACAGGAAAAGACATACAAGCTACTAAGTATACAACACATGACACCAAACACCACAACAAATAAAAGCCCAGGAGAACTCTTAATCAGAAGAAAACTAAGATCAAACCTAGACAGACTACATCCCACATATAGCCCAGAAAAGCCAACAGACTCCTCCAGTAAGTGCCGCACATTCAAAACAGGGGACCTAGTCTATGAAAAAAAACCTCACAGGGGAACTATTGTGGATACCGGCAACAATAACCCAAATAACAGGACCCTGGTCACACAGGGTAGAGACAGAGGATGGAAAGAGCTGGAGGAGACACATAGACCAAATCAGATTGAGGACCACACTGAGAAACACTAACAATCAGGATGAGGAATGGGAAGAACTTACACAAACAAAGGAATCACCTCAAACATTAAACAAAAATAGCCAAACCAGAGAGGGGGGAGACCCCTCAAACACAAAAGAGAGGGGAGGGGGAGACCCTCCACAAGTAAAAGAAATGACAAAACAAACCCTAACAATGATACAACAACCAATACTAACATTAGCCCCGATCGGAAATCGCAAACACGTACCTGAAGCCATAGAAGAAGAAGACAACTTTGGGAGACTGGAGCAGGCTTCGGAGAACCATCAAGAAGCCACTCCTGGTGGGAGCGGCCAAGCCGACTCAACCAACCAGGAAAGGCCTGGCGGGAGCGGCATGGCTGACTCTACCTTCCAGGAGGCTCCATGGAAGAGAACTGGAGAAACAGCAACCCCATCCAAACAGTCCAGAGACAAATCCACGACTGAATTGCACAGGTCCAGTCGAAACCATAAGAGCCCCACCTATTTACGTGACTACGTAAAATAGGGGAGGCCTGATTGGTTGGACTGGACCACATGGGGAGGGGTGTTATATATTTGATACTCAACTAGAGTAGGTTGGTCTGGGTGGTGGGAGATTTGAAGAGCCGTCATTGACCACGAGCCGCAAGCAGCCCGCTATAAAAAGGCTGCCACGGTTTTGCCGGCAACAGTTTCTGGAAAGAAAATAAAAAGAATAGAAGATCAACTGGATCTCGAGTCTTTTTCCCACAACACAACATTGTAGGAAGTTAACACCCACCCTTTCCTAAAAAAATGAAATATCCTAGGAAATATTAAAAAGGCAGAATATTTCCCCTAAAAAGAGTAGAAACTCAGAAGCATTTGCTAATGGGCCATTAAGCCAGAGTATTCCACATAATAAAGGCCTCCACCCATCTCACCACCTAGCCTGGGAAGATTGTATCAGCCAACACTAAGGTGAAGCCATATGGTCCAAACAAAGCCTAAAAAGTTAGTTAAGACCCCCACCCCTGGGAGTCTGACAGCCAATGGGATACATTTCTTGCACAGGAAAAGGAAACACTAAGGTTGGGGCCCAACAGAGGTTATAAAACTAAAGACCCTGTCACATCGGCCGACGGATGCAAAAAGTCTGTAAAAAGGACACAGTGTACGAGAAAATGTTCCATCCGTTGTTATCCGCTCTCAAAAGTGCCCCAAATTTGCATAAACAGAGCGGACAACAACGGAAAGGAACGGATGGGGAGAGGATGTAGCGAGGATGTTAAGTGGATGCTCCACGGAAGCCTAGTGGATGAAAGCGTATGGCACATCCGCAGGGCTTCTGGGAGAGAACACCGAAGCGGACGCGCAGCGGAAGGAGTGGATGCCGAGCGGATGCCGAGCGGATGACGTGGATGCATCACAGACGCCTAGCGGATGCCTAGCAGATGCAAAGCATTCACTGCGCATGCAGGGAGGAAGCATTGCGTCAGCCCTGTGGATATAAAAGGATGCAGCTCGCAAGCAGGTCACCATTCAGAGGAAAGACCTGCTGCCAGACACATCTCCAGCCAACAACAATGGGGAAGAAGAGGAAGCCTGTGCCTACTCCTGCCAGCCCTGGCAAGAAGGACAGGGCCACCATCCCACCCCTTGGCGCTGACTCTGCTTCTGCTGGGGCTTCTGCTGCTGGGGCTGACTCTGCTGGTGCTGGGGCTTCTGCTGGTGCTGCTCCTGGTGCTGGTGCTTCTGCTGGTGCTTATTCTGCTGGTGCTGCTCCTGGTGCTGCTCCTGGTGCTGGTGCTTCTGCTGGTGCTTACTCTGCTGGTGCTGCTCCTGGTGCTGGTGCTTCTGCTGGTGCTTATTCTGCTGGTGCTGCTCCTGGTGCTGGTGCTTCTGCTGGTACTTACTCTGCTGGTGCTGCTCCTGTTCCTGCTGGTGCTGCTGGAGCTGCTGGTGCTGCTGGTGCTGCTGGTCCTGCTTTTGCTGCTGCTGCTACTGCTGCTGCTGCTGCTGGTGGTGGTGGTGTGGTGGACCAACCCCTAGAACCTCAAAGCCCTTCTGATGAGGGCCCAGAAGGCCCTGCCAGAGGGAGGAAGAGGCAATCGCGCGATAGGGAGAGGAGACAGTACTCCATTGAAGAGGAACATGAGGATGAGGTGCTCAGAGAGAGAGCAGAGAGCCTGGGCTAGACTTCGGAGGTCCTCCTCGGGTGGTAGAAGCACATGCATACCTGGTACGGGAAGCTGCACCTCAAGAAGTCTGGCCAGGCCGCGGTCAAGCTCACCGACTGGGAGACCTACATGATGGCCAAGTGCAGCTTCTTGGAGGGTGAGGTCCGCCACCGAGCAGCAGCCCCTCTGTCAACCCTCTCTCTAAGTCATCCCACTGAGAGCCAGTCCTGTTCTGGCCAAGAGTCAGCTCCTGTGTCCAGGCAGGTATCTGTGGAGCGCCCAGTGATGGACACCCCCCCCGACAGCTGCACTCCCCATGGTGGAGAGCATAGAGGATCCCCTGACGCAGTTGGAGCAAGGAGAGGCCGCTGACACCAGAGACCAACCCACCCCCACCCCCAGCTCCACCTCCACAGAAAGCAGGCAGAGAGGCAGACCGGAGGGACAGAGCCACACTGTCCTGCTGGAGATCAGGGATACCATCAAAAGCAGTGTAGATCTCCTCTCTCAGCTGATACACACCGACATACCATTCCCTAACAGAAAGCTCTTCCTCACCTATGTCAACCAGACCCTCCTGGACATGTCCAAATCCCAGTACCAGGTGATAAAGGAGAGGATCACAGGTCTTCTGCACAACCCTCCAGACCCAGCTGAACCTGCTCCGACCTAGTCCAGGTCTGCTCCTCCACCCCAGGTGATGTCACAGCCCTTCCAAGGCTTTCCACAGGCCCTCACCTACTAAGGTTACGGCTACCAGGAGTTCCAGCAGCACAGGCAGCCCTTCCCAGTCCAGGCACAGGTTTATCGTACGCCACCAGTGCCAGCGATGCCATCGATGCCACCGACGCCACAGATGCCACTGACGCCACAGATGCCACCGATGCCTCACCTCGCTCACTTGCAGACCAGACAGCCCCATTACACTCCTCCTTCCTCCACCCCACAGCCAAGCCCGGCCTTAGAACATCTGTCATCGGTCTTGGGACTGACACCCCATGTCATGGAGGAAGGGCCTCTCAACATCACAGGACTGAGCCAGCTCTCTGAGAGCTTCCTCCACACACCATCCCCTGTTGTCCTCTTGGGGCCAGGCACTCCAATGGCGCCTCAGATCAGCACTCCAGCAGCAGCCACCTCCACAGCACCTGGACCCTTCACCCCTGAGACTATGGGCACGCCTCAGAGTGACTGAGAAGAGTGCCAGAGACTGGGTTGCTACCTGTTGGCTTTATCTTTGCTTGGGACACTTTACTTGGGTCATTTTGCTTTTACAGTTTGTTATTAATAAAGTTTATCTTTGCTTCACAACTTGGTTCAGTTCTTTTAGTAAATAAAGTCTTGGTGGAAACTTTTAGAAATGATTTTAGCCTTTGCATGCTTGTAGGATGGGTAAGAATAGCAGTGGGATGGGCAGGGATACCTGTGGGATGGATAATAGCTGTGGGATGGGTTAGGATAGCAGTGGGATAGATAAACCTCCAGTGCAAGCATAGTGGGACTGTATGGTCCACCCTCCCAGATGCCACACCTAATGGCAGTTTATTATCAATAACAGTTTAATCATTCATCAACACATTTCAACATAAACACAACTCTTTATTAAATGCCCTGTTCATTGTAGGGCCACTCAACATACATGGCACAATCTCATCAGTGTGATGAGACAGGCTGAAGGAAGCATCCATTAAGCATCTACCATCCTGTCTTGCCACTCCACTGCTCCAGCTGGAGAGTTGCACCAGTGTCTCAGGAGGTTGCGCTGCTTCTTCCCTTCACATGAAGCTCTGTTGGGGCCTTGTACATCCACAGCATCTATAAGATTACATCCTTGCCTCCATTCCCCAGGCTCCATGTCCCCATTGCCTTGTAGACGGTCGACAAGTCTGTTCTGCAACACTGGGTAGCGGGTGTGCATGAGATTGTGCAGGATGCAGCAAGCTTCCACGATGTTCCTCACGGTCTCTGGGCGATGCTTCATGGTGGTGAGAAGTACCTGGAACCTGTTGGCCAGGATGCCAAAGGCGTTCTCCACCACCCGCCTTGCCCTGGACAGCCTGTAGTTGAAGATCCTCTCTTCACAGGTGAGGCATCTGGAAGTGTAGGGCTTCATGAGGTAAGTTCTGAGGGAGAAGGCATCATCCCCCATGATGAAGTAGGGCACATCTTGTGTGTCGTTGGGCAGGGGGTCTGGATCTGGGAAGCCCATGATGAGGTTGCGTTCCAGCCCTTCCTTGAGGTGACTGGCGTTGTATACCTGGGTATCTGAAGCTGACCCGTTGCCTGAAGCATCGATGTACATGAACTTGTAGACAGCTTCGACCATGGCGAAGAGGATGATGCTGAAGAAGCCCTTGTAGTTGAAATAATTGGACCCCGAGTTGGGTGGAGCTTTGCAGGCCACGTGCTTGCCATCTATGGCTCCAACGGTGTGGGGGAAGTTCCACCTCTGATACCACTGCTCTGCAACTTTCTTCCAGCCTTCTTCAGTGGAGGGGCACTGGAGGAGCTCCTCCAGGTATTCTTCGATGATGGCCTGCACCACTTCTCTGACCACAGTGCTGATGGTGTTGTGTGGCACCCTCCAGGCATACTGCATGCTCCTGTACGTGGTCCCGGAGGCCAGGTGGCGCAGAGTCAGTGCCACCTTGAGTCCATGGTCCAGACTGGGCCGGAAGTTGGTGTTTGCCTTGGTCAACCTGGGTCTCAGCCGCTCCACAACTTTGTCAAACATGGCTGGCGGCATCCTCATGAAGTTCTGGAATGCACGAGGGTCTTCGTTCCTCAGATCCACCATCAGCTTGCTATACAGTCCATACTCGGCTCTTATCGCGATCCATCTTCGGACCCAGACACTTCTTGGATGCCTCCTTTTCTTCCCGTAGAACAAGTGAAAGAGCCTGTAGAGGGCTTCGCACTGTTGTAGAGCGATGGTGGCTACCAAAAGGAGTGTGCGACGATGCATGGTGGAGATGACTGGATGCTGTGGAAGAGCAAGAGCAAGAGCAAGAGCAAGAGCAAGGCTGAAGAGGTCTGCACAGTAGGGCTGCTGGACTGAAGTGAGATCCAGGTGATTTATCCCCCTTTTTATCGGAAATATCGTTTTTCCGCTAGGTGTCCTTTTGCATCCTCTAGACATCCTGCAGACATCCTAAATATCTGAGATATGTCCCCTATATGAACATTTTTTCTGTTTTAATGCTTTATATGTGAGCTGCATCCACTTTCATCCTTTCTACGTCCGTGCTACTTAAGCTGCGTGTCCATTCCGCGTCCGTTTCGCTTCCTCCCTGTGTCCGTTTTCCTCTGGAGCGGATGTGAGTTGCACGGATGCGCAGCGGATGCCAAACGGATATAGTGGACGCGTAACGGTTGACGACGAATGTATAACAGATGTTCCCCATATGCGTTGCAGATGTATAACGGACGCATTGGATACTTTATCCGCTCAAAAAGTTTTGTGCAGCTCAAAACTTTTTGAGCGGATGAAATCTCAGTAGACAGATGCTGGACAGATAGAGAGTATGAAAAATGGATGCAGTGAGTACAGAACAGATGCATCGCGTTAACCAACGGATGGCAAGTGTTTCTCTCCGTTTTACATCCTCTTTCCATCCATTGGTGCTGTGTGACATGGGCTTAAGGGTCTTTCAGCATCTCTGCCCTTTTTCCTTCTTTCTTCATCCAGGGCATGTGGTCCTGTCTACCATTAAACCATCTTTCCAAACAGCCTCCATGTTTCCAGTGTCTTTTTCTCCACTTGGAACTGAACCCAGAAGGATAATTCTTCCAACAATATTACACATGTTAACTTGGTATTTATCTTGCACTTGAAATGAATGGGCAAATACTTCATTATATGTATAGGTGGAGAGGGAAATAATCAAACTTATTAGCATCTCTTGAAAAATCAAAGTGGCTGCATGATTTTCCATAAGAAAACTCCATGAGATTAAATGGCACTTGTCAATGTGTATAAATCTGAGATCAATATTTTTATTCTAAAAATTTTCTTTATAGATTAATTCTAAAGATTTATAAAGATTTATAAAGATCTAAAGATTTTCTGCCTCCAGCATGAAATGCCTTAAGGCTTCAGCTCGCTAAGCCTTGTTATTTTTTGATCTTCAAAAAAATACAAAATCAAATACTTCTGTTGAGATGGGGGATGATGGTAACATATGATTGCACCATTACTGTACTGAAGCCCTGGTACTTTTTTGTCACAGTACGAGTACATAGTAATGATAAATATGGATAGCTTATGCTTTTGTGTGGGGAATGTGAAAAAATTATATCTCATTGTTTTTGTTACTAAGAGGACTATTTGGTAGATAAAATTCCTAAAGCATCATAACAAAATACTATTGTAATTCCAAAATATAACTAAGACAACAAGAGCACACTGTTCTGCTATAGATAAATTTCTATAATTATAGTAGTACAGTAATGAGTTAAAGATCAACTAGAGAAAGCTGATGAAAAACAGAAAATGATCAATATATATGATCCTTCTGCAGTACTGCTCTTGAAATGTGTTGAGTTTCAACTCCTATAATCTCTAGTCCATACTACAACAGATGGTTAAACCAATCTGAAACTATGGAATTTGAAGAGGACATAACTGGAGGATAGCCAGGCTAAGGAATGAAAATCTGTTGTAGACCATGTAAAACAGTGATAAGTATTAGCTGTTAACAAGAGTTTTCTACCTTGTTTTGCTTTCTATCACATTTAGCCATTGTTTTATATGAAATGTGCAATCATGCACAACTACACTGTTAAGTACACCACAGCATTCCTGCAGTGTTTGATGTGCTAAAGGTGCGAATGGTTCCCATAATCGTGGTATGCTTCAGCATAGCAAACTATACTATGATCAAAGGAAATTCCAAAACTTCCATTGGATTTACCCACAATTTCCCACCCTCACAAATCCACCAGCTCCTGTAATTGGTGTGAGCTTGAAGTCAGACTGAAATCAGAGTGCTATAGTTTTAATTAATAACAATTTTGGAAATCCAGGGCAATTCTGCTTTAGGGAAATTTTTACTATATTCTTCAGAAAAATCAGTGAGTATTTGCCTCATTAGTATGTTTCTGTCAGAATTTTTCAAGCAATAATAGTCTGTATTTCAGTTTTGTGGTACTCAACTCATATTTGTCAGACCCTGAAACCAGTGTAATCTTTGTACACTTGGCACTGCATTGCCAAGTAACACTTTCCACAGCCACACCCTATCATTCTCTTAAGACTGAATCATCCTGATATGCATAGAATGTTTCATTCTTCTTTAAACAAAAATAAACTAAATGGTATTGTTAACAACACCAGTCAATTGTCTGAACAGGAGAGAAATTCCAAGGAAAAGTTTAGTGTGGTTGAAAATGACAGTATCTGTCTGTTTACCACTACAGGATCTCAATATGTAAGTTAGTAAAAGGAGTCACATATAAGTGGCTGAAGGCAGGAATCAGCAGTAGAACTGAGTTCATAGTAGTGCGGTATTATATGTTTATTTAAAATTTGAAATCCATATGGAGGATCTCACTTACTGAATTAGGATTGTGAAAAGGCATAAAGTACAGGTATAGAACACATACACAGTAAAATTAAAATGAGCATTTCAAACAATAAATTGTTAATTGGGGGGGGGGGAGAAGGGACACAGCTTAAAAACACATTTTCAAAACCAGTAGCTATAAATATGATTCTATATTCACTTGGGAAATAAGGAGGGGTTTAGTTTACACAGCTCTTACAATATAATATAGTATTTCTTGATCTTGGTAACTCCAAGATGTGTAGACCTCAACTCCAATGGCTGTCTGGAAACTCTAAGACTTTAAGTCCACACATCTTAAGATTTGTAAAGATTGAGAAACACTGCAATACAATATTACAAACTGGCAACCAAATGTTAAAGAATGGGGTTATAATTTTACAACAGGCCTGCTGGACCAGGACAAAAACTATGGAAGTCATGCATAGCCATCAGACCTGTTCAGAAAGCTCAGAAGAGAAAGATGAGCTTGATCCTTATGAATAATATCAACAATAAACAGCCTCCCCTAGTAAAAACATTTAGGGCATGCTGCCTACAGCTATCAAGATTAGTTACTGATAAGCTTGATTTCCATGATTTGTTTATTTCTCTTTTAATCCTATTCTACCTGAGGCCACTGAGTTCAATAGTTTAACTATGCATTGTGTAAAGAAGCATTTCCTTTTGTCAGTCGTGAATCTCCCTACATTTCATTTTACCAGATAAAGCTGGTGTTAATGGAAGTAGAACAGAATCTAGGTAAGTGCCATACTGATGCCTTGTGGGACAAGAACATTTTCCTCATTAAATATAACTATAACCCTTAAGTGTCAGAATGAGGTCCAAAGAAAGAAACAAAATAAAAGATCAGCAACCCTGGAAAAAAACATTTCCTCCTCATTGGCAACACTTCTTAACCCAACACCAATTCTTTATGGTGCTAATGACTTCACCAGATCCAGAAATATTTCTCAGGGAGAAGCTCAGAGCTACTTTCTAGGCTTTTAGGAAAAAGTTCCTGAAGAAGGTTCCTTTACTTTATGCTAATCAAGACATCCCAGTTTTTGCATTATCTAACTTCCTTGAGGACACCCTGCAATGTGACACCCTTCTGTCACAGAAAGGCTTGTGATAAGCAAAAGGGGTTTGGGTGCTTTTCCTTCTCCTGCCCATTTGTTGTCACTGTTTCTTAGAATCCATCTGCTTTAAAAAGAAGAAAGTAAAACAAACAGTTCCATGTTGACAGGGACTGATAACTCTTCAGTCAACAGCTGGTTGTGTTCCTTATAGTGCTGCTCCTCCAAGACTGTGAGTTAGTTTTGCTGGTTAACTTTTGCTAGTTAGTGATGCTCTTAGGCAATTTTTATATTCTTAGGAGGCTTCCTTTAAAACAGCAATGTTGTGTAACTTTAGTTGTGAAACACACCATTAATGTTTCTGTTAAGTTTTATTTCTGTTAAGTTACCTGCCTCTTGAACTTCTAATTCAAGGGAGCAGGGAGCGAGAATATATATCGCTTGCCAATCTTTAAAGAAATAATCTGAGAATATATATCTGTACTCTAAGTTCATGCTGTGGGCTAATTGTATCCTTGGGCATAACTTCTATTTTGTTGTATAAAATTGCAAGATCATTTTAAAATTAGTTTGATTCTCGGTATCTACTGCTATACGCTGCCGAGAGTCCACTTGGACTGAGTCATGGATAAATCCCATAAATGAATAAAAATGCTGGCATCTACTGTACCCAATTCTGATCAGCTGGGTGGACAGCAGCCTTGATTGCTGTTTTGCAATTGGTAAGTGATCTAAACTGACTGAAAAAGCCCATCCTGGTGTTGGAAGAATTATCCTGGGTTCAGTTCCAAGTGGGGAAAAAGACACTGGAAACATGGAGGCTGTTTGGAAAGATGGTTTAATGATGGACAGGGCCACATGCCCTGGATGAAGAAAGAAGGAAAAAGGGCAGAGATGCTGAAAGACCCTTAGTTTTATAACCTCTGTTGGGCCCCAACCTTAGTGTTTCCTGTTCCTGTGCAAGAAATGTATCCCATTGACTGTCAGACTCCCAGGGTCGGGGGTCTTAACTAACTTTGTAGGCTTTGTTTGGACCATATGGCTTCACCTGAGTGTTGGCTGATACAATCTTCCCAGGCCAGGTGGTAAGATGGGTAGAGGCTTTTATTATGTAGAATACTCTGGCTTAGGCCTTAATGGCCCATTGGCAAAAGTGTGTGGGGGGGTGAGTTTCTGCCTCTCTGTGGTGAGTTTCTGCTTCTGTGTTTCTACTCTTTTTAGAGGAAAAATTCTGCCTTCTTAATATTTCACAGTATATTTCATTTTTCTAAGAGAGGGTTGAGTGCTAACTTCCTGCACTGGTATATAGGATATCCTTATTTTTTACCTTCTATAGAATTTAGAAGTGAAGATAAGGATTGGTTCGAATTCAGTAGCAGTACACAAGACCTGCAAAACAAAGGGTGGGGCTTCTCATTATGAGGTTGCAACTGTCATGTTAATTTTTTTGGTCTCTTTGATGGATGTCTTGATACTGGACCCTGCATACAAAAAGTTAATACCCCAGAAATTGCCATAGCATATACAAGTAGTCTTTGACTTACGACCAGTTTCTTAATGACAGTTCGAAGTTATGATGGACCTACCCAGAGTTACTTATGAACTAGTTTTGAAGTTCCAAAGGCCGCCACAGTTACATGATTGTATTTTGGGTGCTTGACAACCAGCCCAATTTACAACTGTTTACAGCATCTTGGGATCATATGACGATGACATATGAATGTTTTTTGCTAGAAACTGTGTTTACTTCCAGTTTCTGGCCAAAAACACCCATCTGTGTTCACTTAAATAACCACCGTAAAGAAAAAAGATAGTAAAATTGGATATGATCACATCCAATGACCCATTGATCCATTCAGTGACCGACCTGACTTATGACCATAATTCTGGGCTAAATTATGGACATAAATCAAGGACTACCTATATTCAGTTTTTGTTAATAGGCTTATAATTTGAAAATTGTTTTTTTGAATACTCCTTTTTTTTTTAATAAATATTGTCTGCTTTGCTGCCGAGTAGAAAAGTAGAATATAAATCTGAACAGACATAAACCTTCATTGGAAGGCATTTTAACAAGACATCCATGCAAATTAAAGCTATGAGATACATAGCTGAAGGATGTGTGTTTAGGAATAAATATTGATACCAAGCCTGCAGCCAGATTTTTTTTTATGGTAGTGATCAGAAATGTATGTAAGAGAAAGGCTGGACAAGCCACTTAGGTAAATGCAGAAAAACAAGAAAACTAATACAAGTTATATTAGATACATGTTTACATTAAAATGTATATTTGCAATATATGTTAATAATAAGAGAATATATCACTATTTCAATAATGTTTTAAAGTGCCAAGTTCTTTTCAGTAATTTCAGTTTCCACATTAACTGGCTATTATACAAGATCATTGCATAAAATGTTGTTGAGTAACCAGGTAGAATATTAATTACTCAATTTCCTCTAGATCTTTGTAAGAAAATTTACCTTTCAAAAAGTAAAAGTTCCAACTTCACCATTTTAAAAAATAACAATTCCAGAGAACAAACCTGAATTACAATTGATTGGCAACTCCTGGTAGTACCACAACTCTTGTAGCCCTACTTGGGCCCTATTTTTCAAATGTCACTGTTCTTCTGATGTCTCTTCACACATGCCACTTCTGGCATGTGTGCCCTAGGTTCGCCATCACAGCCCTATACCATTTCAGACAAATGGCTGTCCAATCTGCTCTTAAAACTTCCAATATTGAGTGACAACATTGATGGATGTTTGGGGGAAAAAATCAAATAAGTTGGAGAAATAAGATGCTATATTCTGACTAGACTGAAAATATAATAGGAAGAAGCCATAGTACAATAATTCATTAAAGGCTTTATTTCACCATAATCATTCCAATAAGTACAGGTAAAATCTTACATTATAAATCTTTGCAAAAAATACATTTTTGATTTATTCAAAATTTACAAATTCTGCACACTGATTAGAGCCTATACTTAGTGAAACGTTTGTGAATATTTGTGATCTAAATTAATTGATACACAGGTAGATTATATCTCTTCCTTGTGGAAAATGTAGTCATATAAGTTATTATAATCAAATACCATGTCCTTGCTTGTTTAACACCTCAGAATTAGTACTTATTTTCAGTAAACATCATTTTATTAATTTTCAATATCCTACTATCTGGACAAATTAACTGAACAAATGCTTTCTATCTCTTTTTTGGTTTTTTTGGCTTTGTATCTATCTCTCCCCTCCTCCTCTTCCTATCATCTTTATCATGCTTTTAATCTGTTTGTTTTTTGTCACTTAAGTGTGTAAATGTTCACCTATTCATTACTCCAGGCCTATTTACAACTTGGTTTTCTTTTTCTGAGTTTGAAAGAGGAACCATGTATCTTGTTTGCCCTGACTTCTCCCAAGATTCTTAGTTTAATATATTCTACAAATTCTGCCCTTTTCTGGAAAATGGGCATAATTGACAAGAAGAAGAAAAAAGGTTGAGGGAATTGTACAAAAGGATTAAATGAATTTGGGATAAGCTTTCGATTTTCTAGGTCAAAGCCATAGACCATGTACAATGTGGGCAAAATCCAACTTACAAGCCTGTCATATCATGATTCCTATATAAATTATTTGTGCTTTGAAAACCCTTGAAATTCAAATCTACCTGAAGCTTTTCATAAATGATTAAACTATTTATTATAGTTGGTAAACTATATATGTGTTCTTGATCATTCCTCCAATCATTTCATCTGTCCTCACACTGAAGTTTTAAAAAGTGGTATATACAGGTAGTCTTCAAATTACGACCACAATTGAGCCTAAAATTTATTTTTCTAAATGAGAAATTTATTAAGTGAGTTTTGCCCCATTTTACAACTTTTTTTGCCACAGTTGTTAAGTGAATCGCTATAGTTGTTAAATTAGTAGCATTATTATTAGGTGAAACTGGCTTCCCAATTGACTTTGCTTGTCAAAAGGTTGCCAAAAAAGATCACCTGATCCTAAGACACAGCAACAGTCATAAAGATGGAACTAGTTGTCAAGTATCTGAATGGAAATCACATGACCATGGGGATGCTGTGAGGGTCATAAGTGTGAAAAATAGTCATAAATCACTTTTTTTAATTGCAACTTTTTGTTGCAATCTTGGTCACTAAATGAATGTTGTAAGTCAAGAACTTCCTGTATAACTTAAAATCCTTAATCTGCTAAGTCATCTTCTAGGATGCCAAATTCAGATTTGAGGTAGGATGAAAAAGTTGCAAGTTCTTCCTCCAGATAAACTGCTTGATGATGTGGAAAACTGAGAGCCAATTTTCAGGTTCTCAGATTCACAATTTCTGAAATTAAGATGTCTATGTAATGCAATATTTGATCTATGCAGCATATATATGTCTGACCACATGAAAAGTCCAAGCTCCATCTACATTATTATTAGCAGAACTAGTATAACTTCAGTTTGATTATTAATACACATTATTCAAGAACACATCTCAACTCTTCAGAATCAGTTTCTTTGTGGTAATCTAAACTGTTGCTTGCTTTTTTTTTTTAAATTAAAGGAACCTATGCTACTGCGGCTTGAACACATTTGTGGTTTACTCTGAATATTATATATGCCAAATCAGCTCAATCTAAAGCCGATAAACTTAGCTACTTATAGTTAATATTACTGTTCAAAGAGCAAATTAAGCAAAGCATCCTAAAAAATAACATACCAAGATCTTCCTAGTGATGTCTAATCTCTCTGGAGATTGCTGATGTAGTCCAGCAAATAGGGAGGTTACTGAGTCTAGCTTTTCAGTTACATTCATAGATCTAAAAAACCCAACATTGGGTACAAAAGCTCTTCTTTTTCTTCCAGGCTTTGCATATGGGGTGATGAGGATTGCAGATTGAGTCAAAATGGGACATGCAACACTCAACAGTTGTTTCAAACTGAGAGACCCAATTGCACATTTGTCATTTATCAGATTATTCTATCTGGGCCATTTGTCTAACTTCATGTTTTTAGCTGTTTTTGTTTTTTCTAGTTGTGCACAACGCCCAGAATCCACTCAAGTTGGGTGGCCCATAAATCTGAATTAAAACAATAATGTGTCCCATATCATTTGTTTTGACTTTAAAAGCAGAATATCATAAAATAAACCTGGCAACTTACCATCCTTCTTCCTGGAGAAGAGAAGAAAATTATGAGAAATATTTCAAAATAGGAATGCTTATCATTCTGAATTCCATTTGTCAAACAGAATTGGATCTGTTTCTTCTTGCAAATGATGCTCAGGGTCAAATGTGTAATACTACTTACATTGTAGCCTGTCATAGAATTTTAGGCTTCTTGTGGCACATTAAAAATAAATATTAAGTATTTAACATACTTCTAAATACTTCCATGTTTTGTTTTGAACTGTGTGTAGCACTGGATCTATCATATCCTCTCTAGAAAATGAATTCCAGAAATTTAAAACTATTTTTCTACCATAAAGACTTGGCAGACTCTAACCCCATCAAATCTCCTTACTTTTGATTCTGGCAGTACACAAACATAATGTCATTAATTGCCATTTTCGAATATAGAATTAATACCCAATTTCTCCAGGAAGAGCCTAGCATCTTAGGAACTGTAGAACAAGTTTTAGCAAAATCTCATTATATAACAACTGTAGCTAGCCACTTCTCCATTGGGCAGGCAGATAGCAGTAGACATGGCATTGTTTGATTTGGATTGAAAGCTGGTCCACCAATGCTTTCAAAATTATTCCAAGCTATTCCACTTTGGCATTAAGCCTTTTCAGCCTCTCTCTCTTTCCAGCTCTTTTTCTTGGGGGACTAAGTTGGTAAAATGAGGCAATTTAGTAGATTTGGACATTCCCATGACAAACTGAATGGATCAAGTTACTTTAATTCTGTTTTGAGTTAAATCTAATCCCCTTAGGGCTAGTTGAATAGTTAAAAGAATCCTTGTTCAGTATTCTAACGCACTCTAGTTCTCTACTTATAAACACACACTAATCCGGTTAAGTATTATGTGTAAAGTGGAATTAATGGTGTAAAGAAAAAGTTTCAATGTTATATTTTCTCAATCCAATGCCTAATCTGGATTGAATTTTAATTCTCAAGAATTTCCATAATAGCCTGAAAGTTGTAAAGATCAATGTGTGACAAGGAAGTCTAGCAGAGTGGGTTAGGGGAAAGAAAAACCTGACATCAATTAATTTTGTTTGAAAGGATATAGTCTTTCTTTCAAAGTTAACAATGATATTTGTAAACCATTGTGGTGATATGTAGACTTAAGGCTAGGTCCCACTGGCTGACGGACGCAAAATATATGCATAAAGGACACAGTGGACAAGCAAAATTTCAAAGGTGGCTCCATCCATTGTCATCCACTTCAAAAAGTGGCGAAAATGTGCATAAACAGAACGGAAAAGAACGGAAAAGAATGGACGTGGGTAGTATGTAGCGGGGATGTTAAACGGATGTTCATAGGAAGCCTCGCGGATGGAAGCGGATGACACCTCTGAAGGGGTTCCAGGGGAGAATTTCAAAGCAGACGCATAGCGGATAAAGTGGATGCATCACGTACGCCTAAAGGAAAGAAAGGGGATGCCGCGCGGATGTATATCGGATGCAAACGCATCCTTTCTATTTCTGTGCTACTAACAATGTATAGACATTCCATGTACCCTTTCTTTCCTCCCTCTTTCAGTTTTCAGCTGCGAGGATGGCCAGAAGATGCAGAGAGGATACAGCGGACATTTAACGGATGATAAACGGACATAGAACATTTGTTGCTCGTATGTCACGGATGTACATCGTACACGGTGGAAAGTTCATCCGTTCACAAAGTTTTGTGCAGCTCAAAACTCCTTGTGTGGATGAAATTGCAGTGGACGGATGCTCGACGGATAGAGCGTATGAAACACGTATACAATGAGTACACAACAGATGAATAGCGTTTTCCAACGGATGGCAAGCTTTTTTTAATGTTTTACATCCTCTTTGCATCCATAAGTGCAGTGGGACAGGGCCTTTAGCTAGTGATCTGCCTCATAGCTCAATTGTAATTACAGGGACTATAAATGTTTTTAAAAACTGGAGATGCAATTGGAGATGTATGAAAACAGCCTAACATTAAGAACACAAAGAAAGCTAATTTACAGTAGAATTGAAACCTACATTCGAAATCGAACCTAACTAAACTGAAAGCATAATTACAGAATAATAATAGCAATAGCCCTTGATTTATATTCATTTCAGGGTGCTTTATAGCCCTCTCTAAGAGTCAGCATATTGCCCCTAATAATCTGGGTCCTCATTTTACTAACCTCGGAAAAAGGGAAGGCTGAGTCAACTTTGAGCCAATCAAGATCAAATTCCTGGCAGTGGGCAGAGTTAGCCTGCAATATTGCATTCTAATCATTGTGCTTTTGATAGAAAAAATTCAGTGTTCAGGATTCAGTCTGTTCACTCTGAACCTGAGCTTGACATATTTCTTTTTCCTGATGTTGCTCTCACTTTGCACCACTACATTATTACCATTGCTCTGTCCTTTCCATCCTATCACAAACCTGAATATACTGTATATATATCAAATCATGCTGTTAAATAGGAACATTTTATTAAACATCAGATCCAGACTTCTAGTAGAATGTATCAGCTGCCTCCTATGTTCTTTAACATTTTTGATCAGTTAAAAATACCTGCTCATTTTTCCATGTTTCTGACCAATAAATTAGAAGTCTCTTTTGCAATTAAAAACATCTTTTTCAAACATGTGTTTTCTCAAGAACTAACATTGTGAACACAGAAATAAGATTGAACGAAACAGATTAAAACTATTTGTTTATGAAACACACCATTGCTTATAGCCATATTAAATATCTATTTTCTGCTGCTTCATTTGCACTCCTGGAGGAAGTAAATTGAAAAATAATGTAAGACCACTGAACTGAACACAGTTCTGCTTTCCTCTACATCAGCTATCAAGTTGATGAGGTTACATGTGGGTAATTGATAGCCAATGTTGGTTTGGCGCGGTATTTTATTTCTTTGTCTATTAAGTTTGCTTCCCCCGACCTGTTGTCCTTCAGATGTATTGGACTTCAGCTCCAATATTTTTCAGCCAGTATTACCAATGGCACCATCTTGGAGCAGGTTATCATAAGAAAATTCTTTCTTTATATAAAGAGATACAAGAAACATATTTAGTAAGAAAGTTCTCGGTACCTGAAATAGCAGATGTACAATTTAATGAAGACTTTGCTGACAGAATTCTGAATGCATTGCACCAGACAAAGATATTGGGAAGAGAATGAACTCTCCTAAGTTATTGATCTGCTGAGGGCTTATCCCTTAACTGTTCCTATCTTGTATTGATGCTGTCTAGATTTTGAGCTAGCCTGAGAAAATTGTGACCTCATCAGGATGCTTAGGCAGATCCATGCCGAATGCTCAGTTTGGATTTCCAACAACCATGGCTACCCACTGGACAATTCCTCTGCTGCTGTTCCCTGACAGGAAAACAATTTCTAATTCCTTTCCTTTCTGTAGGCAGGTGTCACTGGAGACATGCTTTTATATATATACATTGGATGCTAAGGGAGTTAAATTTATATAGGCAAGATTAAACATTAATTAATTAATTGATTAATTAAGCAATGTCCTACCTGTCAATGAATACTTCAGCTTCAATCATAACAATACAAGAGCAAACAATACATACAAACTCAAGGTTTATCTCACCAAACTTGACTGCAGGAAATACGACTCCAGCAACAGAGTGGTCAATGTCTGGAATACTCTACCTGACTCTAGAAAACTCTGTGGTTTCTTCCCCAAACCCCAAAAACTTTAACCTTAGACTTTCTACTATTGCCTTCACCTCTTTCTTAAGAGGTCTGTAGGAGGCGTGTATAAGCACACCAATGTGCCTACCGTCCCTGTCCTATTGTTTCTTTTATTTTTCTTATATGTATCCATGTATTCATAACTATGTTTTTACTTATAACTATTATCTTGTAAGCAATTGACAAAACAAATAAAATAAAAAAAATAAAAAATAAATTAAAATGTGTATAAGTGCAGACACAACAACCATCTTTAAAATAAAAATTCCTTACTTGTAATTAATTATTTATTTATTTTTCAGATCTGGCTCAATAATGTCTACTACAGGAATCTTTCAGTAGTATAATCGACAAATGTATTGGACATGACTAGTTTGAAATTTGCAGAAACCTTTAAATATTAATTTTCTTTCCCACTGTTATAGGTGTCCATACATTTACCTTTTAATTAATTAAACCAATATTAAAAAGTATATTGTTATTCATAAATCATAATTACAGATAATATGCAGACTAAATTTTAAAAAAGCAATTTAATCTACAAATCTTGCTTAAGCAAAGCATGGCTTGTCATGCACGAATACAGTTTTTCTATATTGCCCTTAGATATATTACATACAAGAACAAAAATAAAAGCACATTTTTCTGCATGAAAAATGCTAAACAAATCTATTTAGTGTGCTGTGTGATTTGAATAAGGGCCTATTCATCTGTGAGAAAAAAAATCTTATGTGGTTGCAAGGTATAGTAAACATCTGGATCTCATATAATCATCTGTGAGAAGTAAATTATGTATCACAGAACAACTGGAAGATTTGAACTCAATGATTATTTCAAATCATCTTTGATCTACACATTTTAATAAACCCAATATAACCACTTGGTTTTCATCCAGAATAAAGTGAATTAAATTGAAAACAGGCCCAGCATCGGTCTTACTATTTTTTATCAAAAAGTATAATCTGAGTAAGGCATAAATTGCGAAATGATAGAGCTCTCATTGGAAAGAGTTCTTGGGAGTTTCCAGGTCATGCATTCAGCTTGTCTAAGGCTTTTGATATAAGGTGCATGTGATATTTTATTACATTCAGATAAAGGGCTCTACTCCAAGCAAATGCATGCAGCATAAGAGCCAAATGTAATGCACATCACGAACCTCATGGTTTTGGGTTAATGGGTTCTTTGTTT
Organism: Laticauda colubrina; assembly: GCA_015471245.1. NCBI lineage: Eukaryota > Metazoa > Chordata > Lepidosauria > Squamata > Elapidae > Laticauda > Laticauda colubrina. The sequence goes on along the minus strand of BLBF01000083.1, from coordinate 1,891,806 downwards.
TTTTACTGCAGAATGAAAGGTTTGATGGGATACGGAGGATTAGAGGGGGTAGGGTTTAACTCTGGATGTTTTTCTTATCCAAGCCTCCTGCTCCAAAAGTTTCTGGTAGCCTCCTCTACGGGAAAATATCAATATCATTCTTGATAATCTTTTTTCCTCTAGTAAGACTAATAGCAGCTGGTGGACAAGCTATGATAAATGGCACTGAAAGAAAAGAGATTTTTTTTCCAACAGCCTTTTCCAATCAAATTACTGCTTTCCTATAATTGCTCTTTGATCGAGTGATAGAATTCTTGCATCACAGATAGTTTGTCCCATGTTGTGCAGCAGAAAAAGATGGGCTTAAACATCTAGTAACAAGTCCCTTTTCTACATAAAAAGTGGTAGTCTTTGCGACAGAAATATTCATTCTTATGGGGAAAGTAAAAATGAAGCTCCTCAATCTTTTTCAGAAATATTCTCTTGCCAGAATGCAGATGAAATTATGTACAAATAAGGCAATTTACATTTTAATCACAAAATAATGATTAATAAGAAGAAAAACTCCAGTAACATTATAGTTGAAAAAAATGCATAATTGGCAGTAATATATAAAAAAAAATACCGTACTTTCCAACAGACATTGAAACAAAGTTGCTTTACTGTATAGCATCAGAAGGGAGAAATTCATAGTACAGTTAAGAAAAAGTTAACCTGGAAAGTTTCTTCCAAACAAATTTCAAAACAGAAAAAACAACTGTCAACATTTACATATTATTTATTATTTCAATTTGTATCCAAACTTTTTATTCATGCAGACTTAAGACAACTAGTCATTTACATGAAACAAAATCATTACAATATAAGCAAATACAATTGAGGGAAAACTGTTAAAGGATTATTAGTCCATTTCAAACTTCAAGATGGAAAGTATTGGTTCTCTTGCTGGAAGCAAAGAATGGGCTAAACTCTGAATGAACTCCTTAGCTTTACTATGAAGTAGGAGATACAAATCTGGAAGATTCTTTATCATCTAGGTTGAGTTTTCTTATTGGTTCAAAATGTTTCACTCCATATCCAAGTAGCATTTTTAGTCTGAATGAGCTGGCTAGACTCAGACTGAAGAAGCAAATTGGATGAGCAGCAAAATGTTTCAAACCAACAAGAAAAGAAGTCCAGTTGCCATGACTCAACTTCCAGGCATCTGGAAGCATGCATATTCTTAAGTGAGGAAAGGAACATCTCTAGAGACAAAGATCTTTCAGGTAATCCTTAGCAATATCAATTCAATTTGGAAGAAGCGATGGGAAAAATAAGAATTACAAATGGAAGATGATATCTGAATTGCTTGCAAAATTGCATGAGTGAAGTATGGTGGCTGCATAATAAAACCTTGCCTGGAAGCATCCCAAGTCTTTTCCATCTGTGAAAATTGATTAAGAAATAAATGACTGTTGCTGTTAACTTAATTTCCCAAATAAACCTTTTGCTGGATAAGAAAATTTACATCTGATTTAGATGGATACCAACATTTCATCATGCACAAATCATCAGGTCATTGTGTATCAGCACCTCTTTTAAAGCACAGATAAGGACATTTTTAAATGGTGACCATAGCAGCTCTCTTTAGTCTCAAAGTAGAAAAGCACAATGCCTGCTTGAAAAGCTCATCAACCATATCAAACTCCCTTTAAAAAGCACTTTTTGTTTAAAGGCCATAGTTCATGGTCATTAATTATTTCTTGCTATTAACTGGTACTCAGGCATATTCAGATTAAAAATGAAAGAGACAATCCCAAATGGATGCACTACTAATTGGAATAATAGGCTCATGGGACTGATTGTTTAAAAAATTGGAATTGTGAAAATAACGCCAGGAAAAAGTGTTCAATAGAAAGTAGTATTTTTATATACCTCCTAGACTTAATTTCAGTCAGCCATCAATCTCCATCGGATTTACTATAGGTTTGGAAGTTTATTTATAAATTTATTCAATTTATAAAACTACTCATTTCATACATGTGATTCTGAGTGGCTAACATACAAGTATTAAAATACCAAGAACAATATACAAAATGCAAATAAAACAAAAACATTAAAATCATGTTAAAACATGTTAGATGTCAGCGTTCCAGAAAAACTCGATTCCAACATATAACTCTGAACCAGACATGTTCTCAAAGTTCCCCTTTATTAGAGTAGTAAACTGGCACAAATCTGAAAGTCCCGGGTTTCCCTTCAATAAGTAAAATATTACAAATCCACCCTCTGCTCCCATCATTCCATCACATGCCCCAATAATCATCTATCCCAACTTAAGCTGTCTACTACTACTCAGCTAGAGGCAGAAACAACACGACCTTGACTTTAAAGAAGAATGCTATTATGTCTAACCACATGTACTCCATGAAATTCCCCCCTCCCATCTTCCCAGGCTCAAGAATGTGGAAGCTTCTGGTGCTAATATGGCTTCCAAAGCTAACAAGACAATTTACTGTCTAAACTCCTATGTGTGTGATATTCCAAAGGGTGGGTGCCATAGCAGAAAAATCTCTCATCCTGGGTCCCATCAGAGGTCACTCAGTAGTGGATGGCACTTATAACATTCCTTTCCCTATCAGACTTGACAGAACCCATAGATGTAACCAGGAGAGGAAATCCCTCAAGTAATTGAATGATCTACTATAAAACTATTTGCAATGTGAAATCCCTTCCTATCTACTCTTGATTAACCTGAAATTCAGAAATAGTTTCCAATCTATCTTCCACCACATTCTATGGCATCATGCGTTTTCTTAGAAAATTAATGTCAGATCTACAAGGACCTGAACAAAAGATACCCTGCCATAGCTGTTATGTACAAATACCCTAAACCAAACCAAAGAAACATGGATGCTTGAGGTTTTACTATTTTTAAAATGAAAGACTACTCAGCTATTGCAATTTATTTTATGCTTCAATTTATGCTGCTCTGTGTAGAATTTTGCAACAGAAAGCAATTTCATGGTAGCTTCACCTCTGGAACAGTAAGAAATTTAGTGTGGCCTCACCCTGAGATAAAAGTTTAAAAGGGAGCTGAACTACAAGCATTTTTTTTAAAGATAAGAAGTTATTTATTCCTATAAGCATTTCCACAAGGAAGATTTCATCCCTCAGACTTACACATGTCTTTATTCATATTCAGACATGATATCTATGTAATTAAGGCCCGGTCCCACTGGCCGACGGACGCAAAACGTATGCATAAAGGACACAGCGGACGAGCAAAATTTCGGGGGTGGCTCCATCTGTTGTCATCCGCTCTAAAAAGTGGTAAAAATTTGCATAAACAGAATGGAAAAAGAACAGACGTGGGTAGTATGTAGCGGGGATGTTAAACGGATGTTCATAGGAAGCCTAGCAGATGAAAGCGGATGGAAGAGGATGACACCTCCGAAGGGGTTCCGGGGGATAATTGCGAAGCGGACGCATAGCGGATGAAGCGGATGCATCACGTACGCCTAAAGGAAAGAAAGGGGATGCCACACGGATGTATATCGGATGCAAACCGTTCACTGCGCATCCTTTCTATTTCTGTGCTACTAATGATGTATAGATGTTCCATGTACCTTTTCTTTCCTCCCTCTTTCCATTTTCAGCTGCAGCGGATTTGAGTTGCGAGGATGCCCAGAGGATGCAGAGAGGATACAGCGGACGTTTAACGGATGATAAATGGACATAGAACGTTTGTTGCTCGTATGTCGCGGATTTACATCGTATACAGCGGAAAGTTCATCCATTCACAAAGTTTTGTGCAGCTCAAAACTCCTTGCGCGGATGAAATTGCAGTGGACGGATGCTCGCCGGATAGAGCATATGAAACACATATGCAATGAGTACACAAAGGATGCATAGTGTTTTCCAATGGATGGCAAGCTTTTTTTAACATTTTACATTCTCTTTGCATCCGTAAGTGCAGTGGGACCCAGCCTAAGAAGCACTTGGGGCCAGTTGATCTCATCCTCAACATTCCTGCTGTTCCAGCCCTGACTTCTAGGTCCCTGGTTTGCAAAAAAATGCATTGCCTTAATGCTCACTTGAATGTAAAGTGGATGTTTCTGCATCACTTGGTATTGCTTCTACTATCAGGGATTAAGTGAACACAAATAATGTACTGTAGGTAATATGGAGAGGTGGTAAATATGCACCAGACTAGTGGACTTGCAACCCTGAGTCTCTTACATACATTTCTGTATGGTCATTTGAAACCTGTCTAAATAGAAGTACTGGATAGGTACATCCATACTTAAATGCACTTCTATATCCTACTTTTATATATCTTTGCTTCTGTCTCTCATGGAAAATATTATACTCTTTTTCTAGCAGGCCATGTAAAGATTAATTAGTCTGATATCATTATTTTCATCATGAGTAAGAAGCAAAACAATATGGATTTTTCAAGCATGCAATATTTCATGTATATATTCATTACAATGTATATGAGTACAGGTAGTCCTTGATTTTAACCATTTGTTTAGTGACCAAAGTTACAATGACAATAAAAAAAGTAACTAACTCACACTTAGAACGGTCACAGCATCTCTATGGTTATATGATCATAATTTGGGCACTTGCTACCTTTCCACACGATGTCCAACAAAGTCCTGGAGAAAGCTAGATTCGCTTAACAACTGATTCCCTTAGCAACTGTAGTGATTTGTTTAACAACCATGGTAAAAAAGGATGACTGAACAAAAGTCAGCAATTGATGTCAGCTGAAAATGAACAAGCAGGGTAGCAGAGCAGCTTTAAAAAACCCATGAAATTTTGGGCTATAATATTAAGAAAACACTGAATCTGCAACAGGAGGAAGCATTCAATTATATTCTGCTTGGTCCCACCTGGACTCCTATATCCAGTTATGGCACCATTCTTTAAAAGAGAAGCTAAAAGTTCAGAGGTATCCCAGGACCATAAGGGGGTCTGCAAAGCTAATCTTATTAGGAATGCTTGAAAGAGATAAGCAAGTTTAGCATGCAAAAGAGAAAATGGAGGAATGGACTGACAGCAATCTACAAAACCTGAAAATCTATTTCAATGGATCCATTTGCAAGAGGAAAAAAAAACATCTATTTTAGGTTGATACCAACAAGGACCATTAGATAAAAATTAAAAGAAATTAAGTTGAATATCAGGAGAAATTTCCTGATGAAAAATCCCATTTAAGTGGTGGACAATCTGTTTATCTCAAGATAGGTTCTCTCACTGGAGTTAGGGGCTCACTTGATGGCTATCTGTGGGGGGTAGTTTAATGGATTCTTGCACTAAGAGGGTTGAATTGTTGTTTATAAATCCTTTCCAACTCATATATTCTTCAGTACTATTAATTAAGGTATCACTATGGACTTTCTGTTCATTATGCTTCTATTTCAGCAGAAGAAATTCAGAAATCAGGATAGACAGCACCATGACAATGCTTTCAAGTAAATCTACTTAGAGAAGGAAGGCGAAAGTAAAGCCCATGTCACAATGGCCAACGGAGGGCAAAGGACACAAAGGACACAAAGGACACAAAAAGGACACAGCGGACGAGCAAAATGTTCCATCCGTTGTTATCCGCTCTCAAAAGGGGCAAAAATTTGCATAACCGGAGCAGATAACACGGACGCGGGAAGGACGCAGGGCGGATGGAAAGCGGATGCGGAACGGAAGCCCAGCGGATGGAAGCGGATGGGAGCGGATGGGAGTGGGTGGCACATCCGCAGGGCTTCCGGGGGGCCTCAGCGAAGCGGACACGGAACGGAAAGAGCGGAAGCAGAGCGGACGCCGAACGGATGAAGTGGATGCACAGCGGAAGCCTAGCGAATGCACAGCGGAAGCCTAATGGATGACTGGCGTTAATTGCGCATGCGGGGAGGATGCATTGCGTCAGCCCTGCGGATATAACGGAAGCAGCTCGGAAGCAGGTCGCCATTCAGAGGAAAGACCTGCTGCCGGACGGATCGGCTGCCTTGCCTGCCCTGCCTGCATGTCTGCCTGCCAGCCTTGCTGCTAGCCTTGCTACCAGCCTTGCTGCCAGCCTCCCTGCAAGCCTTGCTGCCAGCCTGCCAGCCTTGCTGCCAGCCTTGCTGCCTGCCAGCCTTGCTGCCAGCCTTCCTGCCAGCCTTGGTTCATGTCTGCCTGCCAGTCTTCCTGCCAGCCTTGGTGCCATCCTCCTTGCCAGCCTTCCTGCCTGCCTTGGTTCATGTCTGCCTGCCAGCCTTGGTGCCTGCCTGCCTGCCTGCCTGCCAGCCTTGGTGCCAGCCTCTCTTCCAGCCTCCCTGCCAGCCTTCCTGCCAGCCTTGGTTCATGTCTGCCTGCCAGCCTTCCTGCCAGCCTTGGTGCCAGCCTCCCTGCCAGCCTTCCTGCCTGCCTTGGTTCATGTCTGCCTGCCAGCCTTGGTGCCTGCCAGCCTGCCTGCCAGCCTTGGTTCCTGCCAGCCTCCCTGCCAGCCAGCAACCCCACAACCATGCGGAAGCACAGCAAGCCTCAGCCATCTGCTGCCAGCCCTGGCAAGAGGGACAGGGCTACCATCCCACCCCCTGGCCCTCACTCTGGTTCTGCTGGGGCTTCTGCAGCACGGGCTCGCTCTGCTGGGGCTGGCGCTTCTGCTGCTTCTGCTTCTGGAGGAACTGATGACAAGCACTCCAGCACCAGCCACCTCCACAGCACCTGGACCCTTCACCCATGAAACTGAGTGACCCAGAGGAGTGCCAGAGACTCATTTTTGTTTTATAGCTTCTTGTTAATAAAGTATATTTTTGATTCATACACTTGCTTCATTTCTTTTTTTTTAATAAAGTCTTGCTGGAAACTGTTAGAAATGGTTTAAGCCTTTGCATGCTTGTGGGATGGGTAAGGATAGCTTTGGAATGGGTTAGGATAGCTGTGGGATGGGTAATAGCTGTGGGATGGGTTAGGATAGCTGTGGGATAGATAAACCTCCAGTGCAAGCATAGTGGGACTGTATGGTCCATCCTCCCAGGTGCCACACCTACGGCCCTTTATTATCAATAATAATGTAATAATTATCCACACATGTCAACATAAACACAACTCTTTATTAAACACCCTGTTCATTGTAGGCCAACCAAACATACATGGCCCAATCTCATCTGTGTGATGAGACAGGCTGAAGGAAGCATCCATTAAGCATCTACCATCCTGTCTTGCCACTCCACTGCTCCAGCTGGGCAGTTGCACCAGTGTCTCAGGAGGTTGCGCTGCTTCTTCGCTTCATTTAAGGCTCTGTTGGGGCCTTGCACATCCTCAGTGTCAATCAGGTTTCGCCCTTGCCTCCATTCCCCAGGCTCCATGACCCCATTGGCTTGCTGGAGGTCCACGAGCCTGTTCTGCAAGACTGGGTAGCGGGTGCGCATGAGATTGTGCAGGATGCAGCAAGCTTCCATGATCCTCCTCACGGTCTCTGGGCAATGCTGCATGGTGGTGAGAAGTACCTGGAACCTGTTGGCCAGGATGCCAAAGGCGTTCTCCACCACCTGTCTTGCCCTGGACAGCCTGTAGTTGAAGATCCTCTCTTCACGGGTGAGGAGTCTGGAGGTGTAGGGCTTCATGAGGTAGGTTGTGAGGGAGAAGTTGTCATCCCCCATGATGAAATAGGGCACATCTTGTGTGTCGTTGGGCAGGGGTTCTGGATCTGGGAAGCCCACGATGAGGTTGCATTCCAGCCCCTCCTTGAGGTGACTAGAGTTGTATACCTGGGCATCCGAAGATGAGCCGTTGCCTGAAGCATCGATGTACATGAACTTGTAGTCAGCATCGACCATGGCAAAGAGGATGATGCTGAAGAACCCCTTGGAGTTGAAATAAGTGGACCCCGACTTGGCTGGAGATTTGCAGGCCACGTGCTTGCCATCTATGGCTCCAACGGTGTGGGGGAAGTTCCACTTCTGATAACACTGCTCTGCAACTTTCTTCCAGCCTTCTTCAGTGGAGGGGTACTGGAGGAGCTCCTCCTTGTATTCTTCGATGATGGCCTGCACCACTTCTCTGACCACAATGCTGATGGTGTTGGATGGCACCCTCCAGCCATTCTGCACGCTCCTGTGGGAGGTCCCTGAGGCCAGGTGGCGCAGAGTGAGTGCCACCTTGAGCCCAGGTTCCAGGCTGGGCCGGAAGCTGGTGTTTGCCTTGGTCAACCTGGGTGTCAGGCGCTGCACAACTTCGTCAAACATGGCTGGAGGCATCCTCATGAAGTTCTGGAACGCCCGAGTGTCTTCGCTCCTGAGCTCCACCATCAGCTTGTTGTACAGTCCATCCTCCGCTCTACTGGCGAACCATCTTCGGACCCAGACTCTTTTTGGGTGGCTCCTTTTCTTCTCGCAATAGTGTTCACAGAGCCTGCAGATGGCTTTGCACTGTTGCAGAACGATAGTGGCTGCCGAAAGGACTTTGTTACAATCCACGGTGGACATGACTGGATGCTGTGGAAGAGGAAGAGACAGAAGAAGGCTGCAGAGGTCTGCACCGCTGGGCTGCTGTTCTGAAAGTGCGATGCAGGTGAGTTGCTCCCCCTTTTTATAGGCAGTATAGGTTTTCCGCTAGGCATCCTCTAGGCATCCTGTAGACATCCTTAATATCCGAGATAGGTCCCCTCTGTGAACGTTTTTTCTGTTTTAAACGCTTTGTTTCCATCTGCATCCGCTAGGCATCCGTTCTGTGTCCGTTCTGTGTCCGTTCCGCTTCCTCCCTGTGTCCGTTTACCGCTGGAGCAGATGGAATTGTGCGGATGCGCAGCGGATGCCTAGCGGATATAGCGGATGCATAACGGATGCGTAACGGATGCATAACGGATGCGTAATGGATGCGTAACGGATACATAGCGGATGCGTAGCGGATGCAGAATGGACGAACTGGATACATTTTCCGCGCAAAAGTTTTAGGCAGCCCAAAACTTTTGGAGCGGATGAAACGTCCATAATCGGATGCTGGACGGATAGAGAGGAAGCAAAACGGAGGCAGTGAGTACAGAACGGATACATCGCGTTAACCAACGGATGGCAAGGTTTTTTGTCCATTTTACATCCTCTTTGCATCCATTGGTTCAGTGTGACATGGGTTTAATACTTTTGCAATATTGATAATAAAACAATGACTAAGGGCTAGTGTGCACAAGTCTGCCCTAACAGAACAAGAAGAGGGCAGAAAAAGCAAAAAACACAAAACACTGAACAGTAAGTAAGCCAGTGAAGGATCTAGGTGGGTTGTACCAGAGAAATGAAGGTCCTTGAAAAGTCTCTGGGTGACTTTGGGTCAGTCCTTCTCTCTCAGCACAACAAACCTCAAAGGATGTCTATGGAGATTCTCCATCACCCAGGTCATAGTTGTCCCATCAGTTGCTTTTTCCAAAAGGCAACTGGACTTTCTTGGCATTTTTTTTCTTTGAAAATGTTTCACTTCTCATGCAAGAAGCTTCTTCAGTTCATACATCTTCCGAACTGAAGAAGCTTCTTGGGTGTGAAGCAAAACAGCAGCTAAGAAAGTCCAGTTGTCTTTTGGAAAAAGCACCTTTGGGAAAACATCAAATGACTCTTCTTGTGAGGAAAATTTGAAGGAAGGAATGTTATGAATGTTTCTTAAAGTTCCTACAGGAAACAAAATATATGATATCAAGTTTGTTATCTATTCTAACATATACATGAATTTTGGGAGAGCTGACTTGAATTATTTATTACTATAGGAATAAAGAACCCTTCCCATAACCCCACTTCATCATCTTGTACTTCTGCTCTTTGATAGGAAGTTGATTAATCTCTATTGCAGAAAGAAAATCAGATTTCAAAATTTTACTGAACATGCCAAGCCTGATTAACTCTTTAAAAGTGGTGAGGTGTCTTTGCAGTGAGCTGCCCATGGACCTTTCTGGACAAAAAAGAAAAGTCAAAACAGATGATAGAATTAAATATAACATTATACAAAACACTCACCCAGACAGAGTATTTGTATGAATATATATACACGGGAGGATTCATTTTGCCATTTTAGTAACATTAGGATAAAAATTGCTTGGTGGTAGCCATATTTCTTTTCCTTTAAATGACAGCTAGGAACCATTTTTTTCTGCCAAGGCTCACATTCTTTCATGAATAATCTCTTAGAGACTAAGGCTAGGGGCAGAAACAAAATTGAGAAGAGTCACCACCTTTTGTATTCTGATGTCTTTTCCTTCCCGAGCACTTGACTGCAGGAATATGAATTGATCTCTTGCATAAAGGTTTTGAATTTTAGCCAAAACTACTGTAAAATGTTTAATTGATTTAAATAAAGATGGTGCTCTGTAATTCCCCAGAAGTTGCAGAACTACTGCAGCTGTACAGTGTAACTGTAACTACAATATTTTTAAAAAGGAAAGTAAAAGACAAACCTCAGTGATAAGGAAGTATAATGGGGAAAGGAATATCATTACTATTTTTGTAAGGTACAATATAATTCTTTGCATTGTCATAAAAATTAGATAAGTGCTTTTTACTGAGCATTAGTGTCAAGAATAATTACATAAAAAGAACCAATTAATTTTAAAATATTTCAAAATGATTCAAGGAGAGCATGCTAGTATATTTCAGGATGCCCTCACAGTTTAAATCCACTAGGAAGGATTTCATTCTGTTCCAGGTTTGCATGCACATGTTAAAGTGTCATCTAAGTGCTAACTCAGAATTTAAAAAAATATCAGCACTTGTTTCAGCACAAGATATGAGATCTTATCTCATACAAGATATGAGATATGAGCTCTTATGAGATCTGAAACAATTCCATTGGCTTAGGATAAGTTTTTAAGCTTCAGACTGACTCCGATAACCAACCTGCCTTTGAAAAAAAAAAAGCTAGTATGGGTAGTTTTTGAGGTGCTGGATGGGGAGTGTAGACACCTGAGTTCTCCCTCAGGTTTGTCCATAAATTTGCAGGAGTCAAAACATGAAGGCATTCCTCCTCCTACCACAAAATATCTGGTTTAGGACATAGATATTTCATGAATGCCCTTATCTTATCATTCTACTGCTCATTATAGACATTTTCCTCAGTATCTTTGCCATATAAAGAATATTTGTCAATTGAATCAAGTCAGTGATCCATGCAGCTCAGTTTTATTTATTTATATATTCGTTCATTTTACTACTGGATCCATATCTTGTTTGTTCTAACATTCTATATGACTTTCAACAATCAAAAATAAAAACTATGAAAATATGAATACAAATACAACTTTATATAGCATGCCTATAGATCAAAATGTTAACAAAACAACATTACTGCCAGTAATTTAAAATTACAATGAAAGGGCTGGCAAAAGAGACAAGTTTTATCATCCAAATAGGGTGAGCAGGAACCAAACACATATCCATAGGGTGACATTCTATAGTCAAGGAGCTGCCCAGGAAATGTCCTTTCCAACATGTATCATAGTTGGATTTTTGGCTAAGGGGGCATCTTTAAATGAACTTTTCCCTCTGATACAAATAATTAGTCAGTTATATAGTAGATAAGAGAGATGGATGGACCTTCTAGTCTAAGGATGTCCAAACTTGGCAATTTTAAGACTTATGGACTTCAGTAGTTGAAGTCCACAAATGAAGTCTTGAAGTCCACAAGTCTTACAGTTGCCAAGGATACCCAGTGAAGCAGAATTCCTATATATTACAGTAATGCTATCTTCTGTCCCTCTAGTTCTAGATTGCTGTCTCATATGGTAGCCCAATGGACAGATTGGAAGAGAATGACTTGTTATTATAGCCTTGTTTCTCTAATGCATGCTGAGCCAATATTTTCATTGTGAGTTAAATTGTGGATAATAGAAGTTTTCCCAGAATTTGATTTGACATTAATTAGCTTTAGATTGGAATACTCACCATCTATGTAACCTAAACTTTATTTATTTGTTTATTTATTTGATTTGTCAATCGCTTACAAGATAATATGTACAAGTATAACATGAGTAAGAATACAGGAAATAGGTATGAATAAATGGGGACAATAGGACAGAGACACTTATGCAATTGAAGTAGTCATTGATTGGTAGGACATTGTAGCAGATAATTTTATGTACTACGCTTAAGGCCCTGTCACACTGGCTGATGGATGCAAAACGTTTGTAAAAAGGACACAGCGGACGAGAAAAATGTTCCATCCGTTGTTATCCGCTCTCAAAAGGGGCAAAAATTTGCATAACCAGAGCGGATAACACGGAAAGGAACGGACGGGGGGAGGATGCAGGGCGGATGGAAAGCGGATGCTCCATGGAAGCCTAGTGGATGGAAGCGGATGGGAGCAGATGGCACATCTGCAAGGCTTCCAGGGGAGTGCAGCAAAGCAGACGCGGAACGGAAAGAGTGGATGCAGAGCGGAAGCCGAGCGGATGAAGCGGATGCAGAGCGGAAGCCTAGCGGAAGCCTAGCGGATGCCTAGCGTTCAATGCGTATGCGGGGAGGATGCATTGTGTCAGCCCCGCAGATATAAAGGGAAGCAGCTCCCAAGCAGGTCACCACTCAGTGAAAAGACCTGCTTCCAGACAAATCGACTGCCTTGCCAGCCTGCCTGCCTTGCCAGCCTGCCTGCCTGCATGCCTGCCAGCCTTGCTGCCTGCCTTGCTGCCTGCCTTCCTGCCAGCCTGCCTGCCAGCCTTGCTGCCTGCCTTCCTGCCAGCCTTGCTGCCAGCCAGCAACTCCACAACCATGGGGAAGAAGAGAAAGCCTCAGCCATCTGCTGCCAGCCCTGGCAAGAGGGACAGGGCCACCCTCCCACCCTCTGGCCCTCACTCTGCTTCTGCTGAGGCTTCTGTAGCACGGGCTTGTTCTTCTGGGGTTGGGGCTTCTGCTGCTTCTGCTTCTGGAGGAGCTGATGATGATGCTTATGGCGGTGGTGCTTCTGCTCGTGCTTACTCTGCTGATGCTGCTTCTGACGGTAGTGCTTCTGCTGGTGCTTACTCTGCTGATGCTGCTCCTGGCGGTGGTGCTTCTGCTGGTGCTTACTCTGCTGAAGCTGCTCCTCATCCTGCTGGTCCTGCTGGTCCTGCTCATCCTGCTGGTCCTGCTCATGCTCCTGGTCTTGCTCATCCTGCTGGTCCTGCTCATGCTCCTGGTCTTGCTCATCCTGCTGGTCCTGCTCGTGCTCCTGGTCTTGCTTGTCCTGCTGGTCCTGCTGGTGCTCCCGGTCCTGCTGGTGCTCCTGGTCCTGCTGGTGCTCCTGGTCCTGCTGGCATTGCTGGTGCTTACTCTGCTGCTGCTGATCCTGGTCCTGCTGGTGCTGCTGCTGCTGCTGGTGTGGAGGAGCAGCCCCTACAACCTCGAAGCCCCTCTGATGAGGGCCCATGTGGTCCTGCCAAAGGGAGGAAGAGGCATATGCGAGAACGGGAGGCAATACTCCATCGAGGAGGAACATGAGGATGAGGTGCTGGAGTGGCTGAGAGAGAATGAGTATCTATGGCGGAAGGGACACAGGCTCTACAGGGACAAAAGGAAGCAGGCTGATTGGAGAGAGAAGGCGGAGAGCCTGGGCTACACTTCGGAGGTGCTCCTCGGCTGGTGGAAACATATGCACACCTGGTACGGGAAGCTGCACCTCAAGAAATCTGGCCAGGCCACGGTCAAGCTGACGGACAGAGAGACCTACGTCATGGCCAAGTGCAGCTTCCTGGAGGGTGAGATCCGCCACCGAGGAGCAGCCCCTCTCACAACCCTCTCTCTCAGGCAGCCTGCTGAGAGCCAGTCCTCTTCCGGCAGAGAGTCAGCTCCTGTCTCCAGGCAGGTTTCTATGGAGCGTCCCACGGCGGAGAACACCCCCCCTACAGCTGTTCTAACCGTGGCGGAGCGTGTGGAGGACACCCTGACGCCGTGGGAGAAAGGAGACGGCACTTCCACCACAGCCCAACCCGCATCCACCCCAGCTCCACCTCCACAGAAAGGCAGAGAGCCAGACAGGAGGGACAGAGCCACACTGTCCTGCTGGAGATAAGAGACATAATCAGGAGCAGCATAGATATCCTCTCTCAGCTGGTCCACACCAATGCCCCATCCTCCAATCGCAAGCCCTTCCTTACCTATGTGAACCAGACCCTCGTGGACATGGCGGAACCCCAGTATCAGATGGTGAAGAACAGGATCACCGATCTGCTTCACAACCCTCCAGATGAACCTGCTCTCACCCAGTCCAGGTCTGCTCCTCCACCCCAGGTGATGTCCCTCCCATTCTAAGGCTTTCCACAGGCCCTCATCTACCAGGGCTACGGCTACCAGGAGGTCCAGCAGCACAGGCAGCAGCCCTTCCCAGTCCAGGTACAGGCTCATCGGATGCCACCGTTGCCACCGGTTCCACTGATGCCACCGATGCCACCCACGCCACTGATGCCACCCATGCCACAGATGCCACCCACGCCAGTCCTCACCCAGCTGCAGACCAGACTGCTCCTTCCTCCACCCCACACCCAAGCCAGGCCTCAGTACATCTGTCGTCGGGACTGGGGCTGACACCCCAAGGTATGGAGGAAGGAGCTCTCAACATCACGGGACTGAGCCAGCTGTCTGAGAGCTTCCTCAACACACCATCACCTGTTGTCCTCTTGGGGCCAGGTACCCCAATGATGCCACAGACCAGCACTCCAGCAACAGCCACCTCCACAGCACCTGGACCCTTCACCCCTGAGACTGGGCACACCTCTGAGTGACAGAGAAGAGTGCCAGAAACTGGGTTGCTACCTGTTGACTTTATCTTTGCTTGGGACACTTGACTTGGGTCATTTTTCTTTTACAGCTTGTTATTAATAAAGATGATCTTTGCTTCACACACTTGCTTCATTTATTTTTGTCAATAAAGTCTTGGTTGAAATTTTTAGAAATGGTTTAAGCCTTTGCATGCTTGTGGGATGGGTAAGGATAGCAGTGGGGTGGGCAGGGATACCTTTGGGATGGGTTGAGATATCTGTGGGATGGGCAGGGATACCTTTGGGATGGGTTAAGATAGCTGTGGGATGGGCAGGGATACCTTTGGGATGGGTTAAGATAGCTGTGGGATGGGCAGGGAT
>BLBF01000083.1:1813293-1876765 GCA_015471245.1 Laticauda colubrina | reverse complement strand
GGGATACCTTTGGGATGGGTTAAGATAGCTGTGGGATGGGCAGGGATGCCTGTGGGATGGGTTAGGATATCTGTGGGATGGGTTGAGATAGTTGTGGGGATAGATAAACCTCCAGTGCAAGCATAGTGGGACTGTATGGTCCACCCTCCCAGGTGCCACACCTATGGCCCTTCATTATCAATACTAATGTAATCATTGATCCACACATGTCAACTTAAACACAACTCTTTATTAAATGCCCTGTCCAGGCTGGGCCGGAAGCTGGTGTTTGCCTTGGTCAACCTGGGTGTCAGCCGCTCCACAACTTTGTCAAACATGGCTGGAGGCATCCTCATGAAGTTCTGGAATGCACGAGAGTCTTCGTTCCTCAGTTCCACCATCAGCTTGTTGTACAGTCCATACTCTGCTCTTCTCCCGATCCATCTTCGGACCCAGACGCTTCTTGGCCGCCTCCTTTTCTTCCCGTAGAACAGTTGAAAGAGCCTGTAGATGGCTTTGCACTGTTGCAGAACGATAGTGGCTACCAAAAGGAGTGTGTTACGATCCATGGTGGACATCAATGGATGCTGTGGAAGAGCAAGAGGCAGATGAAGGCTGCAGAGGTCTGCACAGCAGGGCTGCTGGTCTGAAAGTGAGATCCAGGTGAGTTGCTCCCCTTTTTATAGGAAATATAGGTTTTCCCCTATGTGTCCTTTTGCATCCTCTAGGCATCCTCTAGGCATCTTTAATATCCAAGATAGGTCCCCTCTGCAAACGTTTTTTCCGTTTTAACTGCTTTCTTTGCGAGCTGCATCCGCTTTCATTCTTTTTCCATCCGTGCCACTAATGCTGCACATCTGTTCTGCGTCCGTTCCACTTCCTCCCTGTGTCCTCTTTCTGCTGGAGTGGATATGAGTTGCGCGGATGTGCAGCGGATGCCTAGTGGATGTAGCGGACGTGTAACAGATGACGACAGATGCAGAACGGATGCGTTGGATACATTTTCCGCTCAAAAAGTTTTGAGCAGCTCAAAACTTTTTGAGTGGATGAAATGTCAGTCGACGGATGCTGGACGGATAGAGAGGAAGAAAAACGGATGCAGTGAGTACAAAACGGAAGCATCGCATTATCCAACGGATGGCAAGTGTTTTTCTCCGTTATACATCCTCTTTCCATCCGTTGGTGCAGTGTGACATGGGCTTTAAGTCTTACCATAGGCGGCATAGTTCAAGATTGTCCAAGCTCCAAATTTCAAACCTGGTGATATTATAGGGTATTTTGTTGTGAGCAGAGGAGTGTAGTACTCTTCTCATGAAATACTTCTTTGGTTAGACTATTAGTCATTCTCTAAGGTATTGGCTTCTAACCTACTTGAAGAAGCCAGGATCTAAATCTGGCATCTTTTGTATGAAACAAGATATATTGTATGATACTGAGGTATGACTCTTCCACGAGTTTGAGTCATTTTACTATATTTATGTCCCAACTCCCAACTTTATTATCCCACTATAATACTGTCAGGGGAAATTCAAATGCAGCTTTATATAGCATGCCTATAGTTTAGCCCTTTGTCTTGTTTTTGTCAGTTGTTTTCTCTTTCTACCCTAAGACTGTGCCAAATGTTTGCCTGTAGTACAATCTGATCCCCATAAATAAAATAAGAAAAACTGGCAGGCAAACAAAAAATGGTCTGCTATTTCTGTCCAGATGCCTCCTGTGCCAGATGTGGCTTTTCTTGGGTATTTATTTACAAGTGTTTGGTTCAATGGAAGTAAGCTCACTGTCCCAAATAAAACAGGTGTCTGGCCTTTTCAGCTAAGATGCATTTTTTAATGATTATATCAACAAACCTATTTCAACTGCCGATGCCAGATGAGTAAACCTCATTTATTCAAAGAGGAAAAGAAACTGAGCTCAGAGGCAGTGGCAGTTGTGCACAGGTGAGGCACAAACTGAAGAATCTTGCTTAGTTATACGAATGGAGGTCCTATTAGGGTTTTTTTGTTGTTGTTACAGATGAATAAATGAAAATGGGGACAAAATAGCCAATCTCATTGAAAGACAAACTCTGCAAGATGAATTCACCTCAAAAACAACTTGAAATTGCAATATGGGAGGAGAACTGTCTTAGTTTAAGGTAGCAAAAGACAAAACAAAACAAGGAGGTAATTGCACCTATTTAGACAAGCACATTTTACTGATTTTTATTATAATTGTATTACTTCTAATATTAAGAGGTATGTGTAATATATGGTTCACTTTAACAGGTCATTAAAATTGTAAGTCTGAATAGCTGTTACCAGACTCCTAATTTTTGAATTAGCAAGCAGCTCCTGCCAACAGCATGCCCATTCACATCTGCATATATGCATTGTATTCTTGTATCATCTAACATAACTGACACAAACCAAGAGTGCTTCTCTTCAGTCTCACTACATATTGTACTTATTTGCTATAGCTCTAACAGAGGAGTCCCCAATCCCCAGTCTGTGACCCCATACTGGGCTGCAGCCCCTTCGGAACTGGGCCACAGAAGTGGCGCACACGAATGAAACTACATTTGTGAAAGCAGCTTATGAAACCATCCCCTCTCCCTGCCTCCGCCTCCACCACTGCTGATGCCTCCACCGGTCTGCAGAGCTGAAAGGAGTTAGCGACCGCTGCTCTAAGATAGCCAGATAATGGAGACGAATACCCTTTCATTCAGGACCTGTTCTCACAATCACTGATATGTGGTGATATGTATCATCCTGAACCCAGAGCCAAGGCCACTTAAATTTGTTTATAGCTGTTCCAATTTTAAAGTAGCGTTCTCCTCTTCTCCCAACATCTAGTTGGCCATATATAAATCTACCATGCTTCATTAATGATGTGGTTGCTAATGCAGTCTAGTCTGTAGTCTAGTCTGATCTGTCCTGGCTCAGCTTCTATTGGTTATGTTAGGCTATTGTGGACATGTCCTATTTCTGGACACCAACTTCCCTAGTCACTTTGGACTGGACTGCAGAACAAATTGGATTCCACAGTGGCATCCACCCACAAAAGACTATCCCTTCCCAAGGATTTGGCATTAGATCTTTTTTTTTCAACACAACATTAAGATAATGAAATTTTGTTTTAAAACAAATAAGACTAGGAACCTTTTTTAAAAAGTGCATTACTCATATGCTGCAAAGAAGGTTGATTTAAACCTAGATAAAATAGGAATTCTGCCAGCTGTGGATTCTTTCACCATTGTGTGCATTAGAGAGTGTTGTTGCATTTGTTCTTATCATTGCTTCTGCCAACAAAAGGCATTGTGCAACCATAGCTTTTACTGTTTGTAAGGGCAGAAATCATCATAGTATTGTTCTATTCTGATTTCATGGCCCTCCTTTGGTAACTTCTGGAAACTGCTGGTCAACAAAGTAAAACTATATTTACCTTCAGCGCAGCCATTGATTTGCAGCACTAGTCAAGAATGGCCCTCTTTCATCACTTTCTCATTTCACTCCACATCTCTCTTTCTATGCCTGTGAGCTGGCTATTAGCACTATGCGAGGTTACAGGCATGCACTTGTGCATCTGCCAGCTATTAGTTGGGCAAATTGACAGTGGCTAACCATAGTGTTCCCAGAATCTGCCATGACTAGCCCAGCTCTGCCTAACCCATATAGTAGGAATAACTAGTGGTTATTTTTCTGATGGCAGGTAATACATGGTGAGAAGAGAAATGAAGCTCTTCACTCTTCAGTGAAGTTAACTTGTTCCTCACTAGACTTGTAAAGACAGCACATTGTTCCTGTGGAAGAATAGAGTTTTGTACAGAGTGACAAATTTTATGTCAGCATACTTTTCTCTTGGCTAAAGAGGTAGATCAACATTGTCCACATTGTGGAGCCTAGACTACTGATTAAGAAGCAAAATACTAGAGAGTAAACTGACTGAGTTTGAGTGAGCTTTATATTTTTTACTCTTAATCAAATGTTCATGGAACCATAGAATGACAATTTTGCAAAATCTGAACTGGAATGGATGATAATACCTTAATGGGACCACATATAATATTGTTTTTCTATTTCTTACTTACATTCTCAACTTTGACTAGCCTGGTTCTCTGTTGTGCATGCTCCTTGTATTTTTGATCCTGGCTTGTAGAGTATAAGAATAAACGGATGTCTACAATCTGTTCTAGGCGAAGCAACACTTCTCCCTCAAAGAATTTAATTTGTAACCTGACCTGTGCTCCTGACCTGGACCCACCTATTATTGGCTCTTTATCAAGTGGAAAGGTATTTGCGGCCCAAAATGCCAATTAACATTTTAAAATAATATTCTAGTTACTACCTGGAGATAATTTAGTAACAGCAATCCATATTAGAGGAATCTGACTGAATTACTATTGCCATCATTTATGGGATCAAATATGGCTGTGTGTATTTTAATTAGGAATATCTTTATATGATAGTCATTTTCGCTTGCACTGCTTTCAATTTCCTATTAAGTTCTTCATAGCTTGGGGTACTGGTATGACCTGATATGGATCCTGAAATTCACTTTGGCATTTGCCAGATAAACTCTGAAGCATTCAGGTTGGCTTACTGTGGAGATGGTCTTTTGTGTTCCAAGAAAGCTGATACAATAAAAATTTGGCAAGTTTTTTTTTTAAATCATAAAGATAAGCTTATAATTAAAACTGGATTTCTACTTCACTCAAAACCCAGAATTATTTCCTATACTATATTTCCCTTGTTAATGACACTGAAATTCTATTGTTACTAAGAAAATGTGATTCACCTAACTGGGCTACTGTGACCTATCCTGAATATAGTTGTATAAGTATCACTAGTGCCTATTGACTATAGCATTGTTTTGTATGCACACACACACACACCCACATACACAAACACAAAATGGTAGGTTTCTTCATGAAAAAATGGAAAAGAGTCCTATTAGGAACAATATTTATTAATTACATGCTTATTGTTTTACTGCTCTTATTTTTAAACAAAATGCTTTAGGCAATACTACAGCTTGAAAACATTGATTAGAGAGGAATATTTTTCTTTGTTTATTATATTTATCCTGCCTTTATCATTTCTATAAATAATGGAAGGTGGCAAACATATACAACACTCTTTCTTCCTCTTATGTTTATCCCAAACAATAACCCTGTACATTTAGGTTGAATTGGGTTGAGAGAGTGACTGACCCAAAGTCATCCAGCTGGCTTTTGTGACTGTGCAGATATCAATAAATTTGTGTTCGGGTGTGTTCATTCATTCCTAGTCTTAATAGTTGAAATTCTTTAAAAAATAACAACAACCAACAACAGTGTGGAAAGTTAGGAATCTTTCTACACAAACCACCGAAGATGCCTATATGACTGGCCACTGAGTTGAGTCTTTAAAATTCAACAGAAAAGAAACATGGCCTTTTCAGAGACCTGCTAACAATATTTAAGGAGACAAATATAGACCAGAGAAGAAGAGCAGATGATATAAAGGGGGGGAGGCACAAAGAAAAGAAGGATGAGATACATTTACCACAGTCCCCAGAGTGGTGAGGGTAAACAGACAAATATCAATGAAGCTTGTCTTAAATCTCCCAGCTGGTGCAGATCCCCAGGGTGGCTCGTGGGCTGCTGTCTTGACAGCTGGGCTTCACAAAGCTTTATCGGCAGCTATTTTCAATCTTTCAACTGACTGTATGGCTCCCAAAAGGGCGGGAATGTGACTGTTGTGATGTGTTCCTATATTTGCCTATTAAGTGTTTTTTTATTCTTCTATTGCAAATGACAGCGCATACTGCCCTTCCAAGGAGCAGTTATATTGGTTGGTAGTACTGACTCACAACTTTTGGTCTTTCCTCCCGACAACCATAAGTCCTAAATATTGTCTGAATCTGTCATTTCCTGCCATTCACATTGGCATCTGGACATGTTGGCGAAGCAAGTGTAATTCCTTGTACTGTATTTGATTTCCAGTCCAAAATTTAAACCATCTTATGCCAATATTTTCTGTACTACAGTGTAATACTTGCTTAAGAAAACTACGGTCTGTAAACTTCATTGCACAATCTCTCATCTCTACATTTCAAGACCAACCTTGATCTGTCATTGATAAATTCCCTGGGAAAGCCTTTAATTGGGAAGACAGCAGATATTCACTACTGGCTGTTCTTCAGCCAATGATATCATCAGGTATTTTCTCTTTTCTTGCTAATCAGTGTTGACAATATATGCCAGGGCTCTCCAACCTTGGCAACTGTTAAGACTAGTAGACTTAACTCCCAGAATTCCTCAATTCAGGGAGTTGAAACCCATAATTCTTAAAATTGGAGATCCCTGGAATATGCTATTAACAATTCAGGTTAACAAGGAAAGTCAAGTCACCCTATGATTATCTTATTTCAATATAAGAGTTTTCTGGTGAGGAAAAGCTCTCAAATTCAATTTGAAATTTGAAAAACAAGCTCTCTCTCTCTGTCTTTTGTTGAAAAGTAACACTTTAAAGATGTTTACACCAACCAGAAAAGGCTCCAAAGTGGTCTTCAATACCTTAGGAATACAACATGCCAAGGAGTTACTATAGCAAATCAAGGAGGAATCTTGTGGCTTGTTCCTCTAACTAATTGAATATGTCATAACTCCTCAATAAATAGTATGATGCCTGGCAGCATCAGTAGCTTCACCAAGATATTCCTTGGTGCCTAACAAGTTCTTTGTTTTTATTTTTTTATATTTTTCAATTAAATTAACTGAAAGCTAATAGGCAGTGAAGCATCTGTCTCAAACATAACAAGTAATTTCCAATAAATATTTTGGGTTCAGATGGACTACAGAAGCATTCTTAGAAAATAAAGTGGTGAATGACTGCATCCCAGTGTTTGTCTCTTGCCAAACGTGATGGACTTTACCTCCCATGGTAATTGCTTTGTAAGTCTGCTTACCTTTAACTCACGCTGAAAAATTCTAATGTATACAGTCCTCAAAAAAGGATCCCTGAGACAAGCAATAGGAAGGGAGGAAGAATACACAGGCAACAGATTTAAGGCATTTCTAACTCTGCTACCACTCTCCAGTCCTTGCAAACACCTCATCTTCATTGTCATGCTATGTCAGTGAGGGTTCTAAGTGACCATAGAAGCACTACAATGGAAAGAATCCTTTAACCCATCAAAACTAATTCCCTGCTCAGTGCAGCAATCCATATTAAAGCATCCAGCATGGGCTATCTGCTTAACATATCCAGTGAAAGGAAGCCCATTCTCTCTCTGATTATTAGTAAGTTATTATTAAGAAGTCAGGAAATTCAAAGAAGGATTAATGATCAGCAGAATTGTCTCCCAGCAGTAGTTATGGTAAATAAAATCCTCTGCCTCTATGATTTCATTTCTCTATGAAAGAAAACAGTTTGTTTTTGGAAGTTGTCATCTATTATATATCTTTATTGTCTCTTGATTTGGCAGATGATAGACACCAGATGCAATTTTATAATACAAACAAAGCCTAAAGATTCATTCTTTCTTTGTGTGGGTTTTTTTTTTCATCTTCTGTAGTAACCCATTAGAGACTGTTTTGTTCGGAAAACACACGAGGTAGACCGGGTTCCAACAACAAATACTTTATTCTTTAACTAGTCAGTAAACAGGAACACTTGGCTGAAGCCGAGGCCAGCCTTTTATACAGGCTGGCTTGCCTGCTTGCAGCCAATGGCAGTTGCTTAAATTTGCCGCCTTTTAGCAGCTCTTTGGATTGGTTCCTAGTGAACCAATCCAATGTTTAATTTATTTGACCAATCAGGTTTGCAGGTTTGGAGTCACCCACTTTACATATAGAACACCCCTCCCCCCTTAGTTCAGTCCTACGTGGTGACGTAGTCTCGCAGGTAGGCGGGGCTTTTCCGGACTCGACTTGACTTGCGCAGTTCATTCTTAGTGAAGACTTCGACCGGTTCGGATGGGGCTGCTGTGTCGTGCATTCTTCTCCCTGGAACCGTCTGGAAGGGTGAGTCAGCCATTTTACCGCCACCTGAGTTTCTTAGGCTGGCGGTTTTGCCGCTCCCTCCCGTTTCCTCCGGGCAGGTCGAGCTGGCCTGGCTGGCCCCCTCCGATGGGCTCTTCACGCAAGTCTCTCCAAACAGTGAGTCTTTTATTTGCTCTTTTTGATTATATGTTTCATTGGTTTTGGTTTTAAACAGTTCTTTATTAACTTCTCGCCTTTCCCCCCCCCCCACCTTGGTTTGCAATTCGTCGGTTTTGTCGGTGAATGGTTGTAAGTCTGTGGTTCTCTCTATAATTCGGGATCGAAGCTGGTCTATGTGCCGCTTCCATTCCCTGCCATCCTCTATTATTAATCGGTAGGATTTGCGGCCTGTGATTTGGGTAATCTGTCCTGGTAGCCATACCGGGTCCCCGGTGAAGTTTTTAGCGTATACTAAATCGCCTATTTCGAATTGTCTAAGCCGTGTAGAGGAGTCAGGGGGGTTTTCTGGAGTAAAATTTGGGTGTAACCTATCAAGGGGTGATCTTAACTTTCGCCCCATAAATAATTCTGCTGGGGACTTGTTGGTTATGGTACTGGGCATTATATGCTGGAGTGTGAGCAAACGGTTTACTTTCTGTTGGACATCTCCAGCGTCCATTCTTTCTAAACCTTCTTTCGTAAACCGGACCATTCTCTCAGCCCTGCCGTTCGCAGCCGGGTGAGCCGGCGCGATTAGGGCATGTCTTATACCTAGGGAGGCTAGGTATTGCTCAAATTGTATGCTGGTTAGCTGTGGCCCATTATCTGAGACAAGAACGTCCGGTATGCCATGGGTGGCAAAAAGGTTGTCCAGCTTTTTAATTACAGTTTCTGTTGTCGTTGATGGCATAACTTTTACTTCAAGCCTGTGTTGTAATTTGGCAGGAATTACCACCCGATCACCCCACAACAAACACCCTTTTTGGATTGAAAGTTCAGTCTGTCTGGATCAGAAAGGTTTAAAGTTTTCAGTTTTTTGATTCTCTGGCCAGCCTTTACCTACCCAGCTGAGAACGCGGGCAGTCAATGAGTCTTTCGCGGTGGCTCTGGCGACATCATAAGCTGATATGGGTAGATCGGGGCAAGTCTCAATTTGTAGCATTGTCATCGCTGGTGCCGGGTCTTCGTCGGTTGCTGGTAAGGGTGCTCTGCTCAAAGCGTCCGCATGGGAAATTTGTTTCCCTGGGCGATGTGTCAGAGTGTAGGAATAAGCTGCTAGGAACTCTGACCATCTAGTCATTCTTGGGGACAGTATATTAGGTGTTGGCTTGTTTCCCGCCAAAATCCCCATCAGCGGTTTGTGGTCTGTTATGATTTGAAAAGTCCGCCCATATAAGTACTCGTGGAAATGTTTTACTCCAGCGACAATTGCTAGAGCTTCCCTGTCCAATTGGCTGTAATTCCGCTCGGTTTTAGATAGAGTCCTAGAGTAATATGCGACAGGTGCTTCTCTGCCATCAGGTAGTTGGTGGCTCAGGATGGCACCTACTCCGTATGGTGAAGCGTCGCAGGTCACTCTTAATGGCAGTGTGTTGCTGAATTGGATGAGAACGTTTGTTGATGTTAGCAAGCTTTTAATATTTTGGAAGGCTTTTTTTTCTTTGTAACCCCAAGTCCAAGTTGCCTTCTTGTCTAAAAGACGGTGTAACGGTTCTGCTATAGTGGCCTTGTTTGGCAGGAACACATTATAGAAATTAATTAGTCCTAAAAATGCTTGTAGTTCGGTTTTATTTCTTGGTTCAGGTGCGTCTTTGATTGCTTTAACTTTTTTGTCCGTAGGGTGGATACCCTCTCCGTCTATTGAGTAGCCCAGGAATTCGACACTATTCTTAATTAAACAGCACTTTTCTCTTTTTACCTTGAGGCCAGATTCCCTAAACTTAGTTAATACTTCTTTGAGTCTTTTCCTTAATTGAGTTTCATCTCTGGCCGAGATTAGGACGTCGTCAAAATAGGGAACGACTCCTGGTATGCCATTTAGAAGGCATTCCATCAGACTCTGGAAAATGCCTGGGGCCACGCTTACTCCAAATTGGAGCCGGTGACATTTGAATGTGCCTTTATGGGTGACTATTGTCTGTGCTTCTGCTGTTTCTGGGTCCACTGGGAGTTGTTGATAGGCTTGTGCCAAGTCGAGTTTAGCAAAAACTTTGCCCTTTCCCAGGGAGTGAAGCAAATGCTGGACTACTGGCACCGGGTATGCGCTTGGTTGTAATGCGTGGTTCAGGGTAGCCTTATAGTCACCACAGATTCTAATGGACCCGTCAGGTTTTATGGGTGTGACAATAGGCGTTTCCCACTTGGCATGGTCCACAGGTTCTAACACCCCTTGGGCTATTAATTTGTCCAGCTGTTCCTCTATTTTTGCCTTTAGTGCAAAAGGAACTCGCCTGGCTTTTATTCTTCGTGGGGCTATTTGGGGGTTTAGACCTTCTCGATGTGCCCTCGTTTCTTGCAATGCCGGCAGATGGCATCGAGAAATCTGCATTTGGCTCGGGGATGATTTCCTCTGCAGCCAGTGCATTCCTGCCAATTCCTTCTTTCGCGCTCTTTTCTGTTCGTGAGCAAACGGTGGACTTCGTCGTTTTCTTCGCTCGATTCAAATGTTGCGCCCGACTCTTCGTAGTGGGTTGTGGTGGCAGGCTGCTTTCTGTCTTTAGTTGGTGTTTCTTCGCTGTGTGTGTTCGTCTTTTTCTTGGCTATGGCAGATTTTTTCGCGGCTTCAGCGGTTGTGGCTTCCGCGATGGCTTCGGTAACGGTGATGTTGGGCTTGTTGAGTAATTTACTCTGTGTGGTCGAGTCTCTCAGGCCCAACACCACGCGATCCCTCATTGCTTCGTCAATGTTCAAAAATTCACACTCACCCCTTAATTGTCTAAGGGCAGCGATGAAATCGGCGACAGTCTCTCCCTCTCTCTGGTCTCTGCAGTAAAATTCGTGTCGCTTTATTAAGTTTGACACCATCGGAGCGTAGTGTGCTTTGAGGACTCTTTGCAATTCTGGCCACGTTAGTTGTTTAACGTCCCGGGGCTTCGCAAGGGCCTTTGCCATCTTGAAAACTGTTGGCCCGCAGTGCGTCAGGAATACAGCTCTCTTGTGTTGCTCTGAAATGTCTTCCATTTCATTGCTCTCCAAATACATTTGGAAGCGATCAGCATAGGAATCCCAATCCTCTACGTTGGGATTGAAGGGTGCGGGCGGTGCGTTGTTTCCAGACATCTTGGTTGTCATCTGGACTTCTTATCACCGCGTGCAGGTTTTTCCGTTCAGTACGATCCCATCCTTGTCGCCAGTGTTTTGTTCGGAAAACACACGAGGTAGACCGGGTTCCAACAACAAATACTTTATTCTTTAACTAGTCAGTAAACAGGAACACTTGGCTGAAGCCGAGGCCAGCCTTTTATACAGGCTGGCTTGCCTGCTTGCAACCAATGGCAGTTGCTTAAATTTGCCGCCTTTTAGCAGCTCTTTGGATTGGTTCCTAGTGAACCAATCCAATGTTTAGTTTATTTGACCAATCAGGTTTGCAGGTTTGGAGTCACCCACTTTACATATAGAACAGAGACCTTTATTGTATGCAAGAAAAATTATAATTTAGGAGTAAAACACACATTTTTCAAACTGTAATGAACTTGATTTAATGCCACCTGGCCCTCCTAAGAAAGACAGCTACTTCCCAGAAACAGAATATACATCAATTTCAAACAGGATCTTCCTATAGGAAAGAAGATCACTTTACATGTAGCAAAAGGAGAGATCCTTTGCTCCCCTCTTCAGAAAGATCATTTGTTCTTCTGAAAATTGCAAATAATTCTTTGAGAAAAGACAGAAGCAAAAATCTGGGTTCAGAGAACAACATTCCTGGATTTTGAAGACAGATGCAGTCAACAAGAAATTGAGGAGGTCCATGGACAGGGGTGCATTTCTACCGGTTCTGTCCACCTCTGTAGAACCGGTAACTCTGAAGAGCAGCAGACATAGAACCGGTTCTATGCCAGCTGATGTTTTTGCTCACCTGCCCACCCTGGCTCTTATCTGACCTTTATTTTCTGATTTTTTTCAACTTCTGCTGCCGTGTGAGGCACAGCTGCAGTTTAAAAAGCAGGAAAAAAGGGCTCTTTGAAAGGCTGCTTCTCTGCACGCAGTGAGCTGATGACGATTTACAGGTACACAGCTCACAGTGTGCAGGGAAGCATATCGTAAATCACCGAACCTCGTAAATGACCGAACTGGTAGTTAACCCTGTCAGATCCCACCCCTGTCCGTGGATATGGATAACTTTGCATCAGGTATTAAGTCAACCTAGGAAACAGGAAGTTTAATAGAATTCTGTAAACTTACTTTTGTTTTTACAAAGTGTATTTTTTACACTAAGTTCTTGCCTTTGATATTTATTGTTTCTATACAACCATGATGGTGAACCTATGGCACACGTGCCAGAAGTGGCACGCAGAGCCACTTCTGCTGGCATGCAGGAGGTCGCCCGGAAGAGCTCCACTGTGCATGTACCTCCTGCTAGCCAGCTGACTGTCGGGTATCTGCTGTGCATGCATGGGGCAAGATGTGCACGTGGGAGACACGTGTGCATGGACAGAGGCATGCGGCATGTGGGGGGTTACATGCACAGAGGTGTGCAGTGTGGTGGGGGTCACGTGCTCATGCACAGATGCCCACAGTGTGCGCACAGGGGGTTGTGTGCGCATGCAAAGGAGACGGGGGAGTTGCACACGCATTGCATTATGGGTACAGACACACAAGCACACACACACACTTTTGGCACACAACGTGGAAAAGGTTAGCCATCACTGCTATATAAGTTAAGTATTTTTGCATTTTTATGCAATTTGGACTCCTTTTGTAGCAGAGTTTCTTCAAAATAAGGGAAGACCAGCATTATCTTATGGTCTGCTGCAGTTTTATATTTTTCTGTATGTTTTTTTATTGGAGATCCCTTGAAGTTACTGTCTGACATATGGATAACTCTATACTTTGATGTCTTTTGTCAGTAAACATCTCTGCACTACAATATTCACAGTTAAACATGATTTTTACACCCTGTTATTTTTAAAGCAAAATTAGCTTCTGTTTATCCCTTATGAGATTGTTCTATTGTCCCTTAAAGAAGTAATGGAAAGGAAGGGCCATTCATTTTAATACTATAATGCCAGGATATGTCACTATGGAATTTATTAGTTTTTTTCCTTTTAATTTGCCAGAAAACAACATGGGTTCTAAGAAGTCTATCTCTGCCACACACTGGCCTCAGGGGAGAGGACATTAACTTGCCTGCTTTCTAAAAGATAGAACTGTTGTGTGTTAACTCAGAAGACCATTAAAAGAAGATGGTTCAAACCTCCAATATTTTTGGGCTCAACTGTGTGGTAAAGTTTTCAGATTCATCTTCTATTAAAAAGAGTATGACTGGAAAAAACCTAACATGGGATTCTAGTTTCAGACCAGGTGCTAAGCAGAGAAGACAAACTTATTCTGACTCAAATATAGCTTTTCATCCCAAATGAACATTAGGAGATCAGAGTCTTTGAAAACAATTTGCATGATACCATCTAAATCTCAAAGCTAAGTTGAAAATCACAAGTTTAGAAAAAAAATATTATATTTGAGAATTCACTTTTATCTAACTAATTGTAAGTTAACAATCACTTTTTTTTTCATTGAAGAAATAGAGAATTTTCCATGTGTTATAAAATTGTAACACAAGCTGCCCCTTACATAATTGGTGACCTGATTGCAGCTCAAGTGCAAAAAAGTGGGACTTGCATTGTGGAGGTCTCGATATATGTGTTTTGTCATTTTTGTATTTTGTAGTTTGTAATAGACATCTATGATTAGCAAGATTGAATGATCACTACATTTGTATTCAATATTGATTTCTCATTAGATTTGTGCCTGATGTCAAAATGTGGTTTTTCTATAATCTTCTGGAAGTGGAATTAAAATAATAGTTCCATGAAACACATTCCTTTTCCTCATAAAAATCCATCATTTTTTCTTATAAACAAGTAATTTTCTTATTCAAAAATATATGGAAATTTTTCCTTATATCAATCTCCCAGTAGCTTCTCCTTGCTTCTGTCTTCTAAATAAACTAACTGTTGCTTCCTTTTGTACACTCATAAAAGGTGCAGTATTTATGAAGGTTTAAATGCTAAACATATTAATTTGGGAGTGAAGGGTAAATTCTCTTTTGGGTTCAGCTGAAACCTTGGTGACTTTTCAAAGTAAGCCCCACTCAAGGGTTTCCTTCAGGATCAACATGCATGAATTGATCTTGCTAATTAATTAGTTCCTGACCTAGCAGAAACAGCTGGGTTTTGCTTTGCTGCTAAAATTACTTCTTATTACTTGTCATTCCTGCAACTGTAAAATTGCACTTCTAAAAACAGTATTAAACAAAAGTGAAGAGAAACCAGAGTGCCTCTAAGGAAGAATTTAATTATTAAAATATTTACTGAGATCCAGAAATAGAAACGGATGAGGGAGAATTCAAGTATGCAGTGGCCCCATGCAAGACAGCTAGAAGCAGGCAAAGAGCCATCTCAAAAGGATAGGACAAGGCAAAAAGTACTATGATTCAAAGACAGCCTTATAAAGTCTCTGTGGCACTCTGCACTGGAATAAAATTGGTTAGCAACAGTGATGTTATCTGGACTCTCCAAGAAGCCAAGTACGGTAAGGGTCCATTTCAGGCTAAACACTCATTTGGAAGCACCAGTCTCTTTTTTTCTTTTGCCTTAATGAACAGACTTCAGTTGCATGCCTTCCCCTTTGGGAAGGAGGATTCCCCCCTCCCAACAAGGAACACATGCCCTGCTGGTGCTCCACCCTTTCTGCGGTTTCCTGAATGCTTTGTCGTAGATTTGCTGAAGATCATTGTGAGAAACCCAAATGTGGTAAAATGCAAAGATAAATGACCCTTTTTGAGAAAGAAAGACATGCCAATACAGGTTGTGGCAGCAAAGCTGCTCCCGCTGTAGTCTTGCAGCACCTTATTTGCAAAGCTTTCACAGCAATGCAAGAGCATTGCAGGGAAGCTACCTCCCTACCCACCATTTCATCCGTGATGATACAGAGGATACTTCCTTCCTTTTCACACTCCAGCAAAATTGCTTAGGCTTTTAAATCAAAATGCCCATTGAATTCTCTGTACACATCCTACAGCAGAAAGAGAAAACTACAGTCCTGCTTGCAAGGTGACTTGCACAAAGTCGCTCCTTCTAACTTGGTCTCCCACATGCACCATTGCGCAGGGTCCTCACAGTTGTTCCTTGGGGACTGGGAAAAGGAGACATGGGGGAGCAAAGGGTATCTAGATGGTCATAAGGACTATGGGAAAATAAGAGCCCCAGCCTAACCCCTGATGCACTTTATTTCCTTGGTGCATTTCCTTGGGAGGAAAAAAAAATGGGGATTATGGGAAACATAGCTAAAAAACATCACCCATTCACTTGTCAGTGCAAGGTGAGGGATCAAGCAAGAAGGGGGAAACTTCAGGGTGCAGGCAGCAGAACAAGATCAGAATTTCCGTCAAGGGGAAACTGCCAGGTCCCCATAGAGGAAAGACAGCAAAAATGTTCTGAAGCCGTAACTGGGCAGTAGTTAACCGATTTAGTTTCTCAAACCCCAGCATCTTTTTTCTCTATTTGCTTTGCTCTGATAACTACAAAAAGATTGTTATTTTTAAATTTTGTAAATGATAAGATTGCATGAGGGGGATGTTAGGTTGATATGTGCATGAATTCACTTCTATTTCTAACCTCCAAATCTCAAAAAATCAAGGTGACATCTGTGTAATCAAGGCTCTGCTCCATTTTTAGATATACTGCATGTGCCCTACACAAACATGAAAAAAGGACAAGCCTTCCATTGTATCAGTGCAGATGCCATCTTGGCCTTTTTGACAACTCTGTACCTGAATGTGTGGTATGAGTACAGCATAGAGAGATGAGAAATTGTGGTGTTATAGAATACGTTCACATAAGACAAAAAAAACCCAGAATGGTGTGAACAACAAGAAGACTGAAGTTACTAAGAATAAACTAGGAAACTTTATGGGATTTAAATACCATAAATGGGTATAACTGTAGTGCTCGAGACTTTCATTTGTGCTACATACAGAGGCCATCCTGTTTTGTTGTTACTCACTGGAAACTTCTGTGTTTGTTTTATGTCTGCCTTTGCTGTATTCTGCTCTCTGGGATGCACAATTGTCCACTAAGCACTTTACAACGTCAAGTATTTAGTACTCATTAATTATACAAAACTATAGTCTCTTGTTCTGCGTGTGCATACAAACTATTAACTTGATCTTGTTAGCTAATTTATGTACAGTTTTATAGACTGTTTTCAGCTACAAATGAGAGAAGTTTTTAAGGCCTGTAATATACTTGATGGGATCAAAACACGAACAGAGGAACACTTTTGCTGTTTTAAGATTTCCCTCTAGTGGTAAATATTTGTTAAGGGTAGGAAAGATAAACCATCCCAGTGAATAAATTGCTCTCCTTTGTTAATAGCAATCCAAAAAGTGATAGTGTTTCCCTTCTAATCCACAAGCACTATCACATGATTCTTTATATTTGTGTAAGCTGACTTCTAATTCAATATTGTATGTGCATTTTACTCTGTGCTACGTATTCACTTGGAACCAAGGGCAGATTAGCTGGTTTAATGGTATGTGTTCTATATGTAAAGTGGGTGACTCCAAATCTGCAAACCTGACTGGTTAAATAAACTAAGGATTGGATTGGTTCCTAGTGAAAGAGCTGCTGAAAGGCGGCAAATTTAAGCAACTGCCATTGGCTGCAAGCAGGCAAGCCAGCCTGTATAAAAGGCTGGCCTCGGCTTCAGCCAAGTGTTCCTATTTACTGACTAGTTAAAGAATAAAGTATTTGTTGTTGGAACCCGGTCTACCTCGTGTGTTTTCTGAACAAAACACTGGCGACGAGGATGGGATCATCCTAAACGAAAAAACCTGCACGCGGTGATAAGAAGTCCAGATGACAACCAAGATGCCTGGAAACAACGCACCGCCCGCACCTTTCAATCCCAACGAAGAGGATTGATATTCCTATGCAGATCGCTTCCAAATGTATTTGGAGAGCAATGAAATGGAAGACATTTCAGAGCAACGCAAGAGAGCTGTGTTCCTGACTCACTGCGGGTCAACGGTTTTCAAGATGGCAAAGGCCCTTGCGAAGACCCGAGATGTTAAACAACTAACGTGGCCAGAATTGCAAAGAATCCTCAAAGCACACTACGCTCCGATGGTGTCAAACTTAATAAAGCGACACGAATTTTACCGCAGAGACCAGAGAGAGGGAGAGACCGTCGCCGATTTCATTGCTGCCCTTAGACAATTAGGGGGTGAGTGTAAATTTTTGAACATTGACGAAGCAATGAGGGATCGAGTGGTGTTGGGCCTGAGAGACTCGACCACACAGAGTAAATTACTCAATAAGCCCAACATCACCGTTACCGAAGCCATCGCGGAAGCCACAACCGCTGAAGCCGCGAAAAAATCTGCCATAGCCATGAAAAAGACGAACACACACAGCAAAGAAACACCAACTAAAGACAGAAAGCAGCCTGCCACCACAACCCACTACGAAGAGTCGGGCGCAACATTTGAATCGAGCGAAGAAAACGACGAAGTCCACCGTTTGCTCACGAACAGAAAAGAGCGCGAAAGAAGGAATTGGGAGTGCGCTGGCTGCAGAGGAAACCATCCCCGAGCCGAATGCAGATTTCTCGATGCCATCTGCCGGCATTGCAAGAAACGAGGGCACATCGAGAAAGTCTGCAGGAACAAAAAATGCTACAGCCCAACGAGACGCAGAAATTCCCCAACACGAGCTGAGCCTAAACGAGCTGAGAGAAAGTGGCAACAAGAGAAGCGAGCCAATACACACCAAACTGTCATTATAAAGAGCGCTCAGACGGAAAGCGGGAAGAAAATTAAAGTCATTGTAAAAATCGAAGGAAAACACTGCAAGATGGAAGTGGACTCGGGGTCCTTCCTCTCCATGGTATCGTGGGACACAATAAGACAGCTAATCCCAGGTATCAAACCCAAAGAATTAAAGAAGCAGCACCTAACTCTCAAGGACTATCAGGGAAACCAAATCCCTGTAGTCGGCATGGGACAATTCCGAGTCGCCTACAAACAACACGTCAAGGTGCTACCGCTGACCATAGTCGACCAAGACAGACCAAGCCTCCTGGGCATCGAATGGTTCGCGCCATTGGGCATCGGGATGACCGGGATCGATCGAGTGACTACAACCGGCTGGGAAGACGACCTCATTCGAGACTTCCAGGACGTTTTTGACAGCTCACTTGGCAAGTATCGGGGAAATCCCATTTCTTTCAGTCTAAACCCCCAAATAGCCCCACGAAAAATAAAAGCCAGGCGAGTTCCTTTGGCACTAAAGGCAAAAATAGAGGAACAGCTGGACAAATTAATAGCCCAAGGAGTGTTAGAACCTGTGGACCATGCCAAGTGGGAAACACCTATAGTCACACCGGTCAAACCCGACTGGTTCGTTAGAATCTGTGGTGACCATAAGGCTACCCTGAACCACGCATTACAACCAAGCGCATACCCGGTGCCTGTAGTCCAGCATTTGCTTCACTCCCTGGGAAAAGGAAACGTTTTTGCTAAACTTGACTTAGCACAAGCCTATCAACAGCTCCCAGTAGACCCAGAAACTGCTGAAGCACAGACTATAGTCACACATAAGGGCGCATTCAAATGTCACCGACTCCAATTTGGAGTGAGTGTGGCCCCAGGCGTCTTCCAGAGTCTAATAGAACGCCTCCTAAATGGCATACAAGGAGTCGTACCATATTTTGACGACAACCTGATCTCAGCCAAAGATGAAACCCAATTAAAAAACAGACTCAAAGAAGTACTAACTAAGTTCAGGGAATCTGGCCTCAAAGTAAAAAGAGAAAAGTGTTGCCTAATTAAGAATAGCGTCGAATTCCTGGGCTATTTAATAGACGGAGAGGGTATACACCCTACAGACAAAAAGATTAAAGCGATTAAAAACGCACCAGAACCAAAAAACAAGACCGAATTACAAGCCTTTTTAGGACTAATTAACTTCTATAATGTATTCCTGCCAAATAAGGCCACTATAGCAGAACCATTGCACCGTCTTTTAGACAACAAAGCAATTTGGACTTGGGGTTACAGAGAAAAGCAAGCCTTCCAAAAAATTAAAAGCTTGCTAACATCCTCAAACGTTCTCATTCAATTTAGCAACACACTGCCCTTAAGAGTGACCTGCGACGCCTACCCATTCGGAGTAGGTGCCATCCTAAGCCACCAACTACCGGATGGCAACGAAGCGCCCGTCACATATTATTCGAGGACTTTATCTAAAACCGAGCGGAATTGCAGTCAATTGGACAGAGAGGCACTAGCAATTGTCGCAGGAGTGAAACGTTTCCACGAGTACCTATATGGGCGGACTTTTCAAATTATAACAGACCACAAACCGCTAATAGGATTTTTGGCGGGAAACAAACCTACACCAAATATCCTCTCCCCAAGAATGACGAGATGGTCAGAGTTCCTAGCAGCCTACTCATACACTCTGACACACCAACCGGGGAAACAGATTTCACACGCAGATGCTTTAAGCAGAGCACCCTTGCCAGCGACTGAAGAAGACCCGGCACCAGCGATGACAGCACTACAAATAGAGACTTGCCCCGATCTACCCATATCAGCATATGATGTTGCCAGAGCCACCGCAAAAGACTCTTTGACTGCCCGTGTTCTTAACTGGGTAGGTAAAGGCTGGCCGGAAAATAAAAAAACTGAAAACTTTAAACCTTTCCGGACCAGACAAACCGAACTTTCTATTCAAAAAGGTTGCTTACTGTGGGGTGATCGGGTGGTTATTCCTAACAAACTACAACCTAGGGTACTTAGTATGCTACACGAAGATCACCCGGGGATTGTAAAAATGAAAAGCCTTGCTAGAAGTTATGTCTGGTGGCCGGGTATTGATAGGGACATAGAATACTGGGTAACCTCGTGTAACAAATGTCAAACAATTAGACCATCCCCACCCAAAGCACCCATTAGAGATTGGGAAATTCCACGGGGCCCCTGGTCACGAATCCACATCGATTTCGCTGGTCCAACTAAAGGACATACCTTTCTGATTGTTGTGGACGCCTATTCTAACTGGTTAGAAGTAAAAATTATGCCATCAACAACAACTGAATTAGTAATAAAACAACTGGACACCCTTTTTGCCACCCATGGCAATCCGGACATCCTCATGTCCGATAATGGACCACAACTAACCAGCCTACACTTTGAACAATACCTAGCCTCCCTAGGTATTAGACATGCCCTAACCGCGCTGGCCCATCCGGCTGCAAACGGTAGGGCAGAGAGAATGGTCCGATTTACAAAGGAAGGGTTAGAAAAAATGGACACTGGAGATATACAGCAAAAAATTAACCGATTGCTCACACTCCAGCACATAACACCCAGTACCACAACCAACAAGTCCCCAGCAGAGCTACTCATGGGGAGAAAACTAAGGTCACACCTTGATAGATTGCACCCAGAATTCACGCCAGAAACCCCCCCCGACTCCTCTACAAGGTTTAGAAAATTTGGAATTGGCGATTTAGTCTACGCCAAAAACTTCACTGGGGACCCAGCATGGCTTCCAGGACAAATTACCCAAATAACAGGCCCCAAATCCTACCGGTTAACAGTAGATGATGGCAGGGAATGGAAGCAGCACATAGACCAGCTTCGATCCCAAAATATAGAAAGAACCACAGACATACAACCATTAGTCGAAAAAACCGACGAATTGCCAACTAAGGTGGGGGGGGAATCGCAAGAATTAAATAAAGAACCGTTAAAAAATAAAACCAATGAAACATATGAACAAAAAGAGCAAATAAAAGACTCACTGTTTGGAGAGACTTGCGTGAAGAGCCCATCAGAAGGGGCCAGCCAGGCCAGCTCGACCTGCCCGGAGGAAACGGGAGGGAGCGGCAAAACCGCCAGCCTAAGAGACTCAGGTGGCGGTAAAATGGCTGACTCACCCTTCCAGACGGTTCCAGGGAGAAGAACAGACGACACAGCAGCCCCATCCGAACCAGTCGAAGTCTTCACTAAGAATGAACCGCGCAAGTCAAGTCGAGTCCGGAAAAGCCCCACCTACCTGCAAGACTACGTCACCACGTAGGACTGAACTAAGAGGGGAGGGGTGTTCTATATGTAAAGTGGGTGACTCCAAATCTGCAAACCTGATTGGTTAAATAAACTAAGGATTGGATTGGTTCACTAGGAACCAATCCAAGGAGCTGCTGAAAGGCAGCAAATTTAAGCAACTGCCATTGGCTGCAAGCAGGCAAGCCAGCCTGTATAAAAGGCTGGCCTCGGCTTCAGCCAAGTGTTCCTATTTACTGACTAGATAAAGAATAAAGTATTTGTTGTTGGAACCCGGTCTACCTCGTGTGTTTTCCGAACAAAACAGTATGTTCTTGAATCCAAGAAGCAACACAAGTCCTTTAGCACAGGTGGGCTCTGTCCACACACCCATCCCCTTCTTTTCTCCACCTCCCACTTTGAAGTAGGAAACATTCCCTTTTCCCACCCCACTTTTCTGGAAGAGTTGAAGCTTGAAGAGTTGAAGTTGAAACTAATACCACTCAATAAAGCCTCAGTAAGACCACACCTAGAATAATATCTTCAGTTTTGGTCACCACACTGTAAAAAAGATGTTGAGACTCGAGAAAAAGTGCAGAGAAG
Organism: Laticauda colubrina; assembly: GCA_015471245.1. Taxonomy (NCBI): domain Eukaryota; kingdom Metazoa; phylum Chordata; class Lepidosauria; order Squamata; family Elapidae; genus Laticauda; species Laticauda colubrina. The sequence continues at coordinate 1,854,968 of BLBF01000083.1, read as the reverse complement.
AGCAACCAGGATGATTAGGAGACTGGAGACTAAAACATATGAAGAATGGTTACAGGAACTGGGCATGGCTAGTCTAATGAAGAGAAGGATCAGGGGAGACACGATAGCGGTCTTCCAATATTTGAGGGGCTGCCACAGGGAGGAAGGGGTCAAGCTATTTTCTAAAGCTCCTGTAGGCTAGACAAGGAATAATGGATGGAAACTGAACAAGGAGAAATTTAACCTGGAAATAAGGAGAAATTTTCTGACAGAACAATCAACCAGTGGAACAGCTTGCCTTTGGAAGTTGTGGGAGCTTCATCACTTGAGATCTTCAAGAAGAGATTGGACTGCCATTTGTCAGAAATGGTACAGGGCCTCCTGCTTGGGCAGGGGGTTGGACTAGATGATCTACAAAGTCCCTTCCAATTCTGTTAATCTGTATCTAATCTGCTGCTTTGTCCCTTAATATTTTGATTGCTTAGACTGAGCAAAATTCATATTTTCAACTATAAGCTACCAAAGAAAATGCACAATGTACCTTAAAACACATTTGCATTAATTCATTACTAGTCTGAATTTACATTTTAATATTTTAAACACCAGCTGGATTGCTATTAATCTTATTGTGTTTAAACCTGGATGCAAACTGACCAAACTGTAGATTTTTTCTGAAAATGCCTTTCCTTAGTTTCCTAACTGATTTTACCAAATAATTTAGTCTTTTTAAAAGACTGATAGAGAAATTTACCTAGGCTGATTTCCTCTCCTGATGAAAATAATAGAGAGCTCTCTGTATTATTATTTCTGATTTCTTGGGAACTGTTCAGGTTGCCAATTTCTTATCTGGTTAGGCAAATAACAGTTTTTCTCCTTAAGCATTGTGTTTTGGGAATTTTCCTACCTCATGACATGATGGGGAGGGGACCCTCTGATGTTGGCATATTTTCTTTTTAACTCAACCCTTTATTTTAGCTAAAAAAGCCTACAGTATTTTCCTCTTTAAACATTATAAAATTCTAATAATTTTATATGGTTACATATTGTATTGCATGTATTTTTCCCCAGTCACTTGCCTACTCAGAGACAGTGTATACTGATTGTTTGCCAATCTGTGAACAATTTTTCTACCTTCTCATCTGCAGTTTCTTCATTGGTAGATTGTCTACAGAAAGAAAAATGACAGGATAGTGGAAGATTATAAATGGCTGACATCATCACTTGGGAGTCCTTAAATCATGTAAAACAAGTTGTAACTGTTGTAACAAGGAAACAAGTCAATAGCCATTTTTTGTGCATTCAAATTTACAGATGTTCCAAAACCAGCTTAAAGTCCAAATATTTAAAAACCACCTGCCTCAAAGCTATCTTACCAAAACTGAAAATATCTGCTGGGGAGTCCCTGCTAGTAGTCCCATTCATGACGAGGGAAGGGCTTTCTCAGGAGGAAGGTCTGAACTGGCGCCCAAGCTTTGGAAAACTTCTCCAGAGCAGGGAGTCCTAACCTGCTATCCATTCAGGAATGCTGTGCAGATTTTTCTATTTCCTAAAGTCATTGAGATTTAATATGGTTTTAGTACTGGATTTTCTTTTTATTGTTTTTGTGGAATTATTACAATAATTTTATGATAATATAATTTTATCTGGCATTTTTGTTGCTGTAAACTGCTGAAAGCCACTGGCAGAACACAAATGATTTAATAATAAATTAGGAAATGTGTAGCTGTCCTCTATACATTGTTTTGTTTGAACAACTGAAAGCAAGCCTATTCACCCAAGGCAATTCTAGAGTAACATATGCTTCATGACCAACCTCCCTCTTAGACTGCTTTTTAAAAATGAATTATGCTTTGTTTTTTGTGTATTGTCTTCACTGACATTTTTAGTTAGGTTTCCTTGAAGAGATCTTTTATTATATCTTCTTGGATTTTTTCATGAAGAATTCCAGTAAAAAAATAAAATAAATAACAACACACAGGAAGCTATCCTTTTCAAATGCACTTGCAATGGCAGCCTATTTCACATTACCTGGCAAAAGAGCATAGATCAATGTTTCTGAAAATGTCTCCTAGAAGTCCAGGAGGTTTCCCAAGACCCAATCAAGGATTATCAAAATTCAAGTTTGCCAGCTTATGTTGAAATCCCATCAAACAATTGTGAGAACCAGCCGTAGCAGTGAATAGATTTCAATATTTAATGCAATACATATTGATAAATATAACCCATACAAACATATAGTGTTTTGGTATCCAGAAAGAAAATTTTTAAGAAACAGTGATATAGAATACAATAGACTGTATTCATTTTAGAAGTTCCTCTTTGGGGCTTGGTCCTTTAACTCAAAGACACACAGCTTGTGCCGTCCTTGGTATGCTCTGAGATTGCCCGTTTTCAGAGAGCAACAAGGACCACACAGTTCAACTCTGAGCTATACACATTCTTTTCAATCAGACACACAATTTAATAGCCTACGGCCACATGGAAGCCTTCAGTTTGGTCCGGCACTAAAGGTTAGAAATTAAAAAGGTTGATGTGATCAAAAGGAAAATGATTCAATCCATTGGGATAAATATTATTTGCTATGTTTAACTTATATAAATTAATTCAATTAAAATGTATTTCTTGTCTTACATCTGCCCTTCATCCTGGCTGTGCCTATCTTTTGGAGAGTGATCTCTGGTATCCCATTCATTGCTCACTATGAACCCCAAACAATTGCATGTTGCTTTTATAAACAGTTGTCAACATGCCTGTTATTTGATCACTATATGCCTACTCAGAACTAAAAAGTTATGAACTTGAATACATGTTTTCTTTTGGAGGGCGGATTACATCTTATAGAACAAGAAAAGTTCAAGTAAATATGTGTATGTATAAACTGTATGAATAGATCTGTGCTGCAAGCTATTTAAAGCTGGATCCAAGATATGAAAACACTGCAAACTATTGTTCTAGATAATTTGACAGAAGGGAATCACTCACCAAGAGTGCTAATAACTACTGCTAAGTAGGCATTCTGCATGAACCAGCAGTTTTATTGCTATAATATTTAATTAAAAACTCAGCCAAGATTCAGGCAGCTAACACACAGATGTAATGTTTTGAAGACATTTTTCTCTACGTTACACATCACCTTCTGATGCATGAAATGAATCTCTTACTATGAAATCAAATCAGACAATAAGCACACAGTGTTTCCAGTAACTCACATACCAGTTGGTAACATTCTAATTTGAACTCCTTTGATTGGAATATTACATAGAAGTTATTGAAAGACAGTAAAATGAACATCAACAATCTCATATCCTTCTCAAAGTTGTGGCAGCAAGTTTAAAAATTTGACCTTAATAAAAAATTATTATTTTTTAAACTGGCATGCCATTGATTTCTTTAAAAGCCTGGTCAAGATTAATCTGGAGATAAAAGAAGCAAAACAAATAAAAGGTTGCAAATTTCATAGCTGAGGCAGAAGACTACAAATGGGCAAATATGACCTAAAATGCATCACACTCCCATTATGGGAATCCCATAAGTCCTGTAGATGTTTATAATTAAATTATATTTAACTATTTGGGACAGAAAGAGCACAGGCTATTTTTACAAATTCTTTCACCAGTATCACACCATATGATTCTTTACCTGTTCAACTGTTTAACAGTTCCTAATGGCACAAGAAATTTCTTCTTTCACAGCAAAATAATATAGAAAAATTACAAGTAACAACTCTTTTCAGCTTTATGCCACCAGCCCAGTAAATACAAATGTGAACAGAAACGATATGTCCAAGATAGAAGCAGTAAACTATACACCAGGATTTAGGAGTTTGATTTTCTTCAAAAACAAATGCTAAAATACTAAATTATCTGCAGGCATGTATGCATGTTAGGTAAATAGTGCCCTGAATACACAAATCAGATGTTTGATATTTAAAAAGAATGAGAGTGGGCATATAATCCTTTTTAATTTATCTGTATTTTTCATGTAAATACTGTTATGGGTAATTTCATTTCTTATGCACATCTGTTGAAGATGCAAACACTTTCTTTTTCTAAAATATTTCACAAAATATACACAAATATTTTACATGAAGAAGAGAGCATATAAACACAGACACAAGGGAACAACAATAAATGCATGAGAATAATATATATAAGCACTTCAGTTTGGTATACATTCAAGATCAATTGATTATGATTTCTCTCTAAACTTAATCATGGTTAAGATACCAAAATTAATGAAATTAAATCACTGATGATTTAATATGGAAAATGAATAATTTAAATCACATGGATTTCATATGGTACTAATATATGACTAAGTTTGGTTCCAACCTAATTACATATCATCTAGGACCAGCCAATGTCATATCGAAATATATAAAAAAATGTGTATTGTTTTTTGAAGGAATATGTTCTTACTAATTTTGGGAACATGCACTCAAGTGTTTTTTTGTTTACAAGTTAAAGAAACTGAGCAGCTTCCTACCTTATTGTTGACTGTCAACAGTTCTCCATTGTTTTTTTAAAGCAGCATTTCCTATGTTCCAACTTATTTTTCAAAGTTCAAACTTCCTAATGTTTTCACTGCTCTTAAATCTATGTTGCTTGGAATGGTGTTGCAATTTAAATCGACTCAGAATAACAGCTTTCTCTGATAGTTGTTTACATTTTTGTTTCAGCATTGTAATTGGTTGGAGCAGTACCTTCTCTCTGCCACATGTGTGATAGTTAAACAGGAAGTGGGGTGCTAAGGGGCTGTGAAACATTTCCTGTTCTACAGTCTGAAATATACACATACATGCCTTGATATTCAGAAGAGTTCTACTAAAACAATCACTAACTTAAAAGAAAGCAAACCAGAAGACAATGTAGTTGAATTTAAAAGGGAAAATGAAACAGCACTGTAATTTTCCCACTGCAACAATGATCCAGCCCCTCCCTCCCCAAAGAGAGATGAGGATGTTGACAGAACAAATTTTAAAAATGTGCATATGTCCTGCAGAACAATGGACCTAAAGCCCATGTCACACTGCACCAACAGATGCAAAGAGGATGTAAAACGGAGAGAAACACTTGCCATCCGTTGGTTAACGCGATGCATCCATTCTGTACTCACTGCGTGCGTGATTCATACGTTCTATCCGTCCAGCATCCGTCTACTGAGATTTCATCCACTCAAAAAGTTTTGAGCTGCACAAAACTTTTTGAGCGGATGAACTTTCCGCCGTATCTGTTCGACATCTGCGACACATACGGGGAACAAACGTTCTACGTCCGTCATCATCTGTTATCCGCTGTATCCGCTCGGCATCCGCAGCGCATCCGCGCAACTCGCATCTGCTCCAGCGGAAAATGGAAAGAGGGAGGAAACAAAATGGACGCGGAACGTCCACACAGCGTGAGTAGCACAGACATAGAAAGGATGAAAGCGGATGCACCTCGGACATAAAGCATTAAAACAGAAAAAACGTTTGTATATGGGATGTATCTCGGATATTTAGGATGTCTGCAGGATGTCTAGAGGATGCAGAAGGACACCTAGCAGAAAACCGATATTTCCTATAAAAAGGGGGAGGAAATCACCTGGATCTCACTTTCAGTCCAGCAGCCCTGGTGTGCAGACCTATTCAGCCTTGCTCTTGCTCTTCAACATCATCCATTGATCTCCACCATGGATCAACGCACACTCCTTTTGGTAGCCACCATCATTCAACACCAGTACCAAGCCCTCTTCAGGCTCTTTCACCTTTTCTATGCAAAGAGAAGGAGACGTCCAAGAACTGTGTGGGTCCGACGATGGATCGAGAGAGGAGTGGAGTATGGACTGTATGACAAGCTGATGGTGGAGCTGAGGAATGAAGACCCTCGTGCATTCCAGCACTTCATGAGGATGCCACCAGCCATGTTTGACGAAGTTGTGGAGCGTCTGAGACCCAGGTTGACCAAGCCGAGCACCAACTTCCATCCCAGCCTGGACCCTGGGTTGAAGGTGGCACTGACTCTGTGCCACCTGGCCTCAGGGACCACATACAGAAACATGCAGTATGCCTGGAGGGTGCCGCACAACACCATCAGCATTGTAGTCAGAGAAGTGATGCAGGCCATCATCGAAGAATACCTGGAGGAGCTCCTCCAGTGTCCCACCACTGAAGAAGGCTGGAGGAAAGTTGCAGAAGAGTGGTATCAGAGGTGGAACTTCCCCCACACCATTGGAGCCATAGATGGGAAGCACGTGGCCTGCAAAGCTCCCGCCAACTCAGGGTCCACTTATCACAACTACAAGGGCTTCTTCAGCATCATCCTCTTTCCCATGGTTGATGCTGACTACAAGTTTATGTACATCGATGCTTCAGGCAACGAGTCAGCTTCAGATGCCCAGGTATACAACGCCAGTCACCTCAAGGAGGGGCTGGAATGCAACCTCATCATGGATTTCCCAGATCCAGACCCCCTGCCCAACGACACACAAGATGTGCCCTACTTCATCGTGGGGGATGACGCCTTCTCCCTCAGAACATACCTCATGAAGCCCTACACTTCCAGATGCCTCATCCGTGAAGAGAGGATCTGCAACTTCAGGCTGTCCAGGGCAAGATGAGTGGTGGAGAACGCCTTTGGCATCCTGGCCAACAGGTTCCAGGTACTTCTCACCACCATGCAGCATTGCCCAGAGACTGTGAGGAACATCATGGAAGCTTGCTGCATCCTGCACAATCTCATGCGCACCCACTACCCAGTGTTGCAGAACAGGCTTGTGGACTGCCAACAAGGCAATGGGGACATGGAGCCTGGTGAATGGAGGCAAGGGCGAAACCTGATAGACACTGTGGATGTACCAGGCCCCAACAGAGCTTCAGGTGAAGGGAAGAAGCAGAGCAACCTCCTGAAACACTGGTGCAACTCCCCAGCTGGAGCAGTGGAGTGGCAAGACAGGATGGTAGATGCTTAATGGATGCTTCCTTCAGCCTGTCTCATCACACTGATGAGATTGTGCCATGAATGTGGAGTGGCCCTACAATGAACAGGGCATTTAATAAAGAGTTGTGTTTATGTTGAAATGTGTTGATCAATGATTAAATTGTTATTGATAATAAAGGGCCACATGTGTGGCAGCTGGGAGGGTGGACCATACAGTCCTACTATGCTTGCACTGGAGGTTTATCCATCTCACAGCTATCCTTGCCCATCCCACAGCTATTATCCATCCCACAGCTATCCTTGCCCATCCCACAAGCATGCAAAGGCTTAACCATTTTCTAAAAGTTTCCACCAAGACTTTATTAAGTAAAAGAAATGAACCAAGTGTGTGAAACAAAGATAACCTTTATTAATAACAAACTGTAAAAGCAAAATGACCCAAGTAAAGTGTCTCAAGCAAAGATAAAGTCAACAGGTAACAACTCAGTCTCTGGCACTATTCTCAGTCATTCTGAGGCATGCCCATGGTCTCAGGTGTAAAGGGTCCAGGGGCTGTGGAGTGGCAGTGGCTGGAGTGCTGGTCTGAGGCGCCATTGGGGTGCCTGGCTCCGAGAGGACAACAAGAGATGGTGTGTGCAGGAAGCTCTCAGAGAGCTGAGTCCCGTGAGGTTGAGAGGTCCTTCCTCAAGGACCTGGGATGTCAGGCACAGTACTGATGACAGATTTTCTGTTGAGGGGCTTGGCTGTGGGGTGGAGGAAGGAGCAGTGTAGTGGGGCTGTCTGGTCTGCAGCTGGGCGAGGTGAGGCGTCAGTGGCATCTGTGGCGTCAGTGGCATCTGTGGCAGATGATGAACCTGGGCCTGGACTGGGAAGGGCTGCCTCTGTTGAGGGAAGTCCTGGTATCCGTAGCCTTGGTAGGAGAGGGGCTGTTGAAAGCCTTGGAAGGGCTGTGATCACCTGGGGTGGAGGAGCAGACCTGGAGTGGGTGGGAGCAGATTCAGCTGGGCCTGGAGGGTGGTGCAGAAGTGCAGTGATCCTCTCCTTCATCACCTGGTACTGGGGCTTGGGCATGTCCATGAGGGTCTGGGTCACATAGGTGAGGAAGGGCTTGCGGTTTGAGGATGGAATCTCGAAGTGTACCAGCTGAGAGAGGAGATCTGCGCTGTTCTTGATTGTGTCCCTGATCTCCAAGAGGACAGTGTGGCTCTGTCCCTGTGGTCTGCCTCTCTGCCTGCTTTCTGTGGAGGTGGAGATGGGGGTGGGTTGGTCTCTGGTGGCTGCTTCTTCTTGCTCCATCTGAGACAGGGGATCCTCCACGTCCTCTGGCACGGGGAGTGCAGCTGTGGGGGGGGGTCTCTGTCATGGGGCCCTCCAAAGACACCTGCCTGGACACTGTAGCTGTCTCCTGGCTGGAAGAGGAGTGCCTCTTTGTGGGCTGTCTGAGGGAGAGGGTTGACAAGAGGGGCTGCTCCTCGGTGGCAGATCTCACCCTCCAGGAAGCTGCACCTGGCCATGACATAGGTCTCCCGGTCAGTGAGCTTGACAGCGGCCTGCCCGGATCTCTTCAGGTGCAGCTTTCCATACCAGGTGTGCATATGCTTCCACCACCCCAGGAGGACATCTGAAGTGTAGCCCAGGCTCTCCGCCTTCTGTCTCCATGCTGCCTGCTTCCACTTGGTGTCGTGATAGAGCCTGTGTCCCTTCCTCCACAGGTACTCATTCTCCCTCAGCCATTCGAGCACCTCCTCCTCATGATCCTCTGCAATGGAGTACTGTTTCCTCTCCCCCTTCTCCTTCTCCTTCGATTGCCTCTTCCTCTCTCTGGCAGGGCCTTCTGGGCCCTCATCAGCAGGGCTTTGAGGGCCTTGGGGCTGGTCCACCACAACAGCAGCACCACCAGCAGTAGCAGCAGCAGCACCACCAGCAGCAGCACCAGCAACAGAAGCACCAGCACCAGCAGCAGCACCAGCAGGAGAAGCACCAGCAGCACCAGCAGAAGCACCAGCAGAAGCACCAGCAGCAGCACAGTCAGTGCCAGGGGGTGGGATGATGGTTCTGTCCTTCTTTCCAGGGCTGGCAGTATTAGGCACAGGCTTCCTCTTCTTCCCCATGGTCTCTGATGAAGATGTCTCTGGCAGCAGGTCTTTCCTCTGAATACTGGCCACGTGCGAGCTACTTCCTTTTATATCCGTGGGGCTGACGTAATGCATCCTCCCTGCATGCGCAGTGAACACTTTGCATCTGCTAGGCATCCACTAGGCATCCACTAGACATCCGCTAGGTGTCCGCGATGCATCCGCGTCATCTGCTACGCGTCCGCCACTTCCGCTATGCGTCCGCTTTGCTGTTCTCCCCCGGAAGCCCTGCGGACGTGCCATCCGCTTCCATCCGCTTCCATCCACTAGGCTTCCGTTGAGCATTCGCTTAACATCCTCGCTACGTCCTCTCCCCATCCGTTCCTTTCCGTTCTTTTCCGTTCTGTTTATGCAAATTTTTGCCCCTTTTGAGAGAGGATAACAACGGATGGAGCCACGGATGGAATTTTGCCCATCCGCTGTGTCTTTTTTACATACATTTTGCATCCGTCGGCCGATGTGACCTCGCCTTAAACAGCTACTACTGAATCGTGAGATGTTTTGAGTCCATTCTCAGCAATGCCCATTCCTATAGAACGGTATACGAGACGATTGGAAATATGGTGCAAGAAAATTGATTGAAACCAAGTCCAAATCTGAGCAAATGATAGATATGGGAAATCATCTATTGGTAGCTTGAAAAATGAACCCCTTTTGAAACTCCAGCTGTTTTTCACTTAGCAAGTAGCTCAGATACATCAAATTACCATCATGTAATGACTGGCAGACTCTGATCTGAATGCACTGGCTCCTGGTTTTGAATATAAATGATCACTGCAGCTTTTGCCAAAAGTTATTAGAGTCTTTTTCCAAGGCACAGCTGGCCCATACAGAACTAGGAAAGAGGCTACTGTGTAGCACAATAATTCCAATTCCTTAAACTCCCTTTAGGCTTTGGGGCCCAGCAAATAACTGAAAAAGATAACCATCCTTTCTACTCCAGCCTGTCTTCATGCAGAATTACAGAACATGTAATTTCACAAAGAGTTGTTTGTTCCCTTCACCCTTATGTTTCAACCTTAAAAAAAAAAAGTATTAAAAATAGAGGATCTTTGTCCCTCTGTGCCTTAGAATATCCTAAAAAAGAACCACTTCTTTAAATAACTGTGGTAGGCAGGTAACAGTATATTACTGAAATGTTGCCACAGTTCTCTGCTATTTGCTCTATTATTTTGTTCTTTTCTGTGCATATTTTCCAGGAATTCTGAACACACAAAGATAAGCATAGAGTAGATGGGATGGGAAGCCACATACATAGGATACTTTTTGAAATCATACTTGAATGCTGGCCAATATCCATGGATGGAACACTATCCTACTGCTGAACTATCTACTCTTACATAAGTTACATTTATGTAGGAAATGTTTCAAAATACCATCCAACAATCCCAAGTTTCTTGTAACTTTCAGAAGATATCTCAAAATATGTATGAAAGCAAAATGTATATTTGGGGGTTAACAAGATATAGTAGTCAGGAATTCAAAATCATAGGGCAGGAAGGGAACTTGAGGGTCCAACCTCCTTCTCAGGACAGGACTTTTGTACCATAGAAGTCAAATGGTTCCAGTTTATTTTTGAAAACCTCCAGTGATGGATCACCCATAATCCCAGGAAGCATGTTATTCCACTGATTCTCTCACTTTCTGAAAATTTCTCCCTACTTCTAGGTTGTATTTCTCTTTGACAAAGTTTACCCATTACTTCTTGTCCTGGTCTCTGGTGCTCTAGAAAATAAGTCAATGTCAATCCCCTTTTCTTTGTAACAGTCCTTCAAACACTAGAAGTTATCAGGTCCTCACTGATCCTTTTCTTAGGTTAGACATGTATAGGTCCCTCAACTATCTGTCATATGATTTAGCCTCCAGACCCCTGATCATCTTTGTCTTCTCTGCACACTTTTCAGGGTCTCAACATTTTTTTGTATCACAGTGACCAGAATTGAATGAAACTTTCCAAGTGTGGTCTCACCAATGTGGAGTCAAGCTCTACTATCATTTCTCATTGTCTTGACATAATCTCTCTATTGATGCAGCATTAACTTTCCTGGCAGTTGCAGCAAACTGCTGAATCATACTTAAATAGTGGTCTACTAGGACACTACATCCCTCTTACAATTACTGCTGTTGAAATAGGTACCACATATTCCATATCATTGTATGCATTTCATTTTTCCTGATCAAATTATACTGTATTCTCAACCACAGAAGCTCCCTGAATGATTTTGGACCAGACACTCTCTTTCAGCCCAACCTGATAAGGTTGTTGTGGGTAAAAAAAATAGGAAGGGCTATATACTGTATGTAACCTTATGGGCAAAATTCAAAACAAAAGGTGGGCTATACACCGAGTATACAAACAAATATTGTGGGTTGGAAAACAAGATATAAACAATGAAAATACAAGAGAGTTATATAAATGGATAAAATCTTAAATAAGGCAAGATTGTTACATAATATTTTGAAACCATTATCTGGATACTGGATTCTAGATCATGGAAAGTCTTGAGGACATTAATGAAATATGCTCTAGAAATCTTTTTCCACTAACCTTCCTCACAATCTTGCATTGTTTTAGCATCAGCTCTTCATTGCCTTTCAAGCTTTTGAGCTTTAGTGAGGCTTCAGACACCTTGGTCGTTCTTTCAAGAGGAAATATGCTAGAGATCTTTGCAGCTTCCTCTTGTAAGATCTTCTTGGAATTTTTGGCATGCAACATTTTGGAAAAGCAGGCTATTTAGCAAAATTGCAGGCACATATGCCACTTTCTTTCCCTCTTATCTGAGCTTTTTCCTGGGGGTTAGCATGGCAGAGTTGCCAATAAAACTGCAAGTTTTTTTGTAGTTTTGCAGCCACCAGCAAACAAAGTGCAGTGGGCATTAACAAGAAAAGAAGAAATCTCAAAGAAGGAATTTAAGGCAGAACAGGCTTAAGAAAGAAATGATGAAGCATGCTAGTAATAGTATGGAACAGTATGAAATATAAGCATGTCATTGTAATAGAATACTAGTTATTAAATGGTAATCGTATGGAGCATAGTATAAGCTTTGTCATGGTATATCGTAATGATAATTATTTGTCAAATTTGCTTAATAAGCAACTAGGCAGTGTACAATTAAAATAAAAACAAATTGTATTCCATTGGGTGGCAATTAAAATAAGTCTGATGAAGAGTGGGGTTTGCTGGGTGCTCATTTTGGACTACATAAGTACTAACACACAAATGATAACTTCAAGAACCAACTATAATTCCAGACACATAAATATGCTAATAACTACATCAACAAGACAAACTAAAACAAGAAAAAAAATCTATGAACCAAACCAGCCTTGGAAGCAGCATTCAAAAGAACAGGACTGACTGCAGACACTTAAGAAAACATGATACACATTTTTTTAGGCAGAAGGAGATAGAAACAATGATAGTGTGGAAATGTCCTTGTGTTCTCTTCATACATGGATAAAGCTGTATTTTTACCAAAGCCACATGCTCTTTTTGGAAGAAATATCCTTCTGGGTTCAGTTCCAAGTGGGGAAAATGGGCGTTGGTATATTTACCTGAGCACACCCTTTCTATATATGCTGCAAGAGAGCCCAGAAATGGGTAAGACTCCCTCTGATATAATTGAACTGAGTCTGCCAAAGTATAAAAACCAGCCCCTGCTGCTGGCCCCCAGCTTTTTTAGTGAAGAAACTTGACAAATGTAGTGTGTCTCTAGAAAATAAAACAGCGAGAGGAACTCTCCCCAACCAAGACCAGATGAACATAGGGTGGGTTTGGACCCTCTCACAGTGTGTATAGAAAGGGCATTCTCAGGTATATATACCAATGCCCATTCTCCTCCATGCTGCTACAAGAGTCCAGCAATGGGACACCAAAGCCTGCATGTCCAAGGAAAGATCATCATCTGGTCCGCTCAGTCCAATCCTGGAAGAACCTTCTGAAGCATCCTTCCACCAAATGCCACTTCTGCAGAGGCGAAGGAGTCCAGATGATAGTGCCAGATAAATGGAGATGGCGATGCCCAGGTAGCTGCCCTGCAGATCTCAGTGGACACCTGGGTAGCCAAGGCTGCCAAGGTTGCGACACTCCTTGTAGAGTGGGCTTGGGAACCGGAAGTGATAACGTCTTGTAAGCAGTGGAAATACATGCCCTGATCCATCTGCCCATCATAGATGAGGAAATCTTGCTCCCCAGGGAATCCGGTTGGAAGGATATGAACATCGCTTCTGTCTTGCAAAAGGTAGCGGTATGTTTAACAAAGATACAGAGGGCTCTCCGCACATCCAACGTATGCCACTTGTGTTCCAAATCATGTTGAGGCTTAGGGCAGAAATCTGATAAGACTATGTCTTGTGCCCTATGGAACCAAGAATTTATCTTTGGAACAAAGGTAGGGTCTAAATGTAATACTACTCTGTTCTCGTGAAAGATGCACAAATCTTGTCTCACTGAGAAAGAGCCAACTCTGACACCCTTCTGGCCAACATGATGGCTACCAAGAAGGTCACCTTGAGTGTCAAAAAAGGGAGGTTCACTGACTTTAAAGGCCCAATGGGGGTCCTGTCAGGGCCTGGAGTACCTTTGGGAGATCCCAAGTGGGGTATCTATGAACTACCGGGGATGCAGATTAGAGGCTCCTTCAAAAATCTGCAAACTGATGGATGGTGGGATAAAGAGGTAAAATTATCCCACGACAACACTGAGGACAAAGCCACCACCTGACGGTGGAGAGTGTTAGATGAGAGTCTTTTATCTAGACCTTCCTACAGGAACATCAGCACATCTGGGACCGAAGCAGATGTAGGATCCCAGGCCACTTTAGAATATCAACTGCAAAAGCCTCTCCAGGTGGCATCATAGATGCAATTGGTTGATGGCTTACGCGATGCCTGGATAGTTTGAATCACCCTATCTGGTAAATTGGTCTCTTTCAGAGATTTCCATTCAAGACCCATACGGCCAACTGGAACCACTGAGATTCTGGGTGGAGTAAGACCCTTTGGCTGAGGGAAATCCTGTTGGCCAGGATTCTCCACAGTTGGGCGACCAACAGGTCAATGAACCAAGGCCATCTGGGCCTATGAGGCACCAGAAGTACCAGCTCCGCCTTCTCCTCCAACATCTTCCAAAGTATGGCCGGAATGATAGGAAGAGGGGGAAATGCGTAGAGGAGACCTGGAGGCCATCTGTGCATTGGTCCCTTCTGCTTCCTGGGTAGGAAACATGGTAAAGTATCTGCCAATCTGCACATTCTGGGGAGTGGCAAAAAGGTCTACCACTGGGGATCCGAATCTGTTGGACAGTTCTTGGAACAGGGATGGATGAAGGCTCCACTCCGAATGATCGACCGTGGTCTGACTCAGCCAGTCAGCCTGGGTGTTGTCGACCCCTGAAATGTGGTCTGCCCTGAGGGACAGATGGTGTCTCTCTGCCCACCGCCCTAGACGTTTGCTTCCTGCATCAAGGATTTGGACCAGGTTCCCCCTTTTTTGTTGACATGGGCTTTGGCGGCTACATTTTCTGTCATAATCAACACGTGGGATCCTGTCACCTTATCCTGAAAGTGTCTCAAAGCCAGGAAGATAGCCTTGAGTTCTAGCCAATTCATGGGGCGGGATCTGTGTGCCTGGGACCAACAACTCTGAGCTTTGCAGATGAGCCCCCCCAGCCATAAAGTCTAGCATCCATTATGATCATGATCCTGTCCAGTTCCTTGAAAAAATAGCCTTTCCTGATGGCCTGGGAATGCCACCACTGGAAAGAATGAAGGACCTGTGGAGGAACTCAGAGCCTGATGGAAGAATGGCTGGTTCCCACCCGTTGAAATGGCAACAGAAACCATTGCAGAGTTTGGGCATGGAGATGGGCCCATGGTATGATTCCAATACAGGAAATCATCTTTCCTAGGAGCTGGGACAGAAGAGACAAAGAAACTGTGAGCTGCTGTCGAATCCAGTGTATAAAGTCATTCAGATTCTCTCTGCGATCCGGGGAAAGAAACACCTTGCAGAGGGTTGTGTCAATGATCGCTCTGAGATGAAGGAGACAGGTTGTCGGAAACAGATGACTTTTTTTGAAGTTTATGGAAAACCTGTGGTCCTTCAGGAGCTGCATTGTGGTCTGAAAGTTGTGATTGGTGGAATGAGTTGAAGATGACTGGATCAGAATATCATCTAGCTAGCATTGGACTCTCACAGGTAAAGCTTGAAGGGACGCTCCAAATGCTGCCAAGACCTTGGTAAAGACTCTGGGGGCCAATGAGAGTCTGAACAGAAGGGCCTGTTACTAGTAGTGCCTGTTGTTGTAACAGAAGTGCAGAAACTGGCAGTGAGGGGCCAGATCAGGATATGGAGGTATGCCTCTGTGAGGTCTGTGGATGAGAGGAGGTCACCCTCCTGAACGCTTTCCAGGATAGACTGCATCTTGAAGTGCCTGTAGGGAATGAACTTGTTCAAAGATTTGAGGTCGAGAATTGCTCTCCACCCCTCCGAGGCCTTTGCCTAATGGCCACCGAAACTATGTCCTTAATATCATCAGACCTGCTGCCTGTGGGAAGATCCACTGGGCGAAGGCCAGCAGTGGTTGGTGTAAAGGTGTCCTCCGCCCTAGGCTTATGGCCACCATGAGTCAAATAACCCTGAGGACTAGAAGCTCTTGGAACCCAGGTTGCCTGCCTAAAGTTAGGCCCAGATCTACTCAAGTCTTAAGGGAAAAACCTCTCATCTATTCTCTCTGGGGACCACGCCTGTAGATGACTGGTAGAACTTGTTTCTTCCTCACCAGTCCTGGCAACAGCCACTGGGCTGGCCTACAAATCCCCTGATTGAAGGATGTTGGCTCTGCCCTCTCATCTATTCCAAGTTCTTAGCAAATTGCTTCCCCAATGCAGCATGCCTTCTTTTTTTGGCTCTCAGTTTGGATTTTGAGGCCTTCTAGGGTGCAAGGGTCCTGGCTCTAATCTTGGATGCAGCCTCCCTTTTAGCAGAAAGGCCTTGCTGCCTTCGCTTCTTCAATGGCTTCATGGAAACCTCGGAGCAATGGGCTTCTTCATGGCCAGAATGGGCCAGATTGCTCTCCATGCTGCGAAAAGGCTTGACACAAGAGGCGCTGCCAGCTTTCCCTGAAACGTGTCGTCCGAATGCGTGGGCCAGGTGAGCTGGTTCCCAGCTGTGAGGCCTGAACTAGCCACGCTACTTTGAGGCCTGTTCAGAATGGCCATCCGCCACGTACTCTGGGCCCTGGGGTAGAATGGCCACCTCAAAACTTCTCTGTGGGCCCAGCAAAGGGGCTGCGTGATCATGGCGGCTTAGGGAATCACTGCTGAGAGGCGCTGGAACCAGTGCTCCAAATATCAGCTGTGGGGCGCTGATCACTGCGCTAAGAGGAACTGCATGGGAGGCTCAGCTGAATGCTCCCAGCAAGTACTCAGTCAAACAGGCCGGAGTCCCAGCATTGAAGCTGGAGTGCCAAGAGCAACGCTGAAGGACTGTGGATCCCCACTCTCCTCGATGGCACAGCTCCACTGGAGCTGTGCTGATGATTTTTCCCTGGTTTTCTTCCTTCGATTTGATTTAACTGCTGCATAATGTAGCAAAACTCCAAGACTCCAAGCTCTTGACATTCCAGCTAAATCAAAAAGCTGGGGGGCCAGCAGCAGGGGCTGGCTTTTATACTTTGGCAGACTCAGCTCGATGACATCAGAGGGAGGAGTCTTACCCATTGCTGGCCTCCCATAGCAGCGTGGAGGAAAAAGACACTGGAAACAGGGAGGCTGTTTGGAAAGATGGTTTAATGATGGACAGGAGGGGTTCCTCGGCAGAAAAGGGAAGAGATGCTGAGAGTGCCTGGGTTTTATGACCTCTGTTGGGCTTTGAATTTGAGCTTGTGTTCTGATTGGTTATTAAACTTCCATGGGGCCATGCAGGGGTAACTTTGTAGGCTATCTTCTGAGTTCCAGGCTTGGTTGACTTTTGCTGGGTGATGATGTAATGAAAGGGCTTTGGGAAATTCCTATTCTGGCTCTGCCTGAAGGAGATAGATCTTTGTTATGTAGAATAGATTGGCCCAGGCCCAGTGGGGGAGCTGAATTTCTACCTCTCTGAGTTTCTACTTCTCTTTTAGGGGAAATATTTCGCCTTTTTACTATATCTTAAAATATTTCATCTTTCTAGAAGGGGGGAGTTAACTTCCAACACTCTAGTGTAGCTTAATATAGTTAATTTTTAAATGTAACAGATGGATATAGCAAATAACTTTAAAAAATTGTATTCATCTGGAATTAAATCAGATTTAACATGGCACAAGTTTTATATCCTCAACTCGCGAATGTGTTTGAAGTTTGCACTGACATTTCAGGAGGGTGTATTTCGAAGGTATTGTCTCATTGGGACCACTGTTTACTCCCACTCCTCCCGAAGACAGGAATCAAATGGCTAATTATCAATAACAATTATCGATAAAATCAAATATTCAAGACACTGATCACAGACAGCTTTTCCTCAATGTACAGCCCACCAAATGCACGGAATGGTGTGCTGGGAATTCCGAGAGCGGCAATACCCAACTACAATTACATTCATCTCGCTTCACTTAACTTCAGACTTATGGCAGCATTTATAGTTAAGCCTGCCCATTACTGTTAGTGAGTTTATTTTATTTACACGCGTTCATTTTGTTTACGCACATTCCCACCCCGCGTTCTTAAGGCTGACTAACAGTTCTCACACCCCAACTCCCTAAAACGACCTAAAAGCCGCTTTTCCGCCCGCCCGCTACATGTCCCTAAACTACAAGTTCCACAAGACACTGCGCAGGGGCGCATGCTCATATATACCCCTACGAATTCAAGATGGCAGACCCGGGTACTGGTGGGCCTAGTACCTTGAGCACGGTAAGGAGGATTCCGGGATTTGTTTTTGTGGTACATCCTGTACATTAATCAAGTTGCGTTCGTGTGATCTGGAAGCCCTCTCGGGCTTACCTCGCAGCTTCTCGGTTGGGGCGGCGCGAGGTTCCGGGTACAAGGGACTGTTTCTGTCCTGACGCAGAATCTTGCGAGGCGAGCCATTTAATGATTTGCGGAATCCTTTGGTTCTGATTGGCTCCAGAAACTGTCTATCCCCCTTTCAAACGGTTCCGAGTCGAGGGAAGGAATTCAGTTCCTTGGTAGGTTTCCTGATAGTATCTGCAAAAGGACTTCAAACGTATCTGCAAAAACGTCTGGCATCTCCGACGGCATCCCAAACATGCACACGGCCATCTGAGATCAGCACAAGCATGTTCAGGAAGCCAACACTTCAAATGCGTATCTTTCCCCTTTTATTTTACTAGCTCTTTACACAAGGGTTGTCCACCCTGTGTAATGTGTGCAAACGGTTCTTTTATTCATAAACTTAAGGATGGATCTCTCCTTGAGCGAAAATACTGCTAGATTTAAAGCTGCCCCATGGCAACGCAAGATCTGTCCCTTTCATACATGTGCCCAAGTTCATGATGCATGCGCAAAAAAGATGAAATTCAGGTTTAGTGCAGGCTGTCCCTTCTGGCACATTCTGAGGAAAACCCTAGATTTTCCTGGGATTGCATAGTAGTTTAAGAATGTAGGAAAGTACAGAGCATAGCAAGAATCAGACCCCATAGATCAATCATAATATTTTTGTTTCAAGAAAAACACTATACTTGGGAATGTTTAATGGTGTCATAGCCAAATAGGGGAGTGTTTAAAAGAAAATGGCAACCAATTCAAACAATAGTATAAATACGGGATCAAACTTGTGGGAGGGCTCAGCTGGCAAAGGACCACAGGTGCCCCGACATGAGTGATGTTGAGCTGGCCATGGCCCCATTCCCCACCCTCCCATGGTCAAACCCAACTCTGATGAAATTGACGTTGATGCCCCTGTTCTAGCGTAATTGGTCACCCGGGCTTGGTATGAGAAGAGGAAACCAATGCATGTTGAAGCCATATTATTGTTTTTATGTCAGGGTTCATGAATTAGTAGGAGAGAACATTTTTCACGGTTCAATAAGATTCAACGATCTCCAAATGATACATTAATAATTTGGAATGGATTTTTATTTTTAATTGTACATTATGTAAACCAAGCAGAATACCTAATATTTGAGTGGCATATAAATTATACAAACAATTTTTAGCTCTAGTCACTGAAAAGTGGATTGTGAAGAAAATGCTGAGTTTTCACATCAGAAGTTTGGGAGCACGTTTTCTGACGAACAAAACTTTAGTTTGATTTTTTTGCTGTTCAGGGTATGGTTTACTGCTGTTCACATAGCAGTAAACCATAGTTGGCTTTGCAGGAAGATTGGATTAATAGGATGTGTAAATGCACACATAATGGCTTAATATTATGTGCAAGTTAATCCATTCTGTCTTGTTCAGCAAATCATATACAGGTGCTGAAAAATCTTACTTTAGTGTGAGGTGTGAACCAGCTCAGACTGGTTAATAACCAAAGTCACTCAATAATTATCCTTGTCATTTGCTGCATTATTTTGTGTTCTTCCTTCATTCACTCTGTTTTACCTGGTTTCTCTTTCAATAGCGATCAGGTAGTAAACATTCTACAACCCCGGCAGATAATTACTATCTGGCTCGAAGACGGACTCTCCAAGTAGTAGTTAGTTCATTGTTGACAGAGGCTGGATTTGAGAGTGCTGAGAAAGCTGCTGTAGAAACCATGACAGAGATGCTTCAGAGCTGTGAGTATTCTCAATTATGTAATAGTGGCTTAAATAATTTTTCTTCTGCAAAATCTATTAGAGTGTGAGAAAACAATGATTATCAAAACTGATGAACAGCAAAACACAGGCATTTCCACTCTTTGCAGTTCTGTTTATTTTGGAGTGTCTTGAAAAGATTCAGCAGTGTTGGCTACATCTTCTGTGATTTTGCCAAACTAGGAGCACAGAATAGAATAGAATAGAATAGAATAGAATAGAATAGAATAGAATAGAACAGAATTCAATTCTTTATTGGACAGGTGTGATTGGACACACAAGGAATTTGACTTGATGCAAATGCTTTCAGTGTACAAAAAAGAAAAGATACATTCGTCAAGAGTCAAGTTCTGTGTAGGAAGGCAGACAAAGCTTATGAGAACAAGATTGAGCAACCTTCCTACTCTATCTGGTGTTGGTTATTCTGTCAAAACTAATTTTGAAAAACTCAAATTCTTTGGTCAGTTTCTTGATTTTCTTATTTAAAGAAAAGAATTGCTATGGTGTTCTTTTGCCTCATAGATCCCTCAGACAAATAAACTTAAGAATCTGGTTATGTACATTTATGTTTGTTGGTGGCAAAGGATACTAGGAATTCGTTCTTCTTACAAACATTCAGTGCATATATTTTTGGGTTTGTAATAGTAGGAATGGTTTCTGCAATTTAATAACATTAATTGTTGTAGACTTGCTAAATACGGAGCTTCTTGATTGATTCTACTATTTTTATAAAACTATTACCATTTATCATTATTTGAAGATGAAGAATCATAGAATCCATTGCTTTCTTTAATTTTCAATTTAATTCAATGTACAATTTAATCTACAAGATGGTACAAACATTTCACAACTGCTGCATACAGAATTATTCTTTGGTATATTCATCTTGATTATGCTTGTAAGATTATGTAACTAGTTTGTTACATCCAGCTCAAACTATATCAGTATGTGTGTGTATAAATATATGTTCATACGGTTAGGAATCCTTTCACTTTATAATGAAATATATTGTATGTTTGCCCATTAAGCCCTAGGAAATGCTAACATCCATTTTTCTTTAAAGTCCAGTTTGTTAATTCCTGAAACATAAAAATGAACCTCTTTGGCCAGCCTTTCTTGTTTTGTATTTATTTTAAGGACATATCTTACAAAATGGTAAAAGACTCATTTTACAAAGTACTATGAATAGTATATAATATAGGAGAGTAAAATAGCAGTTTTATTCATCTCTCTCCTGCTTGGCAACCTAAACACTGGAGCAGGGGAGAATTATGTTTTTATTTCATCTTTATCATTTATAAATAACTGGAGTTATTTCCTTCTATTTTTCTCCAAATAGCAACCCTGTGAGCTGCACTGAGAGAGAGTGACAGCCCAAAGCCACCCAGCCAGCTTTTAAAGCTAGCGTAGGATTAGAGTCTCCTGCTTTCTGGCTTTAACCACTGGACCAAATATGCTTTTCAGAGATTTAGTTTTTTCTTAATTCAGAATTAGATTGATATTGAACATGTAAGTGACTCTAGGTTTCAAACTTAAGTATTGTGGTGAACTCTCTTTTGTCAGATATTTCTGAAATAGGGAGGAGTGCCAAGTCTTTTTGTGAACATACTGCAAGGACACAGCCAACGCTTTCAGATATTGTGGTTACCTTAGTTGAAATGGGTAAGTGCCAAGACAATGGTTCCTGTTTCTGTGCTAAAGATGGGGAATAGATTTGTATCTGTGGCTATTGATATGGTTTATCTACATAGGACAATTGTGGCTAATCTTTTTTGGGCTCCTGTGGCCAAAAAGTGTGTGCGCGCGCTGGCACTCGCATGCCAGCACCCAGAAGGCACTACGTGCCTCCCCATGCCCCCTGTGCATGCATGCACAAACCCCCCCCCCCCCCCCGCTGCCTCCCTGCCGCCCCCTTACCTGCACTGTGCCTCATAACTGATTTTTGGCCTCCCAGAGGCTTGAAAAAAAACCCTGCTGGCCGAAAATCAGCTGTGAGGTGTGCACATGCACAGTGAGGTAAGTTTGCTTGCAGCTCGCATGCCAGCACAAATGGCTCTGCGTGCCACCTGTGGCATGCGTGCCATAGGTTCGCCATCACGGACATAGGATGTACAATTGATTTCTTCAAAATGAATCCTAGATTTATTGAATCAAATCATGAAGATTAGCAACCAGAGATTTATAGAGCTTAGGGATGCTTTTCTTCATTCTTGGATCCTTGAGTGCTCTTTTAGTCCATCCATTTATCCTCCTTTTTCTGAGCAGGAGAGCTGAATTATGTTTATATAAGGTTTTGGAGAGATGATGTACATTTTGCAATATAACATTCAATGTAAAATACTTATTATATTCAGTATGGAGTAGATTTTACACATATTTTTCTGTAGTCTGATAAAAGTGAGAACTGAGTGCAGATTATGTGTACATGGATGCTGTCAGTGTTCCAGGGAACATCCATTCCAATCAGTAACTCCGAGACAAGCATAATGTCAAAAGTACTTGTATTAGAATAGCACCTGGCACATCTGTGGAATTTCAAAACTAAAAGTTTCCCGGACTTCCCACAATGTCCCAACCTACAAACCATTCCCTTTTTACTCATCACATCACATGAACCAATCCCAAAGTAAGTTCCAGTTCTTTCTGTGCCACACTCTTTGACCTTAAACTAACAAAAGAATTCTATTTTGTCTTACTAAGGTAAGAGTTACTTAATATCACCCCCCTCCCATTTTCTCAAGCTGTGTGGCAGCAATGAATAAGGATTCCATAGCTGACAGATACTATGTCAGAGCAGCTGAAGACAACATAATCTCTTTTCAATTTTGTTTTGTTTACAGGCAGATCTTACTTTGTTATTGACTCTATACATGTGATTCACTGCATTCTTAGGAGATATATATCAACTTGTCAAAACAGACTGATATATTTGGATATATTCTTATTTTACTGGCCCAGATTGACTTCAGTTCCCAGAATTATCCAACTAGTATAGCCATTGTTAAGAATCCCAGGACTCAAAATCCACAAGCTGGAAGTTGCCCAGTTGGGAAATACAGTGGTAGAAATAGAGAGGGGAATAATAAAATACTGCTGTGTGTTTCCTCAGCCCAACTAGTGCATCTGAATTTAATTAATTGATTAATTTCAAATGCATTCTGGATCTGACTTGCTCAAATGCTGTTTCTTTTTGTATATTCTAGGCTTTAATGTGGAGATGCTCCCTGCATATGCCAAACGTTCCCAGCGGATGGTGATCACTGCACGTATGTAAGCTGTTGTCTAATATGCTGTTATTTCTTTATGCATTTTCCAAGAAGAAATGCAATGCATTAGTTCAAAAGTTTGCTTAGGTGACTTAGGGGTTGTGGTAATTTCTCTTTAATATGGTATTGTATTCTCAAAAGTAAGAATAATTTCTCTAGCAGACATACACATTAAGTAAATATTTATGTACCTTTTTCTGTTGGGAAGCCTGCTTTTCTTGAAATCGACTTTCTTAGCTATTTATATAGAATGAACGGTTAGCATGCTTGACTTATGTCTATTGCACATTATATGGCTTTTCAAGCTATTGCATTAGTATTTTATTAAAAATGTCTGTGGTACACTTAAACAATATACTGTATCTGCAGTTTTAAGCAGATTTAATGGCCATCAAACTTCTGTTGAAATTAGTGGTTAAAGGAGCATCTGGCAGACCTTTAAGTATCTCTCATTGAAATCAGAGGGTCCATATCTGGGTGGGACTATTTATGCTGATTCAGAGCTGATAATAGGTGAGTGATAATCCCATTTTTAATAGTCATTAGAAGATCTCTGTCCTTTGCTTAGAAAATCAAGCTAATTAAGGAATTTAGAACAGCGCTGTTGAGCCCTGAATATGAACTGATTGTATATAAATCTTATTATCTTTTTTTTTAATCCATGTTCCTTGTTATTAAACTTGAGAACATGGGAAAAAAAAGCATGATGGCACTGGAATTATGATCACTGGAAAAGAGGAAGACAAATCCAAGTAGAATTTTCTATGGTTTTGATGGTTTCAAATTAGTTAGCATGTGTTATTTCAGGATTGGTCTGCATTAAATATTTTGCTTTTTCATATTTTGCTTCCTGAACAATGTTCTCATTCCATTTGTCTGAACAAGTTGTCATATTAAATGGCAGAACTGCATTATCCTTCTTTTCAGCTTGACTGATAGCAATGTGGTAGAAGTTGTCATCATCATATTTCCATTTTCAATTGCAGCACCTGTAACAAATCAACCCGTGACCCCAAAAGCCCTGACAGCTGGACAGAACAAACCTCATCCTTCTCACATCCCTAGCCATTTCCCAGAGTTTCCGGATCCTCATACTTATATCAAAACACCAGTAAGTCTTACATAAACAATAATAAAATATTATTAAAAATCATAAAATAAAACAGAACTATATCCAGAGAAAAATTTCCCTCAGTGTTAGATGTATGGTAGTATATTTCAGTTTCCTAGAATATAAATTCTGCTATTTTTGGAAGACATGCCATGAATAAAAAGCTTTGATTCTCCATTGGATGTGCGTGAGTGACTGGCTCTTTTGCCTTCCCCCCACCCCCACCAAATGAGTAGGAGAAAGGCATGTGATATGTTAATGCACAATCCCTATTTCTGTTTTCCCTCCCTTTGCCTACAGACCTATCGGGAGCCTGTACTGGATTATCAGATCTTACGAGAAAAAGCTGCTTCACAGAGACGAGATGTTGAAAGAGCTTTGACCCGCTTCATGGCAAAAACTGGAGAGACACAGAGTCTTTTCAAAGATGATGTCAGCACTTTTCCTTGTAAGAGGTGTCTGAGCTGCAATTGGGGGGAGAATACATTGTTTCAATGCGATACTTAGTGCTTAGGATGAAAGGCAGGTAACTTTTTTTGCAGCCAAAAGTCATCTATATACAGTTGTGCTCATAAGTTTACATACCCTGGCAGAATTTATGATTTCTTGGCCATTTTTCAGAGAATATGAATGATAACACAAAAACTTTTCTTTCACTCATCGTTAGTGGTTGGCTGAAGCCATTTATTATCAATCAACCATGTTTACTCTTTTTAAATCATAATGACAACAGAAACTACCCAAATGGTCCTGATCAAAATTTTTCATACCCTGGTGATTTTGGCCTGATAACATGCCAACAGATTGGCACAAAGGGTTTTGAATGGTTATTAAAGGTAAGCATCCTAACCTGTGAACTGTTTGCTTGTAATTAGTATGTGTGCATAAAAGGTCAGTGAGTTCCTGGACTCCTGACAGATCCTTGTATCTTTAATCCAGTGCTGCACTGACGTTTCTGGCTTATGAATCATGGGGAAAGCAAAAGAATTGTCAAAGCATCTGCTGGAAAAGATAGTTGAACTGTATAAAACAGGAAAGGGATATAAAAAGATATCCAAGGAATTGAGAATGCCAATCAGTAGTGTTCAAACACTAATCAAAAAGTGGAAAATGAGGAGTTCTGTTGAAACCAAACCACAGTCAGGTAGACCAACTAAAATTTCAGCCAGAACTGCCAAGAACTTCAGGTGAGATACAGGGCTCTCTGAAACCATGTGGTGTGGCTGTTTCAAGATGCACGATAAGGAGGCACTGGAAGAAAGATGGGCTGTATGGTGGAGTCACTAGAAGAAAGCCATTACTTCACAAATGCCACAAAGTATCTCGCTTACAATATGCCAAACAGCACAGGAACAAGCCTCAAACCTTCTGACACAGTCATTTGGAGTGATGAGACCAAAATTGAGCTTTTTGGCCACAATCATAAATGCTACATTTGGAGAGGAGTCAAGAAGGCCTTTGATGAAAAGTACACCATTCCTACTGTGAAACATGGAGGTGGATCGCTGATGTTTAGCGGATGTGTGAGCTACAATGGGGCAGGAAATTTGGTCAGAATTGATGGCAAGATAAATGTAGTATGTTATCAAAAGATACTGGAGGAATATTTGCGTTCATCAGCCTGGAATCTATTCATGGGACGTACTTGGACATTCCAACATAACGATGTTCCTAAACACAAGGCCAAGTTGATGTGTCATTGACTACAGCAGAATAAAGTGAAGGTTCTGGAGTGGTTCAATATCATTGAACCACTCTGTGGAGATCTCAAACATGTAGTTCATGCGAGACAGCTCAAAAATTTACAGGAACTGGAGGCTTTTTGCCAGGACAGGGCAGCTTTACCATCTGAGAAGATAAAGAGCCTCATCCACACATACCACAAAAAAGCTGTCATTGATGTTAAAGGGGGCAATACACTGTATTAAGAACTGGGGTATATAAACTTTTGATCAGGGTCATTTGGGTAGTTTCTGTTGACATTATGATTTAAAAAGAGTAAACACGGTTGACTGATAATAAATGGTTCCAGCCAACCACTAACCATGAGTGAAAGAAAAATGTTTCTTGTTATCATTCATATTCTCTGAAAAATGGCCAAGAAATCATAAATTCTGCTAGGGTATGTAAACTTATGAGCACAACTGTATGTAGTTGAGATGGTGGAGATAATGGGGACCAACATTTTTGGAAGGTTTTCTTTTGTGTGCGTGTTTTGAGACAGTGTTTTGTTTTTTTTAATATGTTTACTAAGCCTAGTAGAGCATGTTTGCTTAAGGTGCTGGACCAGGCAGGAGTAGGGAAATCTTTGTTCCAGCTGTGCCTTTGGTATGCAAATCATCTACACTGTCAGCTGTCCTCAATGTAGCAGCCCTCTACTGGGCCCTCAGGCCAAACAGCAGAGCCAAGCTTTTAAGCTGTTGGGGGGGGGGGGAGTCAGGGATATGGGAGAATATTCCAGAAAGTGGGGGCCACAGCAGAAAAGGGTCTTCTCCTGGATCCCGCCAACTAAAATTCTTTGGCTGATAGAATCCAAAGTAGACCCTTTCCGTTGGAACGAGAGGAGCAAGTTAGTCCAATTGGAGTAAGGTGGTTCCTGAGGTACCCTGGATCTATCCCACAAATGGCTTTCAAGGTGATGACCAACACCTTGAATTAGACCCAGAAACAAATAGTTCAGTTCATATAACAGCAGTGTTATGTGTGTCACCCGAGGAACCTCCAGAACTGTCTGTCCACTATTCTGTACCAGTTACAGCTTCCAACTACTCTTCAAGGGTAGCCCTGTGTAGAGCATGTGCAATAATGCATCCATTACACACAGAGTTGCAGCATATTTCTTCATAGCTTATATGGTAATAAATGATCTAAAATAATCTGCTTCTTTCTTTGTAAAACCAGCTTTCTTCCTATGTTTCTTATATTTTAGGCTGATTATTTGAGAGAAGAATCTGAAATCATTTTTTTTCTGATTGTTTTCTAAAGTCATTTCTCCTTCTTTATCTTCAGTGATAGCTGCCAGGCCTTTTGCAATACCCTACCTGACAGCTCTGCTTCCTTCTGAACTGGAGATGCAGCAGATGGAAGAGACTGATTCCTCTGAACAAGATGACCAGACGGACACAGAGAACCTCGCTTTACAGATGAGCATGGTAGAACTCACGACATTTTGCTTCATTCAGTGTAATATAAGTTCTAAATTTCTGGGAATTCTGTATTGAATTGCCACCTTGTAAATGAAGTGTATGGATCAAGTCCAAATTTGCCTCATAATCCTGGGTGCAAAAAATGCTTAAAAGTTAGAAGAGCAAGCCTACCACATGGCTGTCTGGTTTTCCTCTGTAATACAGGTAATCCTCTACTTATGATTACAACTGAACCCAAAATTTATGTTGCTGAGTGAGAAATTTGTTAAGTGAGTTTTGCCCCATTTTATAACATTTCTTGCCACATTTGTTAAGTGAATCACTGCAGTTCTTAAATTAGTAACATGGTTGTTAAGTGAATCTGGCTTCCCCATTTACTTTGCTTATCAGAAGGTCGCAAAAAGGATCACATGACCCTGGGACGCTGCAACAACCAAAAATATGAGTCAGTTGCCAAGCATCCAAATTTTGATCATGTGACCCTGGGGATGCTGCAATGTCATAAAGTGGGAAAAATGGTCATAAGTCACTTTTTTCAGTACCATTGTAACTTTGAATGGTCACTAAGTGAATTGTTGTAAGTCAAGGACTACCTGTACATCCTTCTCTGGTTTTATTTATCTAGCATATTGCAAATACATGGACTTAAAGTAGTTCCACCCAGGCATTCAAGCACAGGGTGGTCTATGTTGAGAAAAAATCAGGCATTGGGCTGGTGTAAGCTCTTGATGGACATTCGGACATAATGTGATGGATATTTTGTCGAGGAGCACCACAGTCACACTAAGGGGTAGAGACAAGACCCCACTTAAATAATAAGTCCTGGCAGGCACCATGTTGGTACAGATCCTGTTCAGAGTTGACCAATGCTGGTGTGCAAGGTCAAAACCTGCACCTTTTGTGTAGGAACATCTGCGTAACTGCCTGTATCTGGGTGTTCAGCAGCCCATTTGGCTTTCTACTGTGGGTTGATGTCAAAGTTGTTAGACAGCTAATAATGGAGTGCCAGAGAGGGCTTGAGCGAATGCCAGAGAGGACTTCCTGGATTTAAGCCTGCCAGTTGATAGATGAGGAAGATCAGCGTGCACAGGAAGAAGAGGATTTCTTATAATTTTGTTGTACTCCTTCACTAAGGCTTCCTGCCCTCGTAGGGCTGGTGATACTATGTGGCTCAAGATGGGGAGCAGCAAGAAGGAGTAGATTTTATGCAACCGCTTATGATCCTCATTATGTCATTTAGTCTAGCATCGATCTTGCTGGTGCGGCAGCTATTAAGCCAAATGGGGTGCAATATTCACCTGTGGAGTAGACCAGCTCTAGAGCTGATATTCTGAGAATAAAGGCTGAGGCTCCCCATCTAGATCCTCTTAGTTTCTGGAGTAAGTTGTTCCTGGTATTGATTTTAGCGGACATGTTCTCTAGGTGTTTCTTAAAGTAGAGAGTCTGATCCAAAGTTACACCGAGGTATTTGGGGTGAGGATCAAAAGAGAGAAAGTAATTATTTGGGGTGACATTTGGCAAGTTTGTTGCTGGGATGGAAACAAGTAGTCACCATTTTGCTGACACTGGGCATGAATCTCCAGTCAGCAAAAAATTTTCCCAGTCCTCCTCCTCTTTGGGGCAGCTTTTGCAGCTACAGAAGAATGAACCTGTATAAGGGAAGAGAAATGTAGAAAGATAAAACATGTCCTTGGTTTTGATTTGAACGGTCTAATATTGCTGCAGTCTGATCCAGGTTTATACTGATGATAGATGAGAGCTATGCTTCCATCTTCATTTGGCAGGAATATGGTATGTGGATTAACAGGTGGATTAAATTGAGAGTTTCCAGAAAAAGAACAACCTTGTGGACAATTAAACTTATAGCATTTCAAGATAAGGATCACTAGTTCAATTGTTTGAGAAAGAGGATAGAAGTTGGGGAAGCTTTGCCTATGGCAACGTCATCCATTAGCAGAAGCTATCTGGTTAAATGTTAAAGTGGCAAAATATCCATTTAAAAACAAAATAGTGCCAGATCACCAGATTTCTAAGTAATACATCCTCAAAACTACATACAAAACAGGATTATGGCATGAATTACCTCAATCTTCCTTCTTCCTCAACAGCAGCTTTTAATCCTGAAAAGCAAACTTCATCAACGCTCAATCTTATACTACTTTAATTCCAGAATGTTTTTTCTGTTATTCAGCAGAAGGCATTTTGTTCTCTGGGATGTTCCAGGGTTGGGCGCCTGTTGCATGGGGTCCTGTGTATCTGTTTCTCTTCTGTCTTAGTTTTTCTTATGGATACTGATTTTTCAGTTTTGAATCTGATAATATTCACTTTATGTCTTATCTGCCAGGATGATTCAGGAGCTGAGAAGGAGAATGCATCAGTACTTCAGCACAATACCTCCCTTTCTGGCAGTCGAAATGGAGAGGAGAACTTGATAGACAATCCTTACCTCCGTCCTGTGAAGAAGCCCAAGATTCGTAGGAAGAAGTGAAGTGAACAAATTGATGGAGTGAAGTAAGAAGGAACAGTTTCTCATGATCTGCACACTTAAGATAGGGCACTGGAAAGGCAGAACAGCCCTCCTGGTTAAGAGACAAGTGGAAATACTGGACTCCCCAGTTGCTGTTTTCTTTATCTCCAGCAATTTGTGATAATTTAAGAAAGATAATTCTGAAAGAATGCCTTAGAAGCACTGACGGCTACATAGATTGAAATTTGTCTCTGCATAAGAATGGTATGCTGCTAGCTTACAATAGCTGCTGCAGCTCTTCCTCCTCAGAAGAATCTTCTTTCCAAGAATTGCAAATGGATCAATTGGGGCACTGCAGATGTTTGTTCTCTCATTTTGCCAAGTACAGAATTCCGGAATTGGAATTCATTCTTGTTTTCTAGTTCTTTGGTTTCAGGTCATCCCACATTGTTGGATACAATTTACCAGGGGTAGAAGTGGCTTCTGGTGCCAACTGGACATCTACTGTTGTGCCTTTAAAAACCGAGGGTGTTTAGAACTACTCGGCTGACTATTTCGCAAGATCTAGAAATCTCTGAAATGGAAGGTTTGGACTAATCCTTTCTCTAGCATGAGCTATTGGGAGAGGAAAGAAGGGACAGCATTGTCCAGGTGTAGACACAAGGTTGCTAGTACTTTTATCAAAGGCAGAGTTTAAGAATAATTTCTGCAAGTGCATTTATAGTTCAGCAGATTGGCTGTGACTCTTCTGTCTGGCTTCATACAACCCAGAGTATTTTGTTTTGATGCTGAGTTTTGGAAGTTTGCATTTTCTATAATTTGTCAGTAGAATTATTTTGTATCCATCTCTTATTTCCAGTATTTCTCTATAAAACAAGGTGCACATACAAAACTGAAGTTTCAGGAATCCCATCTGCTATCTCATTTGTTAAATCAGAAATATCTTTTTAAAAATGTCTTTCAGAAAATTCCTTTTCTGTAGGGGACAAAAGAAGTAGAGCTACAGCAGACATGTTTTCCCTTCATTCTAAAATGGCAGCAGCTGTATTTTGTTGAAAAGCTTTGATTTTCCAGCAATTGGTACTTGCTGTCTGGGAATTTTGGGTTTTCAGTTTTAGCCTTTACATTTAAAAAAGTATATAGAAACAGCTCTGTTACTTGCTTTCACTGGCTGATAAACTTTGTGGCCCATTGGGATTTTCTGCTATTTCTCTGATTGAAATGCAAGATGTACACTTAGTGAAGGAAAATATCCTGACTTCTATCATTATATTGCAATGTTCTTCAAAGTATGTTCTTCTTTTACCTCTGTTTTACCAATGTTCTTCTTTTACCTCTGAAAAAAAGGGACCATTCCTTATTCTGTTTTCTCTTAGTGCTCTGATTTTTCAGCACTGTGGTTGGTGGTAAGGTAGAGGCATTGATTAAAGTCTCAGTAAAGAAATTTAGATTCTACTGACCTAGTGTGTTTTTGTATTTGCTCTCAAAAATAAAATAATCTTCTCTTATACATTTAAACTATCAAGAAAAGTTAAAAACAAAATGAAATGCTGGAGAAAAAAATTGTTTTGAGCCAACAAAGGCTACTACACTCCATTTACTCTTATATGATCAGATAAAGTTGTTTAGATCAGGGGTCGCCAACCTTTTGGACCTCAGGGACCACCAAACTCATAATTTTAACTCCCAGGGACCACTAACCGGTTCTGTGGGCATGGCCTAATTTGTGGGTGTGGTTTGGTAGTCATATGACTGGCTGGGTATGGCTTGTATGTAAATATTATAAATATTTATATAAATACTGATTTTTTTTATAAAAAAGCATTTTGGGTTTTCAGTTTTAGCCTTTACATTTAAAAAAGTATATAGAAACAGCTCTGTTACTTGCTTTCACTGGCTGATAAACTTTGTGGCCCATTGGGATTTTCTGCTATTTCTCTGATTGAAATTCTCTGATTACCCAAAATCAGGCAAAGCAGGCAGGCAGATTTGTGTTGCTCACAGAATCACAGATTCATTCAGAGATCTGTCTATCCGCCATTGGCTAGCTCAGTCTGTCACATAAAATTTTCTTGCAAGCAAACCCACAAAATTAACTCACAACACACCATGTATGTAAATATTGAATTTTTAATAAAAAAAGAGCAACTTTTGCCCAAAATCAGCCAAAGCAGACAGGCAGATTGAGTTGCTCATAGAATCATTCAGTGATCTATCTATCTGCCATCAGCTAGCTTAGTTTCAAATTTTCTTGCTGTCAGTCTGTACTGAATAATAGAACCTTCAGTCCTAAGAGAGGTTTGGCTGTGCTTAAAAGCAGAGCCAAAGATCTAAAGATCTTGTTAGAAAGCAAGAAATCCAACCATTTCCTGATTCCTAACTAATCTAAATCTCCCAGCATAGCAGAACACCTGATGGTTGGAAAAAGGAAAAATAGCAATTTAGCAGGCAAGTTTGCCGGGTAAGGGATGAGTGGGCGGGGAGGGTTTCTGCAGGCCATGTGGGTGGTGCAGCCTTGTGTTTCTGTGCAGCCTGGATTAATTACTTAAGTGCTCTGGGGGTGAGATTTCTCTGTGGCCCACCAAAATTTTCACCGGTTGGCGACCACTGGTTTAGATATAGTGTATATATTTTGTATGTGTGTGAATATTAAGTACATAGTACACTAAAACTCTCATGACCTTTAAGTGTCCAAAATAGTGCATTGTAAGGCAGCAATATTTGAATTACCTCAAATGCAGAATGTATCAAAAATCCAGGACCCACAGCTCCCAAAGGAATGAAATTCAGGAAAGTTGTAGGTGCTTCATGCTATTGGCTACTGTTGGAGGTCACATGACTTTCATTTTCAACTTTCCATGACAATTTCCAAGCCAGTTTTGCAATCTCTTGCTCCCTCTCCCACCCAACGTGCCTGCTGGAAAGAAAAGGGAAAGAAGGGCCAAATAAAAAGGAAGGAATCCCCAGCACACTTTCCTTGATCTTCACTGTCCCCTCCTTACCCTCCCTGATTCATACAACATCTCTTGTGCTTGTCTGGGCACCCTGATCCATGTTGTGCTCCCATGTACTTTGACTTGTATGGTATCTCTTATACACCCCCATACAACCTTCCCGCCCCCATGATTCTTCCCCGGCCTGCATTACCTTTCTGGTGCACTCCAGCCGCTCTTCCTGACCCATGCAGCCCCTTTAGCACTTGCACTGCCCCAAATTCTGTCTCTTAACTTGTACAGCACCTCTTGCAGAATCCCAAGCATCCCCAGGCAACCTTCCTAACCCACGCCATCCCCTATTGTAGCATTTCCAACCGGTGCAACACCTCTCACGCACACCTCTGTCCACCATGCATTTTTCTTGACCACTACTGCCTCCTGTGTGCCATATTTGATTTGACTCCCACATATCCTTTGAGAGTCCAGCAACCTGAAAAAATAAAATATGCACAAAAACAACAAATTGCAATTTTGTACTGAGTAATTTAGTTTTGTCCCAAAACATTAAATGTTTGCATACGTGTGCATCACATTTTGTTTCATTTGCATACTTTACTTTGGTCCTGTTAATTAGGCAGGGTTATGGAGGATGGTAAAATCTTGCCCAACTTAGTACATGATGCAACTAAGCCGATTTAGGTCGAGTATCATTGTGCAACATGTTACTATTCACACAGCAATGTTTTCTTGAGATTATACTAAGTGTGAAATATTGGGTGCATTTCTGTTTACAGAAGGCCAGTATCCAGGCCTGAGAACAATAACCGCTTTTGCTTTGCAGGAAGTGAAAGAAATGAAGAAAGAATTACCATTTATGCAGAAACACGTCAGGTGTTTGAAAGGTCATCTAATGGCAACAAGAGATAATAAAATCATAGACCTTGGAGGTTTTCTAGGCCAACCCCCAACCTAAGGCAAGAGTCCTTATGCCATTCTGGAAAAATGGATATTCAATCTTTTCTTGAAAATTTCCAGCAATGGAGCAAGCACAATTCTCGGAGGCAAGTTGTTCCCATTGATTAATTGTTCTCACTGTCAGGAAGTCTCTTATGAGCTTCCACCTGTTACTTCCTGTCCTGCCATCCGGTGCTTTGGAGAATAAGTGAACCCCCTCATCTCTGTGACAGCCCCTGAAGTACCGGAAGACAGCTATCATGTCACCCCTAATCCTCTTCATTAGACTAAACATACCTAGTTCCCTTCCAGGGGTGCCAAACTGGTGGCCCGCAGGCGGGAGGCATCACAAGCAGGCCGCACCCACCCCAGCTCCATGAAAGGGGAAAACGTGATATCTCACTCATGAAGCATAGAGTAGTACTAATACTTGTCATGACTTTGATGCTATCCCTCTGTTCATGCAGCCCTAGGACTAGATTGGCTTATTTTGGCAGCTGCAGCACAGAGCTGGCTCATGTATAAATGATGAGCCATTAGGACACCTAGATCCTTCTGAGAGTTACTATTGTTGAGCCACGTACTGCCTATATAATCTCTGCAATCAACAACAACTCTTTGAGCATTCATTGAACAAGATTTATACAAAATGACCTGGCTGCTATTCTAAACACTGCTGGAAAACACTGTGGACTCTAGCCAATTGATGGTTTATACCTGATTTACCAGAAGCTGAAATGAATGTGCTTCATTCTCCCATGTGATTACTAGTTGTATACTTTTCCTTCCTGAAAGAAGTCCACTGCAATTGATTTTAGTTGCAAGAAAGGAATCTGGCTCTTGGTATTGATTATAGGAGTTTTCACCAATTTCTTCTTCAGAGATTTAGCTTAATCTCAGAACAACTATGTAGAAGAAACATTTGGTGGTGCTTATTAAAAAATGCTACTCTTGAATATGTCCTATTTAAAAACAAAAGCAAAATAGCATCTACCACCATGTGACTGAAGTCTTTCTTCTTTCTTGTATATTCAGTGCATTGCTCCAATCTTTCTGGACATGTAATTTGGTAGACTGTGTATTACTTATCATTCTGAGTTTACAGTTCATTCTGGGGACAAACCCAGAAATTGCTTGGGGCAAGGACAAAGCCAAAGAAACACGTTCCATAGTACAATACAACATGTAAGTGATGTAGCATTGTTTACATTTTCCAGAACAGATAAAAACTTGCATGAAAAATGATTCATTTGCTATATTTAGGAGCTATATTGTGGTTAGAAGCTGTTATTGTGAAACACCAAAACATGCGAACATAATTATCATTGGAGGAAATTTTAGAAGGAAAAACAAATCCCTTAACGGATAATAGGTTTAGTCCTATTTGAGCACCATACAGATTTTTCCTGACAGATTATTTCATTATCAAAATATCATTTCAGATATAGTAAATGTTGATTATCCACGTCTTTCTCTATTATCCTCATCAATATTTTGAACTCTCAAGGTAAAAGATTATTACATATTCTTTCCCCTTCTCTTCTTTTTTTTTTCTGGTTTTGTTTCTAGATTTTTTGTTTTGTTTTAAGTTTATGTCTGCATATTCTATGAAAATATTGTTTTTGCTAAAATCTTCAAAGTAATACCTTTCATCTTGTTTCTTTGTATTTATTAAATGTTTGCAGCCCATGTTGTTTCGAAGTGACACTATTCATAGGTATTTTCTGCATGGAATCAAAGAATCAGAGGGTTGGAAGAGACCATAAATGTAACATCAAATCTAGGATAGGAATTCTTAGACTATCTTGTTCAAACTTCTTGTTCAACAGTTTGAAAACAAGAACATTCCTCATTCTGAGTTTGAATCTCTCTGTGTGAAACTTCCACTTATTTATTCTTATCTCACCCTTGACCTCTACAGAGAATAAATCCACACCGTCTTCCCTGTCACCACCTTTAAAATACTGGAAGACTGTTATTATTCTCCCTTTAGCCTTCCCTTTAGGCTTTACATACCAAGTTCCTTTAACTTTTGTTCTTCATAGGATTTAACCTCCAAGCCCCACATCAACTTGTTTCTTTTATTTTTATTTTTCTTATATATATCCATGTATTCATAACTACCCTGTTTCTCCAGCAATACGGCCTCCCCCAATAGGAAGTCCCAGCATGTTTTATAGGCATGAAGTGAAATTAAGCCCCTCCCCCCAAATTAAGACCTATATTAAAACATGCAAAATGGGGGGGGGGGGCTTACCGTGAGGAAGTACTTTTGTTGCACACCCGGTGCTGCCTGCGTTGGTGCTGCCTGCATTGACCCCGATACAAAGTGCCCCACCAACGCCGAGGTCAACATCCAAGCCATTGCCACCCGCTCGCCCAAAGATGCAAGGGGGGGAAATTAAGTCACCCCCGAAAAGACGGCCTAGCCATTTTTTCGGGGCTCAAAAAAAAATAAGACCCAGCCTTATTATATGAGAAACACGGTATGTTTTTACTTATGCCAATTATTTTGTAAGCAATTGACAAAAATAAATAAATAAATTTTATTCTTCTCTGTAATCTTTCCACTTCTTCAGCATCCTTCTTCTATATTGTGATATCCAAAACTGAATACAGGATTCTAGGTGGAGATGCAAACTGACCAGTGCAATGTAGAGTAAAACTACCACTTCCTGTCATCTCCATGTTAGCTCTCTTTGACGTAGTCCAAGTCTGCATTGGCTGTTTTGGCAGTTATAGCATACTGTTGGTTCATGCTTAATTTGTGGCCTATCAGGACTCTCAGATATTTCTCAAAAGTACTATCAATTTAGGTATAAAACCTTACATTTATCACGACTGAACACTTCTTGTTGAAGTGTTTTCAGCCCAATATTCAGCCCAATATTCAGCCCAATATTCAAATCTATCAAGATCCCTTCGAATCTTGACTCTGTCTTCTGAAGTTAGCAGTGCCAACCCCCAGCACTGTATCATCTGCAAAATTACTGATATCTCTTTTTGTGACATTATCTACGTTATTTATAAAAATATTGAAGTATGTTTGCTCCAAAAACAAGTGTGAGGTATATTTCCCCAGGTAGATATACATCCATTAAGTACCATGTGTTGCATATAGTCATTAATCCAACTATGAAATCATCTGGCAATCCATTCCATATAGCTCCACTTTCTGAAGGAACATAATCCAATGTTTAACCCAAGCCTAAATATGTGTTATCCATAGCATTTACTTGGCTTATTTTCTAAAAAAAAAGAGTAATTAAGATTGAGTTTACATAACTTGCTTTTAACAAACACAAGCTGGCTTTCAGTGATCACCTCGTTTCTTTCTAAGTGCTTGATTATTGTTCTAGGATTTTTTTTTTTTCATGTATTGAGGTCAAGTTGATACATGTGTAATTTCTCTAGGTCTGCTTGACTTCCTGCTTGACTTGTGTTTACTTAATAGGAGCATAAGGAGCTCTTGAAAGTTAAAAAAAAAAAAAAGCACCCAACAATCTGGGTGTGGAGAATGACAAAGTGATTTCTGCATAAGCTGGAGATAGGAGAAGTTTCTTCCTTTCCAGAACTTTGCAGATGGGCAGAAGCATAACAGAGACAGTCAGGCTGTTTCAATTGCAAATATTTCCTCAAGCTAAAAGGTATGTGAAGAATTATTTAAATGGATTTTGAGTGTTTAGGATTTTCTATTGCACATTGATTATCATGCTGAATGCAGAGATGACTTACAATGTCAATTGCATTAAAACTTGCTAATTTGAAAAGGATGGAATGAACAGTTTTGTTAAATTTTGGCTTTTTCCAAATCAGTAATTGCAACTAAAATAAGACATTAAAAGTAAAGCATTAAATGGACTAATATTCAAGATTATGGACTTAACTTTTAAGAAAGTGCAGAAGCATATCTGTAATTATTTGTCTTATCTGTATGCATCTGATTGGTTAGGTGCAGGTGTCCAAATGGGGAATCCAAAACTTTGGGCCGGTGAGTGAACATGCATATTTATTGGTTTTTCTGTGCTGTAACCTTTGCCTACTTGTCTCACTGTGTAAATTGGCTAGAAAGAAAGCCAATTTAAGGAACCCCTTTCTGGATTTTACCTTTTTCTCTTTTTTGGCTACAGAAATGGCCAGATGGTCTGTCATAGTCAACATGATCCCTGATTGATAATTCCCCTGCTTCATTTTCCTTGGATGATAGAAAAATCAAGCAGTATTTGCTTTTTTTTCAGTGAGCAAAACTTCTGAAGACAAAACAACCATTTTACAGTGCTTTTTACCACTTGCAACCACTTTAGAGTAGAGCAACATAAGAACATCAATTTTTTTTTTTTTTGACAAATGTGGCAAAACCTGTCAAGCTTCAAATAGTTAAAAGGAAGGCCAGGTTTTCATAGTTCCACCAGAGACTGTATTTAAAAAAAGAAACAAAACCCATATCAAAGATCCAGCCTTTCACAACAGGCACCCCTAGTTATCCTGGACAAAATGGCCCTTGAAGGTAGAGACCAGAGATCCATGGAAGGGGTCCTGGCCCATCAGAGCACATCCCAAACAAATGAAGCAAAGTCATCTATGTAGGATGGAATGACGGGCAGGAGACAGAATGTAGATGCCTTGCTGCTTCCAGAATAGAAGGGAAAAAACACTACTCTTGACGCAGAGCCAGAAAACTCAGGTGGAGGACCCCTGCCCAACAGGTCATGGTAGGGAAGGGCTGAGGATGCAGCCAATCATTTGTTTCCTCCCAAACTGTTGGAAGTGCCCATCCTTATGCCTGGGCAAGTGGGAAGTAGGAATCAGCCTTATTACAAATAAGCAAAATAGTGCTAAAGAAATGAATGGTTTTTTTACAATCCTATTCGCAATAAGATATATTTGTAAATATACCACTAAAATTGATAACAAACAAGGAACCATAGACTGTCAATAATAGAATTGCTAGTTTTTAATCTTTTTTTTCTTTTTTCCTTCTTTTTTTTCTCTGTGTTGTGTAGGTGTTTGTTTGATATTTTAGTTATATAATCAATAAAGTTTGTTTAAAAAGAAAACTATGCCCAGTAGTTTTAAAGATGATGAGCAATTTATTGTTGAATTTAGTTGATCTCAGATATTTATTTTGTCATATTTTAATGGACTCATTTGATCATCTGTCCACAGTTTAGGAAATAAATAATACATGATGTCTATTGTAACCTCTTATCTACTCCTGATGATGAGCATTTTTGCTTTGCAGGTTTCATTGTTCTGCTGAATCTGCAGCTTGGTAGGACTCTTTTACTTGTATTTGTTAATTGAGGAGATCAGTTCAAAAAATCTTAAGCAACCAGAAGCAGAATTTTAAAAGATACAGTAAAAGTAGTGAATGTTTTAGAAATAAAGCACACCTAGAGTTAAGCCTGCGTATACTTTCTTAAATACTCTTTCTATGTGAGAGCAAGAGAGATTGAAATTAATTAGAAACCCTATTTAAAACATAGGCCAAATTTGCCTCCTTAATTATGGATTTTCCAGTTCTCCTTGGATCACATAATTACATGATTCTTTTATACTATATTCTAAAGGAACATAGCATTCATGTAAATCTCTAATAGAACAAACTTACAGGAGGAAGTATAGATACTAATCAGAATTAAGAGGAGTACAGAGGGAAATCTTCTATTTGGACTAATTTACTATGTTGAAACTCTGTTTTTCCCCAAACTACAATGGTTTTAACAATGGCCTCCTGATCCTGACGAATTTCTTTCTTTCTGGTGACTTCTGAAAACTCTTGATGATGTTCTCCTCCCACTCTGTAGCGACTGCATATATTCAGATTTCCCTCAAAATCAACTTGCTGACAGAATTTTAAATTCAATTTCGTTAGCCCTAGACAGATCAAGTTTTAATTTCTGAGTTTTATCCCATTGGATGAAACTTTCAGGGCTTGTTTTCTCCCATATTTGCTTTAAAATATGTAGGCAAGGAAGTTTAGCAGACAAATTCTTTCAGTAGAATAATTTTTCCCCTTGTATAATTAAGACCTGAATAACTCTACAATGTTTAATCAGTTGCCTTACACATAATTTAGAGCAAAAATCCTTATCAATAAATAGTATATAAATGCTGACTAGTATCTATATACTCCTACTGATTATTCTAGATCAGGGGTGTCAAACTCATGTCACAGCAGTGTCACGTGATACATCCGGACTTTCCCTCCTTTGCTAAACCTGGTGTGGGCATGGTGAACACATGACATATCTGGCACACAAGCAAGGAGTTTTACAGCCCTGTTCTAGATGGAATAAAAAATGCCATTCTACTCTAATTTTTTTTTATTATTGCCAGAGAAGATAGATGATGGAACAAGTTCAGATGTATGACTGAGTCATATATAGAGTTTTTCTGGATACTTTGAGCTAGGTCAACAGACAGCACCCATACAAAATGGGTTATAATGAAAAGGACAGAGACAGTTAGTTCCCAGGTCCAGAAATAAAGAATGCATAGCGATATTGAAGCTTGTGACATCTGCCTTCCCTGTAATGTTCCTACTTTTTCCAAAATATTCCTGGTTCTTAGCTGAAGTTGCTAATGTCTCATTTATGAAAAAGTCACTTATCTTAAAATGTCACTGTTTCATACAACAAGCAACTTAACTTGGAAAAACTAATTATTTCAGAAACCTTTTAATTTAACTCAATTTAATCGTATAAATGAGTCAGTACTGCTTTCAAAGGTCAAATGTACATATGTGCATACTTTACATTTTTCACTATTCTAAATATAGTGGAATTGTGTTTTTCCGTCTGGGAAGAAGGCAAGTGTTATAGTGAAGATAAACTGCATGCAGTTTTAGCCATTTGTAATATTTGTTTTCAGGTTCTACCTACAAACTTGTTTGTTATGTCACCAACTGGGCTCAGTATAGGAAAGAACCAGCCACGTTCACCCCAGATAACATCGATCCATTTCTGTGCACCCACTTGATTTTTGCTTTTGCTGATATGGACAACAATCAAATTACAACTAGAGAATGGAATGATGAAACACTTTACAGAAAACTCAATGCCCTAAAGGAAAGGCAAGTAATTTTCTGAAGAAATATATTTGTAAAACAATAATATTGCCTTTATCAATGATATGATAGCACCAAAATCAGGTAAAACAGAAAAAAGATGCTTAATTCAGACCTTATGGATCATCACTTAAGTTATACGTTGTAGATATTTAGTTATTGTTAATATTGTCAAATGGTCATAATCTCAGTGCCTAGGACAAATATAAAGTAGGTAGGGCAGGCTATGTCATGTATACAGAGGAATTATTGAGTCTATCATCTGCACCTCTATAAGGTTCTATCTGGTTTGGTTCTGCAACCCAACAGGACAGACACAGACTTCAGAGGATAATTAGGACTGCAGAAAAAACAATTACTACCCACCTGCCTTCAGTTGAGGACCTGTATACTGCACGAGTCAAAAAGAGGGCTGTGAAAATATTTACAGACCCCTCACATCCCAGACATAAACTGTTTCAACTCCTTCCCTCAAAACAATGCTATCGAACACTGCACATCAGAACAAC
Organism: Laticauda colubrina; assembly: GCA_015471245.1. Classification (NCBI taxonomy): domain Eukaryota; kingdom Metazoa; phylum Chordata; class Lepidosauria; order Squamata; family Elapidae; genus Laticauda; species Laticauda colubrina. Next base: position 1,813,741 of record BLBF01000083.1, on the reverse strand, counting down.
TAGACACAAGGACAATTTTTTCCTGAACGCCATCACTCTGCTTAACAAATAATTCCCTGAACACTGTCCAACTATTTACAAAGTCTGCACTATTATTACTATCTTCTCATCATTCTTTATCACATATCTTCTCCCACTTGTGACTGTATGATTGTAACTTTGTCACTTGTATCTTTATGATTTATGTTGACCGTTTACTAGTATGATTTGATTGCTTATTGTATCCTATGACTGTTGTTAAGTGTTGTACCTTATGATTCTTGACTCTTGATGAATGTATCTTTTCTTTTATGTACACTGAGAGCATTTGCACCAAGACAAATTCCTTGTATGTCCAATAGTACTTGGCCAATAAAGAATTCTATTCTATTCTATTCTATTCTATTCTATTCTATTCTATTCTATTCTATTCTATTCTATTCTATTCTATTCTATTCTATTCTATTCT
>BLBF01000083.1:1758961-1813283 GCA_015471245.1 Laticauda colubrina | reverse complement strand
CTATTCTATTCTATTCTATTCTATTCTATTCTATTCTATTCTATTCTGTATGAATGACATCCCTTTCCCTTACTCAGTTCTGAGAGTATGGATATTCTTTGTTTTTCAAATTATTTTAAGGATATTACAGAGCTTTCTCTGTAGTTTTGTGTTCTTCGTAGCTTAGCCAGGCTCTTTTGATATAATCTCACTTTGATCTCACTTTGAAGCAAGATGATTCACAATCAACTTTACACAAACCAATTGTATGCTTTATGGATGAAGGAACATTGGATATTGCTTGGAATGGATATATTTCCTAGGGATCCAACCAATATATGCAAATAACTATTTTTTTTATAGATATATCCCTAGTATATATATCCCATAAAATGGAATGTCTTAATTTAAAAGCCAATGGTTCTCTGTTCTCTTTCTCTCTTTTACCATTAGGAAAATGCAAATGTTAGTTATGAATGTTTATATATATCATTAGCCTGTTTCAAACATAAAGAGCCAGCTGAGTATGTTGAGTATGAGATAGATGGACCCAAGCTTTTCATCTAGAAGAAAATAATAATTTAAAGAATCATAATAAATCATAATCTAACTAAAATAATACTAGCATAAGTCTTGAATTTTTAGATTTGTTTGAGAAATCCAAATTATATTGGAAATATCAATGAGAAAGACAAAGGAGAAATGGTGTTCGCTGTCACTATTGGAACTGCCAGAGAAGCCAAGAATGTGAAAGCTTTTTATATTCTGGTCTATCATGTATGGTTTCTTTAATCACTACTGTGTCAATAAATCCTTGGCACAAAGTTTTCCTCAAAGCAATACCAATAGCACTTAGACTTCTAAACTGCTTCACAGTGCTTTATGGTCCCTCTAAGTGGTTCACAGAGTCAATATCTTGCCCCCAACAATCTGGGTCCTGATTTTACCAACCTCAGAAGGATGGAAGACTGAGTCAACCTTCAGCTGGTGAGAATTGAACTGCAAATTGCAGGCAGCTAGAAGTCAGCAGAAGTAGCCTTTTATTACTGCATTCTCACGGACTACACCACTACAGCTCAAAGGCTATTAGCTTGTGGTATACATATACAAGGAAACAGTTGATGGAAATCTTGGGATAATTTTTCAAGACATGTATTACTGTTGATTGTCAGTTTCCACAGAATGTTTATATAATTATTTTTGCTTTCCAGAAATAACAATTTACTCACATTGCTGGCTGTTGGAGGGGGAACCTTTAATAACCAAAAGTAAGCCTTTTATCCTAATTTTTTTCACTGAAAGAAGCCATATATTTGTAATAATGTGATTTTTAATCTGGTCTAAAGGAGATAGAAAGGGATGGAGATTCCATCTCTGCAGCTGGGAAGGAATTCTGCTGCAGCAAGGAGATGGAAACCATATTTACATACAAGAAAGTTCTATGGAGAAGTCAAGCAAACACTGTTTATTGCTCAGTCTAAAGTATTTCAGTTTCCCCATTTCTCCTATAAAGTGGATTTTGCTCTTCAATCTGAAAACTTCACATCTAATTTTCTACACCACTGTTTTTGCTGGTGGAAACAAACAAAACAAGCTGAAAACTCTGACAGAAAGACAGTTTTGTCTTGGCCAATTTAAGCTAGCTTGGCTTTGGAAACAGCAGTGAATCTGTGTTAACTCCTCCTTTCCTGCAACAATACCCCTATCTTCATGTTTCATTGCTTTATTGGTGATTTGTAATGTGACATTTAAGACATGATAGAGAAAATTGAATAAGATTTTTTTTCTTACTTGGTTATAATTACAGTATAAAAATGCTGGGATAACTCCCCCCCTCCCCCCGCTGCCTTAGTCTGTTTCCCGGTTCATGCTTGAATCAGACTTACATGCCTTTATCATACTATTCGTTATGTTTTGCCCCTATCCCAGCATGGATTTACCAAGGATATAATCTCATATGCTTTACACTTTACTTTCCAATCTGTCGATGACTCAGTTGGTGGGCTCTACTGAGTGGGATCAGCCTGGCTTTCATTGGCCATATCTCTTCCCCTCCAATCCCTGGACATTATTTTCTAATTATCAACTCAGAGATGTGGATTAGTTTATTTGTGTGGCAGTGTTGGTGGTAGATGGCAAAGAAGGAGAGAAAGACCTATTTGTTTATTCTTGCATAGCATATGTTGAGGTAATTAGGAAAATGCGCGCATACAGGGAGATGTATTTGAGAGTAGTGTTTGAATAATACACACACAGCACACAGATACACTGTACAGTAAATGTAGGTTTTTACTTTCAGAAACGTTAAGCAAAGTTCAAACACAATCCAAAATCATTCACAGGTAAGATCAGTCAGTTTTCAAACCAGGGATAATTACAATATCAAAGTCCAGTGTCAAAAAACAGTTCAGTATCAGACTTATATCAAATCCAGGAATATCAGTCAATTAGGAAAAATGGAACGGCAATACTCTCCAACAGAAAGAAAACAGAGATACACTCACGCTTTTTCTGAGACTAAGACTAAGACAACCCAGGTTTCTGGCTCCATGACCGTTTGAATAACCACACCCAATTGCAATTTTTAGCATGCTCTTAAAGAGACAGTATTAAAATGTCTATCCTGGTTTATATATTTCCATCCCAAATAGCTGTTAGGTTACTTACATTCCTAACAGCATAGCTCTCCTAATTTCTCTGCTGTTATTTACTGTGTTTTTGAACACAATGCTGTTCCAAGATAGCACTGATTCTATATTACAAAGGAGCCCAAATGATATCAAGTGCTTGTTAGGCTGTCTTAGAAAAATCGTCAAAATATTTTCATGAAATTTGGCAATCTAGATATTTATCAAAATTCACCTTCTTACAAAAACTGGTGGATAATACTTTGATGAAGCCATAGGAAGGACCTTTGGACTTGGACAATACGTCTGTTCTTCAAATTCATACATATAATACATAAATACTCATAATCACATTTGATGAACTGCTAAAGAACAAAGATCTGGACCACACAATTCCTATCTAGCAGAAAACTACACTGTTCTTTCCAATTTTTTTTCATTGTTACTCTTCTACTATTTTTGTCAGAATTCTGTGAAACACCAGTTCCATCACACTTAACAATCTGCCATTCTATAGTATTTGCTCTTGTGACATTTGTTTTGTAACAGGGAACAATAACAGCATTCTTCTCATACATGTAAAACAAGCTGCACAACTGTATTTTAATATATTCCTAAACTTATCCCTGCATTATCCATGAGATTAGACTATGCATCTTCCTCTTCTCGAAAATGTTCTTCCTTCTCAGATACTCCTTTTCCATTCTGAATTACAAAGTTCTATACACCACAGTTATCAATGCGAAGACCTATGAATATTGATTTCCACTGACCATCAAGGCTCTGATCAGCTGAGGTTTTCACATAACTTTTTAATAGAATAGTTTACCAATTTAAACTGTAAATTGGGACAGGTAGCTTTCCTGAACTTGGAAATAAATAGAGCATTTTCTATTTTTATTTATTAAAATGGTTAAATGCTGGATCTTGCCAATTTCTAACTACGGTTCATGATGTTCTGTGGAAATAAAAGAGAGGTCCATGCCAATGCACATTGAAAATTATGCTGTCCAAAAATAATGTATGTCTTCTAGATTTACTACAATGGTATCATCTTCAGCAAATCGCCAGACATTCATCTCATCAGTTATACCTTTTCTCCGTGAGCATGGATTTGATGGTCTGGATCTGGACTGGGAATATCCAGGGTCCAAAGGTAGCCCTCCGGAGGACAAACATCTCTTTACCATTTTGATTCAGGTATGAGACTGAAAGCATAAACTTTAAATGGAAATTTCCATAAAAGAATCTTGTAAGCTGTTGTGATTTGATATTCTGCAATGAATGCCCTTCTGAAATCAACAACAGTCAAACTGCAGTTAAAATTTCTTTTAAAATTAAAATTGAAAATCAATTTCTAATTAAGATTTACGATTAAGAATTGTGCTCTTATCACAATGTTGCTCTAGAACCCAGTCATAGAATACATATTTTATTGAAATAATATAAAAATAAAACGATAGCATATTTTTCAGCATTTATGAAGTACTTATGTATTTATTGCTAGCCACTGTTTATTTAGAATGGCAAAATACATAGTAAGAGCAAAGGTAGGACTGAAGTTCCAACTTAGTTTTTGTATTATTTACAAATATTCTTATACTCTTTCATGACTAACAGTACAATTCTGTACATGTCTACAGAAATAAGTTTACCTGAATTCAGGAATGCTTTTTTTCCAAGAGCTATGGGATTGGAGCTTGAAGCTACAATCTGGAATGCACATCATTGCTCCTTTCCTGGGAAGCTGCCTTAGAACCTCCTCCACCCACCCTCTCATGTTGCAAAAGAGATTTCAGTATGCCCTTAAGATTCCACTATACCACCAAAGTGAGAAAGGAGTACTGTATGTTGGATTTAGAGGCTTATTTAGATTCTCTCCGTTTCCTTGTTTAGAGCATATTCCTCTAAAAGAGCTTGTATTAGTTTCAGGGATGGGTTTCTACCAGTTCACACTTATTCTCTAGAACCGGTTGTTAACATTTCAAGCAGTTTGGAGAATCGGTTGTCAGAAGAAATTACTGGCCTAATCCTGTAAGGAAGGCAGGAAGGAAACATTCTGGTGTTGCTTACAGAAACTGCCTCTCCATTAACCCTTATTACATTCTTGGCAGGACTTCTCTGGAGTTTTTTCCCCCTCCTTTGCTGGTACTTTGCTTGTATGGAATGACCATTCAAAGTTACAATGGCACTGAAAAAAGTGACTTATGACCATTTTTCACACTTACGACTGTTGCAGCATCCCCACAGTCATGAGAGGCCAGGCAAGGAGATGCATGCCTCGATGTGAGTGATATTGAGTTGGCCACACCACATGACCACCAAGCCATGTCCACCACCTAAGCCATGCCCACAGAAACGGTTGTTAATCCCACCCCTGGTTAGTTTTCTAATGATTGATGTCAAGGTAAGGGAAAGGAAACAAATGTGAGTGCAGATGGTTGGAATGTGGGAGTCACTGAAACATTTTGCTCTGCCTGCACTGAGAACATGATAGTAGTTCTACACAAAAATTCATATATTGCTCTTTAAATTATCCAGTGTAAAAAGAAGTTTCAGTTAAATAGGCTATATTTATACGTGTGTGTCTATTGTATATGCATATACACACATGCGATTGTATATATGTATGTTATGTATATATCAATGTGTGTGTGTTAATATACACATATACACACACACACACATAGTCCTATGACTTAATCATTGGTGTATATGAAAAATTTCTAATATGAAAAACTTTCCTTTGAAACATTTTCTGGTCTCTTGTAAATGAGCAATAGTAACTGCTGCTGCTTCTGTTTCCCTCTGCAGGAACTATCAGCAGGCTTTAGGGGGGAGAGTGAACAAACTGGAAAGCCACGGCTCCTGCTTTCAGCAGCTGTATCTGCAAGCAAAACAACCATAGATGCTGCATATGAAGTGCCTGCACTGGGGAAGTAGGTCATGCAATCTAAGATAAGGGGTCCAATATGAAATTACAGTGGCCCCTTGGTACTCATCCTTAATTGGTTCTGGGAGGCATGATGAGTACCAAACAATTTTTTTTTTCGTAAGGAATCTAGTGAGTCACAGGGCAGCTGACACTGACAAGTTCTAGCTTGTGCATTGAGTACCAAATGAACGTGAATACCAGGACATTTTCATGTCAAAATGCATTGAGTACCAAATTTGATGAGTTTCAAAGCAGTTGAATACTAAGGTACCACTGTTTGGAATATTACCTCTGCAAAATCAGATCATAGATAATAGATAATAATGGGATGATGAAATGTTCTATCCTATCTCTTAGCAGCAGATTGGGGGAAAAGTTATATTAAGTATTTCTATTAAGGTTTATTGATAGCTTTCTAAAGAGCATTAACTACATCCTGCTATAGATTACCATTACATATATATTTATATTCCAAAATAGCTATTGTTTTTTTATCCTTTTTACTGGCTGTTTGTTTATTGTTTCTTAATATTTATTTTTAATTTGCAATCAGGAATCTTGATTTTATCAATGTGATGACTTATGATTTCCATGGAAGTTGGGCTCCAGTGACAGGACACAACAGCCCATTGCATCAAGGTTTAGTAGTCTACGATCCAGTTCCCTTCTACAATTGTGTAAGAAAAATGGCAACATAAAGTTCTGTTACAGATTTTGTAGTACTCATAGTGGGAATTTGATTAAGCAATACAAGCATATGTAGAATACTGATGAAACTCAGGATAGTTGATGTATGTGTATGTCAAAATCAAAACACGTTTGAATTTTCTATGTGTCCGAAAAGCAGGATGCTAGCTAAAGGCTTATTTTTTTAAGCCCTCATGCTAAAATTGCTATATAACTGACAAAAGGCAAAAGATATGCAGAAGAAGATCTTGAGTTGAGTACAATAATTGAGAAAGGATTAAAGCCCATGTCACACTGGCCAACGGATGCAAAAAGGACACAGCGGACGAGCAAAATGTTCCATCCGTTGTTATCCGCTCTCAAAAGGGGCAAAAATTTGCATAAGCAGAGCGGATAACACGGACGCGGGGAGGACGCAGGGCGGATGCAAAGTGGATGCGGAACGGAAGCCCAGCGGATGGAAGCGGATGGGAGCAGATGGGAGTGGGTGGCACATCCGCAGGGCTTCCGGGGGGCCTCAGCGAAGCGGAAAGAGAGGATGCAGAGCGGACGCCAAACGGATGAAGCGGATGCAGAGCGGAAGCCTAGCGGATGCACAGTGGAAGCCTAATGGATGCCTGGTGTTAATTGCGCATGCGGGGAGGATGCATTGTGTCAGCCCCGCAGATATAACGGAAGCAGCTCGGAAGCAGGACGCCATTCAGAGGAAAGACCTGCTGCCGGATGGATCGGCTGCCTTGCCTGCCCTGCCTGCATGTCTGCCTGCCAGCCTTGCTACCAGCCTTGCTGCCAGCCTCCCTGCTAGCCTTGCTGCCAGCCGGTCTGCCTGCAAGCCTTGCTGCCTGCCTTCCTGCCAGCCTTGGTTCATGTCTGCCTCCCAGCCTTCCTACCAGCCTTGGTTCATGTCTGCCTGCCAGCCTTGGTGCCTGCCTGCCTGCCTGCCTCCCTGCAAGCCTTCCTGCCAGCCTCCCTGCCAGCCTTGGTTCCTGCCAGCCTCCCTGCCAGCCAGCAACCCCACAACCATGCAGAAGCACAGCAAGCCTCAGCCATCTGCTGCCAGCCCTGGCAAGAGGGACAGGGCTACCATCCCACCCCCTGGCCCTCACTCTGGTTCTGCTGGAGCTTCTGCAGCACGGGCTCGCTCTGCTGGGGCTGGCGCTTCTGAGATTGTGCAGGATGCAGCAAGCTTCCACGATCCTCCTCATGGTCTGTGGGCGATGCCGCATGGTGGTGAGAAGTACCTGGAACCTGTTGGCCAGGATGCCAAAGGCGTTCTCCACCACCCGCCTTGCCCTGGACAGCCTGTAGTTGAAGATCCTCTCTTCACGGGTGAGGAGTCTGGAGGTGTAGGGCTTCATGAGGTAGGTTGTGAGGGAGAAGTCGTCATCCCCCACAATGAAGTAGGGCACATCTTGTGTGTCGTTGGGCAGTGGTTCTGGATCTGGGAAGCCCACGATGAGGTTGCGTTCCAGACCCTCCTTGAGGTGACTGGCGTTGTATACCTGGGCATCCGAAAATGAGCCGTTGCCTGAAGCATCGATGTACATGAACTTGTAGTCAGCATCGACCATGGCAAAGAGGATGATGCTGAAGAAGCCCTTGGAGTTGAAATAAGTGGACCCCGACTTGGCTGGAGATTTGCAGGCCACGTGCTTCCCATCTATGGCTCCAACGGTGTGTGGTAAGTTCCACTTCTGATACCACTGCTCTGCAACTTTCTTCCATCCTTCTCCAGTGGAGGGGTACTGGAGGAGCTCCTCCTTGTGTTCTTCGATGATGGCCTGCACCACTTCTCTGACCACAATGCTGATGGTGTTGGATGGCACCCTCCAGCCATTCTGCACGCTCCTGTAGGAGGTCCCTGAGGCCAGGTGGCACAGAGTCAGTGCCACCTTGAGTCCAGGGTCCAGGCTGGGCCGGAAGCTGGTGTTTGCCTTGGTCAACCTGGGTGTCAGGCACTGTACAACTTCGTCAAACATGGCTGGCGGCATCCTCATGAAGTTCTGGAACGCCCGATTGTCTTCGCTCCTGAGCTCCACCATCAGCTTGTTGTACAGTCCGTCCTCCGCTCTACTGGCAAACCATCTTCGGACCCAGACTCTTTTTGGGTGGCTCCTTTTCTTCTCGCAGTGGTGTTCACAGAGCCTGCAGATGGCTTTGCACTGTTGCAGAACGATGGTGGCTGCCGAAAGGACTTTGTTACAATCCATGGTGGACATGACTGGATGCTGTGGAAGAGGAAGAGGCAGATGAAGGCTGCAGAGGTCTGCACCGCTGGGCTGCTGTTCTGAAAGTGCGATGCAGGCGAGTTGCTCCCCCTTTTTATAGGCAGTATAGGTTTTCCGCTAGGCATCCTCTAGGCATCCTCTAGGCATCCTGTAGACATCCTTAATATCCGAGATAGATCCCCTCTGCGAACGTTTTTTCCATTTTAAATGCTTTGTTTCCATGCTGCATCCGTTCTGCATCCGTTCTGCATCCGTTCCGCTTCCTCCCTGTGTCTGAGCGGATGCGAGTTGTGCGGATGCGGAACGGATGCCTAGCAGATATAGCGGATGCGTAACAGATGCCTAGCGGATGCGTAGCGGATGCAGAACGGACGAACTGGATACATTTTCCGCGCAAAAGTTTTAGGCAGCCCAAAATTTTTGGAGCGGATGAAACATCCATAAATGGATGCTGGACGGATAGAAAGGAAGCAAAACGGAGGCAGTGAGTACAGAACGGATACATCGCGTTAACCAACGGATGGCAAGCTTTTTTGTCCGTTTTACAACCTCTTTGCATCCGTTGGTTCAGTGTGATATGGGCTTAAGCAAGCTCTGACTGTAACATGACTTGCACCCAACAAACAACCTAGTAACTAATGGGTCACCTGAATCAGGAGCCCAAGTTAGTTAATGCATCTATTTGAATTCTCATTTTTTTAAACTTAGGAAGCACTGAGCATTACACAAAGATCATGATGCACTGAGCATGATGTACAGTGTAACCACTTGAAAGCATTTTTAATCATTAATTCACTTATTGAAACCACGATATGATTGATAATCTGAACCTAGAAAAAGTGGTGTGTTAGTTCAGGGAGAGAGACATAGAGAAGACTGGAACCAATCTTTTTTATTATTATTTACTTGTAAAAGGCATTTGCTTTAGCCATAGCTTTTCATTCCACTAAAATTGGGCACTAAAAGATGGGACTATTTATTTGTCCATCTGATGTGATTTGCTGCTGAACAGACCAATAAATGACTATACTGTTCTTGATCTTCCTCTATCCTGTTCTATACTGTGAACAGACTGTGCGTATCATTTTTGTTTGTTTTATACTGTAGGAGTATGCAATGAAGTACTGGAATGACAGTGGAGCACCATCTGAAAAATTGATGATGGGGTATCCAACTTATGCACGTACTTTTAGACTTTCTAGTGCAAGTACTAATGTTGGTGCTCCAGCCTCTGGTGGAGGCAGTCCTGGTGTCTACACCAAACATTCTGGTATCCTGGCATATTATGAGGTAAATGCCCTTCATTTGATTAAAAATTATAATTTCTTTAACTAGGTGGCAACCCCAGTTTTCCTTGGCTAATCTCCAGAAGTTAAGGTTTGGATTGGCTTAAGCTTGAATAGAAGATTTTCAGGAAATTCCAGGGGCCTTTGCTAGGCTGGGAGGTTATTAATTTACGAACTAACTTGCACAAGAAAACAGTGAGAAGCCAGCTTCATACTATTATCAAGGTGGACATAAGGGTGAACTTTCCATAGGAAAGATTATAAAATGGGCATGGGTAAATTGTTCTCTCTCAGCTTTACTTGCTTTGTGAGTTTGTTGAAAGAGTAAACAGAAATCTTTCTATGAATGTGTCTCTAAAATACTTGAGAGAAAGATAAGGCAAAAAGATCAAAACCTAACAATATGAAAATCTTAGTAATATAATTTCCAAGTTTATTGGGAGCAATGTTGCAATTTAATTTATATTTGAGTAAATATTTACAGAACAAAATTGTTTCTGTTTACTATAATTTAACTCACTTAAATTGGGATTTCTTTCCCCACTAAAGATTAGAACATTTTCTTGGCTATCAGTTGAGACATCTTTTTTCCTATTCTTATTCTAGAGAGATCTATTTTTAAGAATCTGCTGTAGGTTAAAATTTGAGCACACAAACCACAATGCTCTTTAATAGCAATTAATTCCAATATTGTAAAAACAGTTCTGCTTTATTTTGTTCTCTCTCTTGAACTGCTTTGACTAAACAGATCATAATCATTTTGACAGGTTTGTGCATTCTTACAAGGAGCTAGCAAAGCATGGATTAAAGAACAGAAGGTTCCATATGCTTTCAAAAATGGAGAATGGGTTGCATATGATAATGAAAAAAGTTTTCAGCTTAAAGTAAGTTGTCATTTTGTGTAATCATTATTGAGTTAAACCTAATTTAGCCAGATTTCATGAAATAAAATCATGACTAACTTCCAATATACAATGTACATGGAAAAGTTTCATCTGCTTATTAAAGTTATCATGCTGTTACACAGTATAAATCCATATCTGGGCCTGATGCCATTGAATAATACAAAAAAAAAAAATTGTCAACAAAACCAGAGCATGAAGGCAAGGTCACCATCTCCGAGTTGCAAAAATCCAGACAACTAATAAAGGGCTATAAAATGACAGCAACTGGTTTTTATTGCCATCTAGTGATAGTCAGAATTTTTGTAGCTGAGATGCACGAGCCCTATTTAAGATTCACATAGAACTGCCAAATTTTATAACATAATATAGCATGAAGTATTTCTGATCAAATGTCCAGCCGACTATTTATGCATTCCATATATTAGCTATAAATCTAAACATCTTTGTATTCTTATACAATTTTTAAAAAAAAAAACAAATTTTATGAATTTTACAACTAAAAAACAACAACATGACAACACATATATATATATGAAAAGCAAAAAGAAAAGAAAAAAGGGGTAGGAAGAAGGAAACAGAAAAACAGAAAAAAATTTAAAACATTCTTATTTTCGACAGTTTGTGAATCTTTTCTTCCCTTAATTTTACAATATCTGCACACTTTGTCTTTACAAAAATTTGTACATCACTCATATAAATTTATCTTATTCTAACTATCCTATGATATAAAATTTATCTTTGTTCTAACCACTTATACCAATAATTCCAACTATTGTAATATATTGAAGTTTCTTTGTTTTTTAAAGCTAAAGTTAATCTATCCATTTCTGCGCAATTTGAAATTTTTGGGATGATCATCTCCTTTGTAGGTGTGTGAGGATGTTTCCAAAATTGAGCAAAAGCCAATCTGGCTGCTGTTAGTATATGTATTGTAATGTATTTTGGGTTTTTTTAATATTTGCTTATCAAAAATCCCTAATAGAAAGGACTTTGGTTTATACTCGATCTGTTCTTTTGTGATATCTTCCAGCCAATTTCTACTTAACTTCCAGTATTTTTGGGCTTCTATACATGACTACCACATGTGAAAAAAGGTTCCCTCTTTCTTTTTACATTTCCAGCATTTTGGACTCATTTTAGGGCACATTTTTGCCAATCTCGAAGGAGGAAGATGCCATCTATAAAACAATTTATATGCTTTTTCTTTGCATGTTGCCGATTTTGTAATCTTATTATTTCTTCCCCAGACTTTTTCCCATTCTATTAGAGTGATGTTACATCCTACATTCCTGCTCCAGGCTATCATATTCCCTTTTACTGTTTCTTCTTCTAATTCTACTTCTAATATACAATTATAAAATTTAGTTATATTCTTTTTTCCTGGTCCCAATAAAATTTTATCTAGTTGTTGGGGTTTATTGCTAATTCCAAATTCTTTCCTATCCTGTTTATATCTACTATGAATTTGTAGGTATACCCACTGATCTATTTTAAATCCCCGCTCTTGGAGTTCTTGACGTGATTTCAAATTTCCTTGTATATCCAATCAATCTTTGTATTTAATCATTCGAGAAATATCCAAATTGTTTGGGTGAATCATCGCCTCCATTGTTGATAGCCAGATCGGTACTTTTAAGTAGTGTTTTTTGCGTATTTTTTTTCCAATTAATTAATAATGAATCTCTAAGTGTCTGTGGAAATATTTCTGATTAACTTTTCCTACATCCCATAAAAAGACATGCCACCCCCTTTGTAAATCATGGCCTGTATTCTTATACAATTTAAACATGCTCTTGTTTTTCAGTGGGTCAGTTTTTAACACAGTAACTGGAGCATTCACTTGGTCATCATAATGGAAGAAGTGATCATAGGATTTTTCCCTTTTCAATATAAATTTCCTTCAACTTGGCTAACTCTAAAAGCTGCTGTTTTTCTTTGCAGACTGAGTTTTTGAAGAAGAAAGAGTACGGAGGAGCCATGGTCTGGACTCTTGGTCTGGATGACTTCTCTGGCAATTTCTGTGGTCAAGGAATCAATCCCCTTGTGAATAAACTAAAGAGTGTTCTAATGAACTGAGGTAAGTTATTAATAGTATTGTGTCAATCTTTCCCACTGCTCTTCAGACAGATTAACTCTCACTTTGATTCTGAGATCATTAAGAAGAGACAATCCCTGCTCTCAGGTTTAAAATCTAAAAAGATATAACACAAAAGAAAAGGCTGGGGAGGTACCAATTCTTTAAGATAAAATGATCATATAATATCCAGTTACAATGCATATAGAAATAAATGTTTGAACTTTTTTCAACTACATTATCTCATTAATAAAAATATAGAAAATAACCAACACTAAAATATCAGCAATAACAAATGTTAATAAAAATAGATGACAGTAGGAAGTGAATTCCCAGGGCAGCATTACAAATCATTATAGTATCCTATATGTGACAAAGATGTAACCTCATCTACACATTTCCTATCCTAAGTATAATGTAAAGTATAACACGAAAACTTCAAAAAAAGCCCTGGTGGGTGACTGAAGTTAATATTTTCAGGTCCATCTGGGAATGGCTATAATATAAATAGTCTTTGACTTACAACCACAGTTGAGCCAAAGATTTCTGTTGAGAGATTTGATAAGTGAATTTTGCCCCATTTCTTGCCCTAGTTGTTGTGTGAATTACTGCAGTTGATAAATTAGTAACCCGGTTGTTGAGTGAATCTGGCTTCTCCTTTGACTTTGCTTGTCAGAAGGTCACAAAAAGGTGATCACATGACCTTGGGACATAGCAAGTCATAAATATGAAAGTTGCCAAGCATCTGAATTTTGATCACATGATCAGGGGGATGGTGCAAAGATCATAACTGTGAAAAATGGTTATAAGTAACATTTTTACTGCCCTTGTAATTTTGAATGTGTCACTAAATGAACTGTTGTTAAGTAAAAGACTACCTGTATATGTAAGGCTGACTTAGAATGAATTAAACAGTTGAAAATATCTTGTGCCTCTGTGAAACAAAAAAGAGAAAAATTTTAATAGATCTGAGTAAATAATTCTGATCTTCTAGACTTGAGCTGATGAACACATGCATGGAAGTGAAGGTGTATAGATGAAAGGGTGAAAACGTATGAATTTCTCATGAATTAGTGGCATTTAGGTTGTTGTGGATGTATATGAAAAGTAGAAATCCATGGTTTGGTGATAATTGCTTGTTATGATCCACTCAATGGCAATACTATATATGTTTGAGGGAGACACTGTGCAACAAAATGAATGAATGACCTAGGAAAAAACATAATACCATGAAGTGACATGACTTTGGTGGTAAAGATAACAGACCACAGAAAAAGTAACTGGGTTATTCAGAGACCCAACAATGAATAGGAATGATTGGTTTCAAATATGAATTAAACACAAGTATCATCATGGCAAAGCACAGGAATGATTCATATGCATAGCAAAATAATTATCAATCTTTTAAGCATGACTGATTTCATAGTGCATGAGGAAAGACTGAGAGAACTGATGAAGGATATAAGGTGAATAATTATTTTGATCATGGGATGCACTATTATTTAGGCAAGAGTGATACTTGGGAGAAAATGTGCATGCTTAGAATTGGTTGCCTCCTTATTAGCTCCATTCAGAATTTGTAGTTTTCCTATTATGAAATAAATCCTATGAAATTTCTGAGTCATTAAATTCTTTGCCATTGCAAGTGCTACTACTGGTAGTATATGCTGGGCCAAACTGAAAATGCTTTTGAAACATATACTGACTCTGAATTTGGAATGATTATCTTTCATGATTTCTTTTTATTTGAAAGAGGCGGCTTGGGATGGGATTATCCCAATTATCTGGAGCACTCATGTGGTATCCTTTTTAAACTTTAAAGACATATTTGTTTAGCATTATATAATGTTAAAAATGAAAGTTGGGGCCAACTATTAAACTCCTAAAGTTTTATTTGGAATAACAGTTACATACATACAATACATACAATAGGTCAAATTAAATTAACGCAACGGGAAATCCATTATTGTATTCCTACAGTTGAATAACTGAAAACATGTTTTTCCCACTCACACATCTTTAGGAAACTGCCACTTTGCTTTTGAGCAAAAATAAGTTGTGCTTACTATAGTTGTAATGTAAGCCCCAGAAAAAATAGCAATCAGCAAAACAATTTAGGGACTATAGTGCAAACAGGCAAAGGGATTAATTCCTTTATGCTGTAGCGCAAATCTTATGGAAGGTTGCCATTAAACTTTTTTAAAAATCAGAAAGTCCTACCTCCTAAAGCCAGTCTTTTCTGACTTCAGTTATTTTGCCTTGAAATTCCAATGACAGGGTTTTTTTTTTGTGCATTTGTTCTATAGGTCTCTGCAAGAAGAATGGAGAGCCTACCTCATCCTCATCTGCATACAACATCCCTGAATTATTTCTTGATCATAAATACTTCGTAGGATATAACGTAGAGTGATTTATGTAACTAAATAAGCAGTGTCATATTTTAATGTTCAAAATCCCAAATTATTGTTGAAATTGTACTGTTGGGAAAATAGTGGTATCTTTCTATGACTTCTAGTATCAAATTTATTTTCTGAATTTTATGATAATATCAGCAAAAATTAAATGTGGTGCATACTTCGTTACCCAACCTGAAAGAAATAAAAAAAAAACATTCAATGGAAGACTAACAAGTCTTCTATTTTTTCCTGTTCAGGTAATGTATTTCTTTGAAAAAATATCAATAAATCAATGACTCAATCAGTTGCTAAGTTTCTTTTACTGTAATATGGTTGCAGATGTTTGATTATTAACAGTAAGTTACCAATTACTTCAATAAGTGGATGACTGCATATAGAGAGGCAGGATTTATGCTGTAAAGATGTTTTCCTGGTGTGGTATATTTTACAAAATTTGAACCAAAGTATCCTCGTACCAGCTTGATGAATGGGCAAGGGTTATGAGAATTACATAATATCTAAAACACACTAGAATGGGAAGGCTACTGTAGAATCGAAACTGAAATTTGGCAATCTATAAATTATTTCTATTTTGCACAAGTGGTTTTGTATTCTTTCTAATCTGAAGCTGCTGGTTTACAAGACATACAATGGATTCCATAAGGCTTTATATGAAACTTCTAAATGAAATCTAATTTTTTGAGAAATCAAGTATAAAAGGAACTTTAAAAAAAAACTTTTTATACAATGGTGTGCAGAAAAGTACTTAAGTATCTTGCTACATGAGCAGAGCAATTATCTGCTATGACGGTTTAGTATATTATCTCATAAAACTGACTAGAAATTGTAATATGTTTTATTTTATTACTCATGTGTTTTCTCCCATACTGCAGAGTACAGAAGGTAAAAATTTGCATGGTACAAATGTAGTTCCTAACTATAAAAGCTACAGCTCAATTCAGGTTGAGTGAAAAGCATCCTATAAGAATTTAGTATGGAAGTCTTTCCTCAAATGGGAAATCTCTGTTTCTTGTTCAGTATGAATTAAGTTTGTTTTCTCTGCAGCAGAGAGAAAAGAACATTGTGCTGAAATACTTCTAAGAATGTCATTGCATATATATTCCATGAAATTTCCATCCTCAGTCACATGCAGGATATGCAGTGCAAGAAATGGTATCATCTACAGCAGATCATATGGCACATATATATACTTCTAATACCTTTGTGTTTCAAAAAAACACTGGCCAGTGCAATGGAGTAGCAGGACAAAATATTTGCAATTTTAGGTTTTAATCAATACATGCTTGATCCCATAATAATTTCTCGAATTTGGCATGACTTTTGTGAGCATTACTACCTTAACTCTCAAACTGATATATCAATAGAAATTATACTTTGAAAATTTGCATTTCTCTTTAAGCTTTTTTCTAATTAAACTGTTCAAAACCAGAAACATTTTAACAGGTGTGGCTGTTGGCAAAATCCAAACTCCTACATTTGAAGCAACTTCTAAATAATAAATGTTTTAGAGTGAAATAGTAGAGAGCATTAGGAAAATAGAAGCATTTAAAAGGCTAACAAAGAAATTCTTTATGAAATAGTATGTGTATTGAATCCAAGTAACATATTAATTAAAATGTTCTAATTCTGTCAGGATAAAAAAGTAAATTAGTGGTCTAAGCATGGAGGAGACGAAATATCTTCAGCCTATTAATCACTGTAATATATGCTCAGGTAGGCCACCAGATTCCGATATTTCTTGAATTCTTTATCCGAAAGCAGCTGAAATAAAACAAAAGTAAAAAAATATTAATTGTACATAATTGCTGTCCTATTGTATTACGAGCCCAATAGCTGTGCTTTGCTATGAAAGTTGCTATGTGGTTGGGCTTAGTTTTTGGGGAGGAAAATAAGGGGGGGAAATTCTGCCTCTGCCTACCAACATCCATCTGTATTCATCTGGCGAGTGTTCTGTCAGTGTGTGGAGAGTTGAGGGCTGTTTGGAAACTGAAACAGCATTTGCTGTGTGAGCAAGGAGACTTCAAGGAGCCTGGGCATGGCATAGCTCAACTATTCTGTACTAAAGCTGCTTGGTGCTGTGAAACTAAAACTGAAAATCCTCTCCTCTGCTTGTATTTTGCATTTGGAACAGATTTCTTTTCAGTTGGGGAGGGGAAGTAGAACTCCTGAGCATTAGATGTTAATAATACGAAATACTATTGCTCTGATGGTCATTTCGAAAAATCCTTTCTTAGTGAGCCAAATCATTATAGTATTTAAATGTTAAAATAAGAAATGAACAAAGTGATTACTTTATAATATCCAAACCATCTGTTCCTACAACAGCCGAGTAGCTAAAAGCTACCACACGATTTTTTGTAAGCTGTTGCTCAAGGACAAGAAGATATGTTAATCTATTTCAAGAACTGAAGCATTTCTGTCATTCCAAACACTGTTCACCCCAAATTTCACACCTCGGCTCTGAAAGTTCTTCTCTGTGGCATTGGAACCAAAGACCAGTCTGGGGGACCAAACTTCCCTGGCCAACTGACATGTCTGTGTGGCAACTTGTATGGATTGTAAGTTCCAGGTCTGAGGAGACAGGAGAGAGAACAGACAAGTTCTTCAAAACATGTATTTTCTGTTATATACAGGTAGTCCTCAACTTACAGCAGTTTAATGACTGTTCAAAGTTACAACAGCACTGAAAAAAGTGACTTATGACCATTTTTCACATTTATGACCATTCTGGAGTCACAAGGGTCATGTGACTTGGATGCTTGGCAACTGACTCATATTTATGACCATTGCAGTGTCCCAGAGTCATGTGATCCCTTTTTGAGAGCTTCTGAACAAGCAAAGTCAATGGGGAAGCCGGATTCACTTCACAACCATGTTAGTACCTAACAATGGTAATGATTCACCAAATGTGGCAAGAAAAGTTGTAAAATGGGACAAAACTCTTAGCAAATTTCTTACTCAACAACATAAATTTTGGGCTTACTTGGGTTGAAAGTCTTGGTAATAATTCAGGGCTAACTGGTGGACTTTCCTGTGCCACCTGCTCCTGTTCTTCTACCTCCTGTGCCTGTTCTTCCTCTTTAATGGCTATTCGTGATTTACTTATTTCATCCTTCGGGACTATTTGGGTGTCAATAATAATATTGGGTGGGATTCCTGTTCCAGTTTATCCCACCCAACGTGCTCAAGAAATTTTGCACTAGCACAACAATAAACATGAGCTGTGCCTTGATCCCAGAATCTAAATGATCCATGGTTGGCCTTGTAACCCACAAAAAATAACTTCTTAGCTCTATGTTGCCCTTTCAGTCTTACTCGTGAGGGAATATGCACCCATGCTGGAGCTCCAAATGTGTGTAGGTAACTTAAATTTGATTTTCTGCCATGCCAACAAGTGAATGGCAATTCACCAGTTGTTGTATTATCTACATTGTTTAAAACATGGTCACTACACATTATGTCCTCACCCCACAGTGTTTCAGATAAACCTGAATCAGATATAGTGTGAGACATGACTTGTAATGTTTGCCCTCTTCGTTCTATAAACGAGTTATGTTGTGGTCTGTAAGGTGCAGAACGTTTATGCTGGACACCAGCCAATTTCAACATAGTTTGGAAACTTTTGTTAACAAACTCAGTCCCGTTATCAGTAACTGAAGTAATTACTTTACTTTTCATTTTTCTCTCAGCAAACCTTAGCCAGTTAAAAAAATGTTGGAATGTTTCTGTTTTGTTTTTCATAAGATAGCGGAAACCATAACGTAATGGTCCATAATACTCAAAATATAACAGGCACCTGCTAAACTTGGTTTCTTAGGACCAATTATGTCAGCAAACACAACCTCTAAAGGTTCTTTGGGTTTAAATGCATTTAGTCTATTTGCAGGAGTAACCTTACTTTTCTCCTGGCTACAAGCATTACAGTTTAAATACTTGCTACAGGGTTTCAATTTTACTCCCTCTGACAATTCAACAGTTTGAGCATTTTTAAATTAATGTGCCCCAAACGTCTATGCAGTAAATGTATCCGTTCATCATGTGGTTTAACATTGTTATAAACTGTGTAAGCCATCTGCAACTGGTCATAATGTATCACATATAAATCACTCTCTAAATTAGCAGTAACACTTTTACCCTCTTTCTCTATTATACAGTTATCTCCCCTAAAGGTTACTACATAACTAATATTAACTAAAGCCCTTACTGATAACAAACTAAATTTCAGTTTAGGTACATATAACATAGTTAAATGCTCGTTTATACAAGAACAAAAGACAGTACCTTCACCAGGTGTGTTAATATTCCATCCATTTGCCAATGATACATGTTGTTTACTCATGGACATCTTTATAAACCTTTTTCTATCTTTAGTAATGAATTGTGATGCTTCTCTATCAACAACCCACAAATCATGGTTTACAGTAGAATTGCTAGACATAGCTGAACTAACATTCTTCTTGGCCTTCTGGTGATTACTAATTCTGTCTTTTTCCCTTCTTACAGAATCAAGCTATATGTCCCCTAGCCCCAGAAGAAAAACATTTCCTAACAGGAAAGGCAGTTGAAGACAAATCCTTTTCTTGTGGTTGTTCCTTCCTCAGTTAGTCCCTATCCAGCCGTGTTCTTGCTTCTTCTAGCAATCTTCCAGTTATGTCAGTCAATGTGAGTTTATCTCTGGGCAGGACTTCCAGTGAAGATACGTAATAATCATAATTTTCATCCAATGAGGAAAGAATGATGTAAACTTGATGCAGCTCTGAAAATATCAGTTCTTTTTCATGTAACTCTTGAAAAGTTATTTTCATGAAGTTCAAATGAGCTAACTTATCTCCACCTTTCAGAAGACGTGGTCTAAACAGTTTACGTGTAAAATGTATGTGTGCACCTACACTGTCACGAACATAAATCCTCTTCAAATTCTCCCAACACTTAGCAGCAGACTCTTCTCCACAAATATGGACTAGCTGCTGGTCACTCAATGTTAGTCCAACTGTACAAAGAGCTTGTTCGTTGTTCTGTTTAAAGTCAGCAAGCTTCTTGGCATCATCTTCATTAGCTATATCCCAAGCATTTATATCTGATGGGTCTTGAACTACATTAATAAACCTTCTCTACGCAGAAGTAGACTGCACTTCATAGACCAGGAAACATAGTTTGTTCCATCCAACCAGGTTATCAGTGATAGATTTGTTGAAGTGTCTTGTACCATCTTTACCAGGATAGTAACCCACAATTCATCAGTAAACTGCTGTATGTATACAGTACTGTGTATTCACACCAACTCTCAGTTATCTGTACCTCGTATGGCCTGGGCCCATAACCAGTGTTGAGGTAAATTCCCTGTTAGGAGAATGAGCGCATACAGGGAGACGTATAGAGAGTAGTGTTTGAATAATACACACACAGCACACAGATACACTGTATAGTAAATGTAGGTTTTTACTTTCAGAAACTTTTAAGCAAAGTTCAAACACAGTCCAAAATTGTTCACAGGTAAAATCAGTCAGTTTTCAGTCCAGGGATGATCCAATAACAAAGTCCAGTATCAAAAACAGTTCAGTATCGGACTTATGTCAAATCCAAGAATAGCAATTAATTAGGAAAACTGGAGGAATGGCAATACTCTCCAACAGAAGAAAACAGAGACTCACTCAGAAACATTCCCTTCTTAGACTAAGACAATCCAGGTTTCTGGCTCCATCTTATGGCCATTTGAGAAACCACACCCATTTACAATTTTAGGATTCTCTTAAAGAGAGAGTATTAAAATGTCTATCCTGGTTTATATATTGTCCAACCCAAATAGCTGTTGAATGTAAGGTGACTTACATTCCTAACACATTTTACTGACCATGGAAGGATGGAATGCTGAGTGAATCTTGAGTGTCTGTTAGGATCAAAGTCCAGGCTGTGGGCAGAGTTTGCCTATAATACTGTACTCTAACCATTGCACCATCAGGGCTCCAAAATAATTTTTATAAAGAAGGGTTTTTTAAAATTTTGCTGTAATATTTCATTTGTTTGTTTTCCCTCTTCTTCTGATAACAACAAATGAACATTAAAAAAATTAAAATATAGCTGGAATTGAGAAAAGGTTAAAAACTTCATGATGAAAAGGAATACATTTTATTTAGCTCTTTAGACAGAAAGGTTCCGAGAATGCGATCTTACATGCAGTCAATTAATGGAAAATAAGCCTCTGTCAATAATCTACAATCAAATGACATTTCAACTTAATGCAAAAAGTATGATTAGCAGAATAGCAAAACAAATATTTATATTTGGGTTCTGTTGTCCCCCTCCCCACCTGCACTGTTTTCAAATGAAAAAAATCTTGCATGGCTCGTACAATAGTAATTTCACTGCTGTATTGGGATAATTTTTACATACAGTCAAGGTTAAGATGTATCAGGTTTTCATTTCAACATAGAAAATTTGGGGATAATTATTAGTGTTTGTTAAAATACTTGCTGAAGAGCCCCCCAAATAGCATAAGATGGCAAATATGCCACCACATAAATCCAACAAAATCTGTAAGTACAGGAGTCCCACTGACACTATGGGAGCCCCATAGTGGAATATATTCAGACATATTAATGATAGCTAAAGCCCATGTCACACAGCACCAACGGATGGAAAGAGGATGTAAAACGGAGAGAAACACTTGCCATCCGTTGGTTAACGCGATGCATCCATTCTGTACTCACTGCGTCCGTTTTTCATACTCTCTATCCGTCCAGAATCCATCTACTGACATTTCATCCGCTCAAAAAGTTTTGAGCTGCACAAAACTTTTTCAGCGGATAAAGTATCCAATGCGTCCGTTATACATCCGCTACGCATATGGGGAACATCCGTTATACGTCCGTAGTCATCCGTTACGTGTCCGCTATATCCGCTAGGCATCCGCTGCGCATTCGCGCAACTCACATCCGCTCCAGGAGAAAACGGACACAGGGAGGAAGCAAAACGGACACAGAATGGACATGCAGCGTTAGTAGCATGGACTTAGAAAGGATGAAAGTGGATGCAGCTCACAAAGCATTAAAACGGAAAAAACGTTCGTATAGGGGACGTATTTTGGATATTTAGGATGTCTGCAGGATGCCTGGAGGATGCAAAAGGACACCTAGCGGAAAAACGATATTTCCTATAAAAAGGGGGAGAAATCACCTGGATCTCACTTTCAGTCCAGCAGCCCTGCGATGCAGACCTCTTCAGCCTTCATCTTGCTCTTGCTCTTCCACAGCATCCAGTCATCTCCACCATGGATCATCACACACTCCTTTTGGTAGCCGCCATCGTTCTACAACAGTGCGAAGCCCTCTACAGGCTCTTTCACCTGTTCTACGGGAAGAAAAGGAGGCGTTCAAGAAGTGTCTGGGTCCAAAGATGGATCGTAAGAAGAGCCGAGTACGGACTGTATAACAAGCTGATGGTGGAGCTGGGAAACGAAGACTCTCGTGCATTCCAGAACTTCATGAGGATGCCACCAGCCATGTTTGACGAAGTTGTGGAGCGGCTGACACCCAGGTTGACCAAGGCAAACACCAACTTCCGGCCCAGCCTGGACCCTGGGCTGAAGGTGGCACTGACTCTGCGCCACCTGGCCTCAGGGACCACAAACAGGAGCATGCAGTATGCCTGGAGGGTGCCACACAACACCATCAGCATCGTGGTCAGAGAAGTGGTGCAGGCCATCATCGAAGAATACCTGGAGGAGCTCCTCCAGTGCCCCTCCACTGAAGAAGGCTGGAAGAAAGTTGCAGAGCAGTGGTATCAGAAGTGGAACTTCCCCCACACTGTTGGAGCCATAGATGGGAAGCACGTGGCCTGCAAAGCTCCAGCCAACTCAGGGTCCACTTATCACAACTACAAGGGCTTCTTCAGCATCGTCCTCTTCGCCATGGTCGATGCTGACTACAAGTTCATGTACATCAATCCTTCAGGCAACGGCTCATCTTCAGATGCCCAGGTATACAATGCCAGTGACCTCAAGGATGGGCTGGAACGCAACCTCATCATGGGCTTCGCAGATCCAGACCCCCTGCCCAACGACACGCAAGATGTGCCCTACTTCATTGTGGGGGATGAAGCCTTCTCCCTCAGGTGAAGTAGGTGAAGCCTTCACCTACCCCATGAAGACCTACACTTCCAGATTCCTCACCCGTGAAGAGAGGATCTTCAACTACAGGCTGTCCAGGGCAAGGCGGGTGGTGGAGAACGCCTTTGGCATCCTGGCCAACAGGTTCCAGGTACTTCTCACCACCATGCAGCATCGCCCAGAGACCGTGAAGAACATCGTGGAAGCTTGCTGCATCCTGCACAATTTCATGCGCACCCGCTACCCAGTGTTGCAGAACAGGCTTGTGGACCACCAAGGCAATGGGGACATGGAGCCTGGTGAATGGAGGCAAGGGCGAAACCTGATAGACACTGTGGATGTACCAGGCCCCAACAGAGCTTCACGTGAAGGGAAGAAGCAGCGCAACCTCCTGAAACACTGGTGCAACTCCCTAGCTGGAGCAGTGGAGTGGCAAGACAGGATGGTAGATGCTTAATGGATGCTTCCTTCAGCCTGTCTCATCACACTGATGAGATTGTGCCATGTCTGTTGAAAGGCCCTGCAATGAACAGGGCATTTAATAAAGAGTTGTGTTTATGTTGAAATATGTTGATTAATTATTAAATTGTTATTGATAATAAAGGGCCATAGATGTGGCACCTGGGAGGGTGGACCATACAGTCCCACTATGCTTCCACTGGAGGTTTATCTATCCCACTGCTATCCTAACCCATCCTACAGCTATTACCCATTCCACAGGTATCCTAACCCATCCCACAGCTATTACCCATACCACAGGTATCCTTGCCCTTTCCACTGCTATCCTAACCCATCCCACAGCTATTACCCATTCCACAGGTATCCCTGCCCATCCCACTGCTATCCTTACCCATCTCACAAGCATGCAAAGGCTTAAACCATTTCTAAAAGTTTCCACCAAGAATTTACTGACTAAAAGAACTGAACCAAGTGTGTGAAGCAAAGATAAACTTTATTAATAACAAACTGTAAAAGCAAAATGACCCAAGTAAAGTGTCCCAAGCAAAGATAAAGTCAACAGGTAGCAACCCAGTTTCTGGCACTCTTCTCAGTCACTGTGAGGTGTGCCCACAGTCTCAGGGGTGAAGGGTCCAGGTGCTTTGGAGGTGGCTGCTGCTGAGTGCTGGTCTGAGGCGCCATTGGGGTGCCTGGCCCCGAGAGGACAACAGGGGATGGTGTGTGGAGGAAGCTCTCAGAGAGCTGGCTAAGTCCTGTGATGTTGAGAGCCCCTTCCTCCATGACATGGGGTGTCAGTCCCAAGACCGATGATAGATGTTCTGAGGCCGAGCTTGGCTGTGGGATGGAGGAAGGAGCAGTGTAATGGGGCTGTCTGGTCTGCAGCTGAGCGAGGTGAGGCGTGGGTGGCATCTGTGGCATGGGTGGCATCTGTGGCATCTGTGGCATCGGTGGCGTTCGATGTATCTGTGCCTGGACTGGGAAGGGCTGCCTGTGCTGCTGGAACTCCTGGTAGCCGTAGCCTTGGTAGGTGAGGGGCTGTGGAAAGCCTTGGGAAGGCTGTGACATCACCTGGGATGAAGAAGCAGACCTGGACTGGGTCAGAGCAGGTTCAGCTGGGCCTGGAGGGTTGTGCAGAAGACCTGTGATCCTCTCCTTTATCCCCTGGAACTGTGATTCGAACATGTCCATGAGGGTCTGGTTGATGTAGGTGAGGAAGGGCTTGCGGTTTCAGGATGGTATGTCAGTGTGTACCAGCTGAGAGAGGAGATCTACGCTGCTTTTGACGATGTCCCTGATCTCCAGCAGGACAGTGTGGCTCTGCCCCTCCGGTCTGCCTCTCTGCCTGCTTTCTTTGGAGGTGGAGCTGGGAGTGGGTGTGGGTTGGTCTCTGGTGTCAGTGCATCAGGGGGTCCTTCACACGCTCCGCCACGGGGAGTGCAGCTGTCGGGGGGGTCTCCATCATGGGGCGCTCCACAGATACCTGCCTGGACACAGGAGCTGACTCTTGGCCGGAAGAGGACTGGCTCTCTGTGGGCTGCCTGAGAGAGAGGGTAGACAGAGGGGCTGCTCCTCGGTGGCAGACCTCACCCTCCAAGAAGCTGTACTTGGCCATCACGTAGGTCTCCCGGTCGGTGAGCTTGACCGCGGCCTGGCCAGACTTCTTGAGGTGCAGCTTCCCGTACCAGGTGTGCATGTGCTTCCACACTCGAGGAGGACCTCCAAAGTGTAGCCCAGGCTCTCCGCCTTCTCTCTCCAAGCCACCTGCTTCCTCTTGGTGTCTCGATAGAGCCTGTGTCCCTTCTGCCATAGGTACTCATTCTCCCTCAGCCATTCGAGCACCTCATCCTCATGTTCCTCTTCGATTGAGAATTGCCTCCTCCCCCTTCTCGCGTATGCCTCTTCCTCCCTCTGGCAGGGCCTTCTGGGCCCTCATCAGAAGGGCTTCGAGGTTCTAGGGGCTGGTCCACCACACCACCACCACCAGCAGAAACAACAACAGCAGCAGTAAAAGCAGCACCAGTAGGACCAGCAGCACCAGCAGGACCAGGAGCAGCACCAGCAGAGTAAGCACCAGCAGAAGCACCAGCACCAGGAGCAGCACCAGCAGAGTAAACACCAGCAGAAGCACAGCACCAGGAGCAGCACCCGCACCAGCACCAGCAGAAGCACCAGCACCAGGAGCAACACCAGCAGAGTAAGCACCAGCAGAAGCACCAGCACCAGGAGCAGCGCCAGCAGAGTAAGCACCAGCAGAAGCACCAGCACCAGGAGCAGCGCCAGCAGGGTAAGCACCAGCAGAAGCCCCAGCACCAGGAGCAGCACCAGCAGAAGCACCAGCACCAGCAGAGTCAGCCTGAGCAGCAGAAGCCCCAGCAGAAGCAGAGTCAGCGCCAGGGGGTGGGATGGTGGCCCTGTCCTTCTTGCCAGGGCTGGCAGAAGATGGCATAGGCTTCCTCTTCTTCCCCATGGTTGTTGGCTGGAGATGTGTCTGGCAGCAGGTCTTTCCTCTGAATGGTGACCTGCTTGTGAGCTGCATCCTTTTATATCCACAGGGCTGACGCAATGCATCCTCCCCGCATGCGCAGTGGATGCTTTGCATCTGCTAGGCATCCATGATGCATCCGCTGTATCCACTCGGCATCCGCTCTGCATCCGTTCCTTCTGCTGCGCATCTGTTTCGCTGTGCTCCTCCGGAAGCCCTGCGGATGGGCCATCCGCTAGGCTTCCATGGAGCATCCGCTTTACATCCTCGCTACGTCCTCTCCCCGTCCATTCCTTTCCGTTGTTGTCCGCTCTGGTTATGCAAATTTGGGGCACTTTTGAGAGCGGATAACAATGGATGGAAAATTTTCTCGTCCGCTGTGTCCTTTTTACATACTTTTTGCATCTGTCGGCCTATGTGACAGGCCCTTAAAGATCACTTTTGTTAGGGATAACATTGTTCACCCTAACTGTTTTAGGTGAAATACTAACTATGAATCATAGTTAGTGTATGCAGCTTTAAATGTAAAATAGCAATTGTGGGTGTGGTTATGAAAACCATATAAAAGTAGCAAGGCTACAGCTTGCTCTCTCTCTCTCTGGCTTTGATGATTCCTGATTACTGCTTGGAATCAAGACTGCATTGCTCGAACGGGAGAGATAACAACGGACTGATTTATGTGAACTGACAATAGGATATTCTACATGGACTTTGCTAACTGAATATCCCTGAATGGACTGACTACATGGTAAATGAATATTGGACTGTTTTTGACTATGCTATAAAACTTATACTGGAATAAAATATATTCTTGATAGCACAAGCGTATCTGTTATTTTTACTATATGTTAATAAACATACAAGCTTAGCTCACTCATTTATCTGTGTGCCTATCTGACTAACGCTGCACATTCTGTTTAGCTTGTCTACCTAACCCTGGTTGGGGAACCCAGGGTTAACAACTTTGTTCCTCTGATATATCCATGACGAACTAAACCATACAATTTCCAGCTTATGCATAGTTAAATCCTTTTCAAAATTAAAAGAAAGCTCAAATATAAGATTTCCCTGCCTATCCTCCTTAGTATTGAACTTACTTTAAGTTCAGTAAAGTTACTTTTTCAGGTTCCATTTCTAATAGCCAGTTTTTAATTTAAAAAATGAAAAACAGTACCCGGGAAAGAGCTCTCTATCTTGAACCTGCTCTAAAAACCGTGGTACATTGCTGAGAAATGGGAAATGAACAGTTTTATGCTTGTGTTCTTTGATCCATATTGATTGATATGTTGTAGGCGCAGGGGTCACATGCTAAAAAAAAGAGAGAGAGCATAAAATGAAATTATAAAGAATATTGTTTGAAGTCCATAAACACTCCAACTAGCTTTCAGTTTAATCTGAGTGATTAATCTTGATCATTAACTCTGTCAAACCTCATAAAAATAGAATAATTTGTGAATTAATACATTGTAAATAAACCTGGAATGGTAATTAAAATTCAGTTTAATAAGTTTGTAAACTTTTGTGCATTAACAATAACTTCATACACCAGGGTTGCAACTGTGTAATCCTGTAAAATGACATAGTTTGCTTTAGTTTCATGTTTCTATTTAGACTCCTATGAAGGATCTCTTTCTAAATAAATTCAAAAGACTGCACAGCCATAATAGAGATTCCTTTCTAGTTTGATGAGTCTTATTAGAATAATTTGATGTGCGGTTGAGTGTTTTGGGTATATAAAATTGTCCAATTTAGGATAAGAATGTTGCAAGGGGTTTGATTGCAAGGGGGCATGCAAAAGCGCACCAATGTGCCCACCATCCCTGTCCTATTGTTTCTTTTTATTTTATTTTTTACTTTTCTTATAAAAATTTCCATTTCATGCATTCATAACTATGTTTACACTTATACCTGTAATCTAATAATCGCTTGACAAAATAAATAAACAAACAAACAAACAAACAAATAAATAAATAAATAAAAGATGGGTGAGGCAATGTCACACAAATAAATAAGGCTTGATTCACCTTCTCTTTCTGGGGCTTTTGTGAATTGAGATGGTTCTTTGTTTTTTAAAAAATGATGTTCTTCCCATCTGTTTGCGTAGACCAGGGGTCTCCAAACCTGGCAACTTTAAGACTTGTGGACTTCAATTCCCCAGAGAGCATGGAATTCTGGAAGTTGAAGTCCACAAGTTCTAAAGTTGCCAAGTTTGGAGACCCCTGCTTAGACTTTAACCATTTAAACCCTGAGCAAAAGAAACCTTTTATCTTTTCAATTTCATATGCTCAGTAAAGATGCCCCCAAACACTGAGGTTTTAAAATTATTGTCTGGACCAGACTGTGTTCCATCATGATGAATTTATTTTAATTATTTTATGTCTTTATAGCACAATATTACAGAGATTCTTTTAAACTTACCTATGGATAAACAGGGATGTAAGCATTAATTTGCTTTGAGCATCTCTGTTCCCTAGCTGATTCCACAATATAAGTATATCAGCAAATCAAATATAGTCAGTTTCACAGTAGAAAATGCAACAACACATAAAGAATATAAGTAATATAAACATTTCTACCTTTACTATTTTCTTCGAGAGAAGCATGAAACATGAATTGTGAAAGGTTAAACTTTCTCTCAGCCACTCTGGTTTGTAACACTGGCTGTGGTGGAAATATTTTGGCATTCTATTTAAATTTAAATTTTAGAGTAGAAAGAAGCCCTTCCTTAAATGGGACCTATTGTAAAGAAAGTGAATTTTCTAGGTGTATGCAAGGCAAATTACGCAAGAGTTGTCTGCTGAAGGATTTCATGCCTGAAGAAAACTCCTACTACAGAGTATATATACGGAAAATGTTTTTTACCTTGTTTATTATTACAAAACGTGGTGTTGTTCTTGCTCCCATGCTGTAACCCTTGGTACTCTGTGGTCTCTGAGCCAAGTTATATATAAGATTGTTCCTCTACATATTAAGACAAATGCTAAAGTTAGTCTACAGTATAATAATGGAAAAAACAATGTTTAGCAACATAATAAAGCCTGCAAAACTAAGATTTCTACTGAGAAGAAGTTAATAAAAAGTAAATCTTGGGTACTCTCAGAGAAAGCATAAGTAGTGTAAAGAAACAGAAATACAGAATGAGACTTATTTATAATAGACATGTAAAGTCTATTAAAAAGTCAGTGTTGGAGCTGGATGGTGAATAATATAATAAAATAATTATAATGTAGCACCCTACCTAAATTTAACTTTTTCTTAAGTAGAATTTTCCCAAGCAATTTCCTAATTCCCTCTCCCCTACCTTATTGGAATAATTTGAGCCACTTAGAAGAACGGCTGAATAAATGGTATACTTCATTTGTTTTCCCACTTATTATTTATTAAACCAATTTAGATAGCTGCTCATCTCACAAACAAAAGATTCTGGACGGTGTACAACAGAGCTAAGAATACATACACTGTAAGGTATAAAAAACAAACTAAAATAGAGAATAGCAAACAAAGGGATGTTAAGAATGATAGTGCTACCTCACTAGCTGACTCATCTCTTAGGTTTCCCAATCTAGTTGGCATAACCAAGTCTTGAGGGACCCCATCCCTAGGGAAGGATGATCATAAATCTGTTCAATTGCACTGCCAACCCAGAGATGGAATCAAGTAGCTCAGGCAGGGTAGTTGCTATACAGCAGGGAAATCGGTATAACAATAACAATCCCAATTGATTGCAACCTAACAAGCAGGGTCTCACTTCCTGTGACCTGCTGGGCAGTGCCCTTGAAGTCCATAAGGGATTCTCGGATGACAACTGCCACATCAGCCCCCTGCTCCATGTTGTTAGTTGGTGCCAAACTCAAAATCCAGCTGGTAATATATCTGGGAGGGGGACCTCCACTGTTGGGCGCAACCAGGTCTCAATAACACATGACAGCTTGGCTTTCCCATCTGTGATCAAAAAGGCCTTATTAAAAACTGACCTGACATTTAAGAACAACAGAAGTCAGGACCTTTGGCAGTCTGCTGCTGAGGATAGATGTTAAAATCAAGAGCTAGAATGTTAAATATTTGTCCTGTGTTCTACAAGCGTGATCTGCTTGTCTCCCACCATATCTTCCCATGCCCATGACCATCATAATATTGTAGCCCACCCATGTCCCCTCAATGGCCACCCTGTCTTTCCTGCCAGATACACAAATTCCAAAGGCCCAGGACCGCCAATAATAACCAATTACACCCATTCTAGGAAAGGGAAAAAAAGAACCTCAAGATGTTTCAGCTCTACTGCCTTTCAGCACCCTCAGGCGCCACCTCCTCCCATCAACTCTTTTCTCAGGCTCTCATCCTGAGTGGGGAAGCACACAAACAAAATACTTAGCTGACAGACAAAATTGGGAGGAAAATAATCTTCTCCCTCTCTGGAGTTTTCAGAGAAAAAGCCTCTGTTTGGGGGCGGGAGGGAATCAACATCAGGTAACACTCTTCTGCTATTAATTCTCCCTCCAAAGCCAACACCAATAATCCAAGCCCCAAAGTCCTGGTTAGCCTCTACAAATACAGTTATCTGGTCTGTGTGATGAAAGACACTGGCAGAAAAGAGATGAGAATAAAATACAAGGGGTAACCAGCACCAGGTCCACAAAAGCAGCCAACCAGGCAACAAGTCTAGTGCAGGACCAGTTCATCCTCAACCATCTTCTGATTTCCAGAATTTGTTAACAATAGCAGAGGGTCGGAAGTACAACACAGAGACCCAGGATTCCTGTACCATTTCCCCAGAGTTCTTCCTTACTTTTTAAAAGAACAAAACTTTTTCTCGTTTAGGAGACAGATGAGTTGAGGAATCCAACTGAACCCATTCATCAAAGATGTCTCTTCTTTGCACAGCAAAAGAAAAACAAAAAGTTTTTTTCCTCTTGATACGGACTGAAACTCAGACAGTGACCATAAGTTGGATGTCTCTCAGTGAATGTTAGCTGGGTTTGTAGCCTGCACATTCACTACAAAGAATGTTAGGGTTCATTAGTCTAAATAACAAAACTTGTACTCATGGATTTTTGCTGGAAGTAATCATGTGAGGTAGGAAAGACAGTATCTGAAAATAATAGATGACTAAAGGGTTCAAATCTTTGTGGTCTCTCAAATTTTTGCAAATATTCTCTAATTATCTATTTTCTAAGACCAGAGACATTGCTTTTATTTACAATATATTTGAATTTTGGAAGCAAAAGTAATCAATATAATCTGAATAGCAAATATTCTTTACTTCGAATTAAAGATCTCTTTAGAGAGAAAATAAAGAAAAATGAAAAGGAGCACTACGTACCTCTGCATGATTATACGTTCCCGGTCCACGATCAGGATCACCTATAATTGGTGCAAACTCATTACCTAATCGGTCTGGTGCATGATGAAAGGGGAAAATTTTCTTTTCCTGGGTGGTTCCAAATGGATGTTCCTTCTGAACATCTGAAAACCCCAGTAAGAGTTTATGTCAGTCAAATGTTTGCATCAATGTTTTATAATGTGCTACAAAATTAAGTTGATAAAACAGCAGAGTGAAACCTCTTATGTACTGGACAAACTTTTCAGCGAAACAGAGAATACAGCCAGCCAGTCAGGTTCATTCATCTAATTACCATTAATTACATTATTTTATATGGAAATACTTAGGTTGCTAGCTGACCCTGCCCACTGCACCCCGCCCCTCCAAGAAGTCCCCACATAGCCTGTTTTGGATGCAGGTAAGTGCAGGGCACACCAGAGGCTCAGAGAGGGTAAAAAACGGGCCTCCTGGAAGTTTGCTAAGGCTAAAAATGGGCCTGTTTCCGGCTTCCAGAGAGTCTCTGGAGACCGGGAAGACCATTTTCACCCTCCCAGAGGCTCGAGGAAAGCCTCCGGAGCCTGGGGAGGGCAAAAATGCCCCTCCACTGTGGTGCAGGAGGCTGACTAGGCCATGCCCATCATGGCCATGCCACCCATATAACTATTCCAAATATTCTTTTGGAAAATACAGTAAACAGTAGAAGCACACCTCTATGTTTATATTCCTGGATCTGCATATGCTTTGCTAATGGGCTTTTAGAATACGTACCCTAATATCGGAGCTTTCCTCTGCCTGGGAAAGGTAAAAATGGTTAAATATTGTGCTGCAAGATTAGCCAGGATGAGATAATACTCAAAACAAGCCAATTTGCAATAATGGAGACAATAAAAGACATTGAGCCTTCTGTCCCCTCTCCAAAGTGAAATTTGGTGATCATAATATTGTAAAATGATATTGATATTGATATCGTAATATTGTATATTTTGATATTGTAAAATAAAATACATGACAAGTAAAATTTATACAATGACAAAATAGATACATTAAAGAAAATTTAAAAAGTGCAGAAAAAGAAAAAAGGAAACTTCTCTCATTTCCAGCAGGTGTAATCAACATTAAGAACTTATCATTATTTCTTAAAAGCAAACATCTCTTTATTTCAATTCTAGTTTCTACAAACACATCTCTAAAATCTTATCCCTCCCTACAAGCATCAAAATCCAGTAGGAATTATCAGAAATGACAATGTACACTATGTGCATTATTATTAGGCAAACTTTATTTTGAAGGATTAATTTTATTATTGAACAACTACAGTGCTCTCGGTCAATCCAAAATGTTAATAAACCTCAAACCTGAATATTTAAGAAAGTAAAAATGAGGCTGTGGCTTTCTTAGGAGAATATCTATGTGTGCATAATTATTTGGCAGCTATTAGTGTGCAGAATTATTATGCAACTAAATGAAAAATGAAAAATTTCCCATCTCATTTATTTTCATCTATTAAAGTGAGAGTGATAAATAAACAACTCAAAATTTACAAATAAACATTTCTGACAGTTCCAAAAGAAATATCCATGAGCAATATAGCTACCCTTATTTTCAATAATAGTCATCCGCCTTCCATTCATGGAGTCTGTTAGTTTCTTGATCTGTTGACAACCAACTTTTTGTGCAGCAGCAAAACACTGATCCCAGACACTGTTCAGAGAGGCGTACTGTTTTTCTTCACCATAAATTTCCTGTTTAAGAAGGGCCCACAAGTTTTCAATAGGGTTTAGGTCATGTAAGGAAAAGGGGGCAAGTTATTATTCTTTCATCTTTAAGACCTTTACTAGCTAGCCACACAGTGGAGTATTTTGATGCATGCAATGGAGCATTGTCCTGCATAAAAACCATGGTCTTCTTGAAAGATGCAGACTTTTTCCTGTACCACTGCTTGAAGAAAGTGTCTTCTAAAACCTGGCACTAGGTTTGGGAGTTGATTTTGAGTCCATCTTCAACCCGAAAAAGTCCAATTAGTTCATATTTTATATTACCAGTACCCTTTCTCCACCTTTCTGGCATCTGAGTTGAACTGGAGCTCTGTGTCAGTTACTGATCCAGCCACGGGCCCATCCATCGGGACCGTCAAGAGTTAGTCTTATCTCATCAGTCTATAAAACCTTTGAAAAATCTGTCTTCAGATATTTCTTGGCCTGGTCTTGCCATTTCAACTTATGTGTCTTGTTCAGTGGTGGTCGGATTTCAGCCTTCCTTGGCCATGTCTCTTAGCACCACTTGTGGGCCCTTCTTAGCACTTCTGGGCACTCCAGGTAGGTTGCAGTTCTGAAATATAACATCACTTGAGTATAATGAGTTCCTGGTAGCTTTACATTTAATTCTTCTCAAATCTTTGGCAGTTAAGGTGAGTCTTCTTTTCTCAACATATTTCTTGTGACCCGATTGACTATTTGCAACAAAATATTTGATGATTCTGTGATCACGCCCCAATATCTTAGCAATTTCAAGAGTCTTATATCCCTTTGAAAGATTTTTTTACAATTTTTGACTTTTCAGAGTCAGCCAAATCTCTTTTTTGGCCCATTTTGCCCAAGGAAAAGAAACAGCCTAATAATTATGCACACCTTGATATAGGATGTTGATCTACTTAGGCCACACCCTCCCCCATTACATAAATACATATCTCCTGATCTGCTTATATCCACTAAGCATTTAGGTTTATACAGCTTGGAGGTGGAAAATATGCATACAAAGGATGATATGGTCAAAATATACTCACTTGCCTAATAATTGTCCACACATTGTGTTACAAATTCTATCTCTTACACCCAATCTGAATCCATCCTTTTCCTTCAAGCTGATTTGGTTATTATTTTGAAGGGGAGGGAAGGGGAATGTGTAAATGGTAACCTTTAAAGGTCTGGAAAGGCTGATAAAAATAACTTTTAATTAAATATTACAGAAAAAATTCTAATAGTACAAGTATCAGTCTTAGAAGTTATTCAACAACTGGGAGATAGCAGACTCTTCTTTTTGAAAATTACACATCAGAGGTTGGGCAATCATTTGTCAGGAACACTGCAGTTGGAAGTTGGAATTTGGAATGCTGTACAGTAAATGGGGTTTGGACTAGATAACTTCCAACATACATTCCAAGGCCAACTTACTATGATGTTTCTGTGCATTGACTTAAACCTTCTAACTAACAAGATAGTCTTAGACTGTCTACCCTTTCCTAAGAGGTCTGCAGGGGGCGTGCATAAGCGCACCAACGTGCCTACTGTCCCTGTCCTATTGTTTCTTTTATATATATATATTATTTCTCTTATATGTATCCATGTATTCATAACTATGTTTTACTTATACCTATTATCTTGTAAGCAATTGACAAATAAAAATAAATAAATATATAACATAAATAGTTGTCTCTGATGGTAATTTATTGACAAGAGAGAGGGGGCTCTTCATGGAAGTTTAGAGTACTGTACTAATTTATTCACTGGTTTCAGGATTAACTCCTAATTAGTTTTGTGATTACATCCTGGAAAACATAAAGTAGATTTTTTTTGCTATATATCTATTCTGAAATAAATAATGCTATTTCCCAAGAAAGAAACATATTGTTAAAGGTCCCATAATGTGACATTGGAATCTGAAACGCCACTGCTAATACATATTTGGCAGGCAGTGGTTATACATTCATCTAATTTTGCTGGTATGTAAATGTTTGAACAGAGGAATTATATTCTTTTAGTATTGTGACAGTCCCTTTAGTTTAAAAAAAAAAATCTATGTAGAATCATGCTTGTGTAAATTTATTCTGAAACCTGAGGCAAATAATTTCAGAAGTGCCTTCTCTTCCTTGTAAATTAGCAATAAAAACACAATAAATTAAGTGTCTATGGAGATTCTCAGTCATCCAGATCACGGTTGTCCCAAAGGTGACTTTATTTTCTAGAGGCAACTGGATGTTCTGGTTTTTCTTTGAAGATGTTTCACTTCTCATCCAAGAAGCTTCTTCTGAGACTACTTGCTACTATTGCAGTACATATCAAGGAAGACAGAAAAGCCTTAACTTTGATGTTTACAGAAAACCCACCCACACAGATCAATATTTACATTTTGATTCCCACCACACACTGGAGCCCCAAATGGGAATCATCAGAAACTTACATCACCGAACTGAAGACCTGCCTACTTGCAAAGATGGGAAAGAAAAAGAATGTAAACGCATCAAGAAAGCCCTCAGAATATGTAGCTATCCCAAGTGGGCCTTCATCAAATCTCAAAAAAGATCCTACAGGAGCTCCTCTGTAACAGGCAATGATGAGAACAATAAACGAAGCAATGTCATTCCATATGTTGCAGGCATCTTGAAAAAGCACAGGAGGTTCTTCAGCCAACATAACATATGTGTTCAAACCCAATTAAACTAAGGCAAAAGCTTGTCCAGTCCAAGGATAAAACACCCAGGCAGAAACTGAGCAACGTGGTATATGTAGTACATGCATTGAGCCATATGCAGATCTGTACATTGGGAAAACAAAACAACCACTTCATAAATGCATGGCACAACATAGAACACACACATCAGGACTAGATTCAGCAGTCCACCAGCATTTAAAAGACAACAGGCCAGTCTTTTGAAGACTACAGAGTCCATATTTGGACAGACAGGATCACTGGTTTGAAAGAAGAGTTAAAGGGGCCATCTATGTCAAAATTGAGCAGCCCCGTCAACAGAGAGGGAAGAATATGACATCATCTATCTCCAATCTACAACACAGTCCTTTCAAGGTTCCAAGAAGACTCCACACCCATTTGTACCATTCAGGTGACCCTGATAACAGATGACCTTAATGACCCCTGCTAAAAGGATGCAAATGTCCAGCTGTCTGTAAGGAGTATAAATCCTTCCATTCCCCAACATCCAGTCAGAGCTGAAGAAGCTTCTTGGATGAGAAGCAAAACGTCTTCCAAACAAAAAACAAAAAAACAGGGTCTTCCGGTTTGAGCTTCTTCAGTGACAGACTGAAACCTCATCTCTGAGAGGCTTCGATCCGTGCTCGCCGCTGGAGCGCCCCAAGCCAGCTGGTTTCGGGGCTAAGCCACCATGTAGAGGCGGTGAAGAGGGGGGAGACTGCCAGCAGGGTTGAGGAGAGCTGCATCTCTCCTCCCCAGCTGGCCATTACTCCCTTTCCCGAAGGCAGTTGCAGCGGTGGTCAGAAATGGCCACCACAAAGAAGAACTTGACCGGAAAAGAATGTGCAGGAGGAAGATAAGAGGAGAAAGTTTTGGTTGACTAAGTCAAACAGCAAAAGCAACAAATAAGGTACCCTGGAATTGAAACCATTAAAAAACAATAACATTGTTCCCTAAGAAGATTTGTAAGCTGCGAAGGAGAGAGAAAAGGGAAAAGATTTGGGTTTTTTTCTCCTTTTCCTGTACTGACAGCTAAGAGACTTAAGCAAGAAATTGGAAAAAAATCCACTTTGACATCAATAGGCATTTAATGCTGAAAATAAAAAGTCAAAGGGATAATAAAGATTTCTGGATAATTAAAAGCTTTTGAAAACAGGAAAGGAAAGAAAAAGAATAAAAGGGTAGGATCTGGAAGGGAGGAGACTGCCTGGAATTAAAAAAGAACTTACAGCAAAATCTCAACAAGACTTCCAAAAGATCCATTCTAACTGAAATATCACAACAAAAACCCCAGGAAGAGAAAGTTGAAAAAGAAATAAGAAGATATAACTCGGGACTATCTGGATTACTTGATGATTTCTGGATTTTTGGTTATTGTTTTGAATGACTAAAATCAATCGGGTGGTTGTTTAAAACTGTTTAAAATGGCTCCACTTTTAGAAGAACTGAAAATGGAACTTAAAAAGTACAAAGAAGATGCACAAGAAGGGAGAAGTTCTTTTGGCTTCATATTTCAGTTTTTAGAAATGGAGATTTGGGATTATGAGAAACAACAAGAAATGCCCAGAACAAGAAGATTGCGACAAAGAAGAAGCCATCTTTAATGAACAAGTAATCTTAGATCGGGGGGGGGGGGGAAGGAAAGGGGGATAAAGACTAAAGGAAAGGGGGATAAAGATAAAATGGAAAGTTTAAGATTGGGAAAAACAACCCCCCCCCAAAAATAGAGTGAAAAATAAGTATAAAATCAGAAAGCAACAGAAGAGGGAAATGCAGAAGAATTAGAACTAGAGAGACAAGAGGGTAAAAAGAGGAGGGAGAAGATGAGAGTGAAGAAGGAAAAGAAGTCATAAACGACAGAAACAAAATATAGAGAAACAGGGCCTATTGAGAAATAAAGAGTGAAAATTTAATGGAAAAAGGGATTCTGCAAAGGTACATAAGATAGTATGGTTATATTAGAAACAGAAATAATTTTAGAAAATATGAAACAATGTATGATTAAAATGTCTGATAAAATAGCTATCGTAATTCAGTGGAATGCTTATCAATAAATAAATGTAATAAAAGGTATGTTTGATGATTTATAAAACATATACGAAGAGAAGGGAAAATTAATTATGGAGATTATATGTGTTTTTAAGGAAGTATGATATTTAATTGAAAAGAAATGTTAAAGATGTTAAGATTTTAATGATTATTAATGATAGAGCTGAACTGGAATGCAATGAGGGTTTATAATTACATATATTTACAATTCTTTTTAAAGAATATAGTATGTATTATAAGAATATACCAAGCAGAATTCAATTGGAAGTTATGTATTATGTATTGTATTGAAGGTAAGGTATATATTGAAGTTTAAATAAGAGTTAAATG
Organism: Laticauda colubrina; assembly: GCA_015471245.1. Lineage (NCBI taxonomy): Eukaryota > Metazoa > Chordata > Lepidosauria > Squamata > Elapidae > Laticauda > Laticauda colubrina. The sequence continues at coordinate 1,774,976 of BLBF01000083.1, read as the reverse complement.
GATGTAATTTAAAGATATAAAGGTGTCATAATCCAATTAGTAACTACAGGAGAAAATTTGTTTAATGAGAAAAGATAATATGAAATTGAAACAGAACAGACAAAAGTATAAATATAATGATTTGAATTGAGATGAGATAATCAAAATAAAATTGAGAAAATTAAAAGAGGGGGAAAAACTATGTAGAAAATGTAAAATAGTATAAGATATGAAATAGAATACAAAAAGGAGCATGAAATTGAGTTTTGTGTCTGTATACAGAAGTTCAACCCGGGACCATGCTATTTTCAAAAAAGATGTTTTACTTGTATTTTGTATGTGTGAAAATCCAAATAAAACTTTATTAAAAACAAAAAACAAAAAACGACAGTCCAGTTGCCTCTAGAAAAAAAAAGCACCTGTGGGCCAGTAAGTGAAATTAAGAGCTTCCTCCTAAAATCCCAAATCGCTTGACTGAAGCGACTGCCTCATCGCCCTGCAATTCAAATTGGCCTTACTTACGGTTCAGTTCCCGTTCCGAATCCAGGCAATTTTGGAAATCCAATCGCACCCAAGCGTTATAACGGCCCAGTATCGGGCTCTCCAGCAGAGGCATAGCAATCCCGAAAAACAAAGTTTGTAGGGTCGCAAAAAAAATAAAAAAATAAAATACAACACCGGATTCCACCTTAGCACCTTTCCTCTCCGAGAGCGACCCGCGTCCCTTTCCAGCCGAGCCCTCCACAATGCCGGGGCAAAGACCCTTGTCCCGCGCGCCTTCGAGCCAATGCCCCGGGCCCGACTCACCTGAGAGGTCCCACGCGAGGCGGCGCTGGTTGGAGATGAGCGCCAGGGTTCCGAGCTGTTTGGAGTCCGTCTCGTGCCATGGAAACAGAACTGGGCTGGGCCTCACGTTGGAATACTGAGGAAATACGCTGTTTGTCCGGCTTTGGGTCGCCAGGGTTTGAACCGTATCTGCAAAAGGCGGGGAGAGAGAAATGGTGGGGAGGCCCGCGGCATTGCGTCTGGCGACCGGGGCGAGAGCGCAATCAGGCGTCGACACCTGGCCGACTTCCAGACGGCAGCAACGCGATTGTCGTGGTGCTTTATAATCGTCCGGATTTTTGTGGCGCGGTTACGGCTAGCCCTACTTTTGCCTGACAATAGCAACGTAGTAGAGTATAGCCTGGCCGCTCATTTTCTCGCCAGATTCAATTTTGCCCCCTGCCTTCGGCGTTCGGTGGCTCAGCTCCGTTAGTACTGCAAAGAAGCGGAACTGTGAAGAAGTGTAGGCCTCTCTCTCTCCCTATGGCAGCTAACTTTTGAGGGAGATGGAGGAATATTCTCCATTTTTCTTGGGCGAGGAAAAAGAATCGCTTTAGCCTTTGGAAATAAAAGGCTGGCTGAGCGAACGGAATTATTTTATTATTGCATCCTTATTTCGAAGACCCCAAAACGGTCCGTTTCGATACAATGGGCACTGAGTGTTGAAAACGGCTATTCAAGCTGGTTCAGAAATCCGAAAGAAAGTGAGCAAATAGCATTTTTTGTTCCTGAACAAGCTTGTTTGATAGATTGGAATTCCCAATCAGAGACCTGTTTATTCACAAAGCACACAATGTTCAGTTATACAGTACTTAAATAAAAAGGTAACATGGTAATTAATTAATTCTATCAAATTATAATGTCTGTCTCAATCACAAAGGCAGTAGTTTACATTTTGGGTTAAAAACAATAGAATGATAATAAAAAATGAACAATATTGGATCACAAAAACAAAAAAATTCAGTCTCAGTCATAAGACACATATCCAATATTGATTATAACCCAATCCAATCCAGAGTTTGTTGCAAGAGGCAGGGATTTAAAGATTAATGCCATGTGAATTTAAGGGAGAAGATCTTCCATGGCACAGGAAAACCACAACAAAGGCCTGATTCCTAGGTCCCACAAGATGTCATCGGTTGGGCAGAAACAATGGGAGAAAGCAGTTCTTATGTCATGAATTTTGTACAGGTGACAACTAGAATCTTGAACTAAAGCTCACTGATACCCAGGGTACAAAGTAGAGGTTTTATGTAGGCAAAATAAGAAGTGATGATAGCTATTCATATTAGCTATAACTTCTGAATAGTTTTTAAAGTTAGCCCTGGATAGATTATGTTGCAGTGTTCAAATAAGAAATGATTTAAGTTATGAGTGCTTGTGAGAAGCTCTCCTCCTTTGACCAAAGGTCATATTTAGTACACACCGTGGATCAGTGCAAAACTCCTCCTGGCCATGGCTGCCATCAGGTCATAGAGCTGAGTCTAGGAGGACTCTCAAATTGCACATCAGTTCCAACTGGAAGCATGGATCACCCTTGAAAACTAACAACTGTCCTTGAAAATAGAAGGTCTTTGAATCCAAAGCCACTTGGATTTGTGTAAGCCCATCAAGTTCTCTTATATCTCTTGGTTCTGGGAGAAGATTACCAGAGAGAATCACCTGTACAGATAGGTGTGAAATGCAAAGCTGGATATCTGAGGCTATATCCATATTGATGGATGACTTCATTCAGTGACTCATCCAGATGTTAAATAAAAGTGGGAGAATCTTGAGTTCTGTGGGACCCTTTAGAAGAAGGACCTCAAGTTTGATCCTTCCTCCCCAAACTAACCCCGTCTTTGTTAGTATATGACTATGCATGTGTTATATCTAACTATGTAAGCTAAATTAATATTTATCTGGCAGAAGTTGAAATGTTTATTTCCTAAATATTTCCTTCATTAAAGAAGAAAGTCAACTCCATTGAGTATCAACTCCATTGGATTGTTGAACACCAACATTCTCTATTTTTCCCTTCCCCTATCTTCTCTGATTTTTTTAACCTTGAATTTAGGGTAAACTTGGTGGATTCGTGGCTTTTTGGTGGGCTACTGGTGATAGAAATGAAACAAGATAAAAGAGCAGAGAGAAAAAGAAAAAAGAAAGTATACTACAACAGTTGAAATTGACTTTTCTTCCCCAAATTGATTTTGGGGAATTTTACAATTTAGTTTGTTGTTCCTTATTTTTTCTGTACATGTGTTTTACAGATTCATTGTCTACCTACATATAGTCCTCGACTTACAACAATTTGTTTAGTGACTATTAAGTTACAACACTGAAAAAAATAACTTATGACCTTTTTTCACGCCCACAATTGTTGCAGTATTTCCCATGGTCATGTGATCAAAATTCAGATGCTTGGCAACTGTGATGATCTGTAGTCTCTCAAAATCACCCAAAACCCAAAACATACATTAAAGTCCAGTAATGCCTTCAACTTAACTTCACTGTTTTATTAGGCACAGTTTAAAGTCACAAAAGTAAATAATGAGGCAAATAATGAAGAAAACTCAAACAAACCACATTGACGAGAGTTCCGAAGCAAGCCAAGATAACTAATCATACATTCCAGGAAAATAACCGAGGAGAGTCCATGGGAAGAACACCAGCAAAGATAAACCTCTTTCAAAGAAAACACTAAACTTTGACTTCAGCAATTCTGACTACGCAGTTACAAACTTATATACATAGCTCCCAGCTGCAAGCCACGAGGAGGATCATGGTAATCTCCTCCTGAGTAGACCTCTCTTTTCCCTGATCCTCTCCTCCCTGTGTGACCTAGGATGGATAGGGGATGGGCTTGGATCCTCCTCTGATTGCTCAATCTTTATGTTCATCTTAATTTTTGTGTTATCTATATCAGTGGAAAAAATAATGTATTGGATCTGATTGTGAGGTTTGAAATACGAAGAAAAATGAAATCACTGGGATTAATAAAAAATTTAAACAAATCTCATTATTGTCCTACATCTTTTATGAGAAATATTCAAGAGAATTACCTGAATATTCAAGAGCAGTAATTCTAGGTAAAATAATAAAAGATTTCATTACAGAAATAGTTACGAGCTCACCTGAAAGAAGTTCTGGCATGATACAAATTCTGGTTTTGGTGATCTAAAACTAAATGACAGAAAATTTAATGGGAATAGATCTCAATAGTGTATTTTATTTTTACCACTTATTTCTCAAATCATTAGTGGTTTTAGAACAACATAATCTTCAAGGTTGACATAATATAGATTATATAACTATAAACCTGGATCATTTTGACTGAGAGAGTGGAAATTAGATATAAGAGGCGTTTAATATTTGGCTTCCTTACCATCATAGCAGTTAATCCCTGGAGGGAGAAATGTGCCTGAGAATTTGTAAAACTAGAATAAATTGGAGAGTGGAATTACATTCTCACCGTGCATTTCCTAACAGAGTAAGGACACCAACTGGTAAATTGATTGAGGAAGACCTTTTACCGCTTCTAAAAAATTTTTTTGACAGATAAACTCGGTTTGAGTTAGAATTAGAGGCCACGTGATGGGTGAAATCTAGGTTAATCAAACAGTTCAGCCATGCTCTATTAATGTGCTAAAAGGTTTATTATTGGTACTTGAAATGGCTTGTTTAGCTGCCTCTTATATTAACTGACTGGTATGTCACGGGCACAGAGGCAAAATGGTGCCTCTCCCAGATAATGGAAAAATAAAAGCATAGCCAATGGTGCCTCTCCCATATAATGGGAAAATAATAGCATGACCGTATGATCAAATTGTTTATTGGCAGAAACAATTACAAACCTGTAATATCCAGTAGGAACAGAATCAGCAACAGACAACTGGCAGAACTTGGTTCCTTTTTTCCAGTTTAAATCAGTTAAGGCATGCTGGCTGAGGAATTCTGGGAATTGAAGTCCACACAGCTTAAAGTTGCCAAGCTTGAGAAACACTGTTCTTGACTGCTTTTTAAATAGAGGCCTGGCTTGCTTTCAAAAATGCATTAAACTAACATTTATCAACAGCCTGCTACGCACTTTTAAAAGTGTTGATCATTCATTATGAGACAGATGTCACTGCAGAAACCAGCAGTCCAACTTTCCCTGCACTTGAAGCCAAAATAATTTTGGAAGGAACTTCCTAGTTAGCAGGAGTGGGCCTGGAGCAGGAACTGAGAAATAAGTCCCCTATCCTGCCACCATCCTCCTTATTTCCCAAAAGTAAAGTGTGACTTAAAGTTTTTGCAGGAAGAATTTGGTAAAATTAGCTGATTTAGATAGAAAGTATTCTTTATAAGTGCCTGCATGGTGACCATGTAGGTCTTTATAGGTCAAACTGTATTCAGAAACCTATTAGTGACCAATGTAGGGTCAAAAACATAGGTACAGTACTAGCAATAATACCTGCCAGTTGCAGTTTTTGAACGATCTTCAAAGATAGCTCCATATAAAGTATCTTGCAATAGTCCAGTGGAGAAGTGATAAGAGCAAGGGTCACTGTTGAGATAGGAATCCTATCTCTTAGCAAAATAGCACTGCCAAGGCAAACTCTGCGAGGTGGTTTGATTGTATCATCGGTTTTTCCTAATCTCTTTTAGCTTTACAATGGTTTTTTATATTTGTTTTGTGGCAATCTCCTGTCTGTCTCTTCTGTAATTTATATATATATTTCGTGTCTTTTGTCTGTGTGTCTTGCTTATTTGGCATGTCCTGTGTTTGTAAGGGTTTTCTTTTCTGATTTGTCTAGTTTTCTTAATTACTTGGGCTTTTGTCTAAAGGGATTCTTTAGTACCTTTTATTTGATTCCTTTTCCTGTGTAAGTTTGTTTTATGGATGGCCTGACGTTCCCTTTGGGCTTTTGCTGCTTGAGTGACACCCCTGTCTTCGTGAAGTTCCCTTTCCACAATCCTTTTTTTTTTTTTTTTAAGAGGGTGGTCTCTTATTGAGTGTCTGGGTATACTTGGTATTCGTGATCAATCTTGATCATCATCATGGCCGCCTGTCTCCCCTTTAATTTTTTCTTCTGAGAGGGAATACAGGCCTTTAGGCAGCTAAGGCAGGGTGGTATGCATTGATAGAGGCAACACATGAGGGCTCCAAAGACACAAATAGTGACTATGGTTACTGCAAGGATTTTGAGCCAATGGAAATCTGGCATCCACGAGAAGAGCCATGAAAAGTCTAGGAATGATTGCTCCTGACCAATATTCTGAGCTAACTCTTTCAGGTGGTGGATGTCCCTCCCTACGAGTTCTGAGGTTTCGTCTAGATTGAAGCAACACATCCCGTGGAGTGTTTCGCAGCCATAATTATGCTTCAAGAGGAGGAAGTCTATTGCTGCCCTATTCTCCAGGGTAGCTTCTCTGACCTCCCTCAGTTCTCTGTTAAGGACATCCAGGGCATGGGAGGTCAAATTCAAGCCTTTTGCTAGGGTATATGCTAGGCTATTCAAATTTCTAGAATTTCGTACTGCCAATCCAGGTACCCCTACCAGGGATATTGCCAATGAGACATATTCTGTTTTGCTGAGAAGGGAGATTTTGGAGTCACAGTCTGAGTCTAGGGTTTGGAAGGCTCTCCTGTGTCGTCTCTGTAAGGATGGCATAAACATGGTTAACCTTCCCAAAGTGCAGGCGCCATTGGTGGCATTTGCAGGAAGGTATGAGCAGGCTTTTAAGCCACAAAGGAAAAACCACCCTGGTGGAAGCTTCAGGTAACTATATGAAAATGATATGGTCTCTGTGTAGTTGCATTTTAGTTCTGTGTTGCTAAGACTGGTGCATTCTGTGACCCTAGGTGTGCTGTACCCAGTGACATTAAAGCATCTCTCAGAGGTGGTTATTGCAGCAATGTGTAGGGTGTACATGGTGTGGTCCTTGGTTTTTGTAGAGTGACCCCAGCTAAAAATGCTTTCGTAGGAGTCAGGAAGGTTTCTAAATGTGGTGTAGTTAATGATGTTATGTGGCCTAGTTGCACTCCCATTAAGCATGTGGTTAAGATGTCCTTGACTGATTTCCCTTCTGCTAAGCAAAAGTTAGTGGTGCTGAGTATTTCTCTTGCTAAATATTCCCATACGTTTCCTTTCTCTGGGATAAGCTTTGGTTCCAGGAACACAGTTGCTTGTGTTACAAGTGTTACAATTATTACAAATAACAATACATAGTCGATATTGCATTTCATGTTTCCCATTGCTAGATTCCTTTTCTCCCCCCCTTTTTTTTCTACAATGTAAAAATATAAAAAAAGGGAAAGGTCAAGTATCAAAAATTATTAAAAAGTATGGCTAAAGTCTCTTCTTTGTTAAAAAAATACGAAGAAAAAAAGGGAAAAAGAAAAAATGGAGAAGGTGAAAGGAAAAAAAATAGAGTTTTATAGCTCAGCACCTGGGCGTCCAGTTTTGTGTAATTCAGTGTTTGCACTTGGTTCCTCACGGTTGTGTGGTTCAATGGTGTTGAAGAATGCTGCAAGCGTACATTGATCTGTGTCCAGATTTTTCTTGAGTTTGATGGGTGGGATTGATTGTGGTGGAGTTTGGCTATGGTCTATGATTGCTGGCTTTGCATGTGTCCAATGTATCCAAGAGTCTCGTTCTGCAACCTTTATGGCGGTGTGTGTAGTTAGTAAGACTTGGTAGGGTCCTTTCCATCTGGGTTGTAAAGATGAGGCTCTGGTGAAGAACTTGATCCACACCCAATCTCCTGGCTCATATGGGTGCAGGGCTTCTTTCAAGAGTAAGGTCTGTGTCAGCGCACTCTGGGTCCAGAAGGTCTGTAGTCTCTTTTGCAGGGCTGTAAGATAAGAAGAGAGAACCCTATCCCCCCTATCTAGGCTGAGAAAATGAGGATTGAGGCCTTGTAGGATATCGGGGGGCCAACCAAAAAGGATCTCAAAGGGGGAAATACCTATGACCTGTCTTGGTCTAGTTCTGATATAAAAGAGAGCAATTGGGAGCACTTGTGGCCAGGAGAGGTATGTCTCTTGACAGAGTTTGCCCAGTAGGGTCTTTACCTCTTTGTTTGCTCTCTCCACGGCTCCTGATGATGTTGGAGAATAGGGCACATGGAGGTTTTGGGTAATGCCCAGAGCCTGGAATATATGTGTGAGGACTTGTGCTATGAAGTGTTTTCCCCTATCCATGTCCAGAATGGTGGGGACCCTGAACCTAGGCACAATGTCCTTGAGGAGGTGTCTGACTATTTCTAGGGCAGGAGCATGGTGGCATGGGAAGGCCTCCACCCAGTGGGTTAGTTGGACCTTGCAGACAAGGGCATATTGATACCCATTTGCCTTAGGTAGTTGTATATAATCCATTTGGATCTTCTCAAATGGTTTCTGTGCCCAGGGTCTTCCTCCTTCATGAGTTGTTTTTCTGGAGGTGGTATTATTTGCTTTGCAGGTTTGGCATGTTGTGGCTATTCTTGTAGCTTCACTATAGGCTCCCGGTGCATATCATACCCTTCTGATGGCATCCACCATAGGTTGTGTGCCACAATATCCCTTTGTATGTAGTCTTTGGCAAATTAGCCTAAGGAGACGTCGTGGGGCTATAGGTCTTCCATCAGGGACTCTCCAAAATCCTTGCTCAAAAACTGCTGAAAATATTTTTTCCCATTGTTCAGATTCCCCTTTATCTAGAAATTGTGTGTATGGTATTTCTGGTTTCGTTATTAAAGCCCCTGTCACACTGCACCAACAGATGGAAAGAGGATGTAAAATGGAGAAAAACACTTGCCATCCGTTGGTTAACACGATGCTTCCATTCTGTACTCACTGCCTCCGTTTTGCTTCCTCTCTATCCGTCCAGCATCCATCTATTGACGTTTCATCCGCTCAGAGGGTTTTGAGCTGCTCAAAACTTTTGAGCGGAAAATGTATCCAATGCGTCCATTCTGCATCCGCGAGCATACAGGGGACATCCGTTCTGCATCCGTTACGCATCCGCTATATCCGCTAGGCATCCATTCCGCATCCGCGCAACTCAATCCGCTCCAGCAGTAAACGGAAGCAGGGAGGAAGCGGAACGGACGTGGAATGGACACGCAGCGTTAGTAGCAAGGACGGAGAAAGGATGAAAGCAGATGCAGCACGCAAAGAAAGCATTTAAAATGGAAAAAACGTTCACAAAGGGGACCTATCTTGGATATTAAGGATGTCTAGAGGATGCCTAGAGGATGCAAAGGGACACATAGGGGAAAACCTATATTGCTTATAAAAAGGGGGAGCAACTCGTCTGCATCTCACTTTCAGATCAGCAGCCCTGCTGTGCAGACCTCTGCAGCCTTCATCTGCCTCTTTCTCTTCCACAGCATCCAGTCATCTCCACCATGGATCGTAACAAACTCCTTTTGGTAGCCACCATCCTTCTGCAACAGTGCGAAGCCATCTACAGGCTCTGTGAACTCTACTACGGGAAGAAAAAGCGGCGGCCAAGAAGCGTCTGGGTCTGAAGATGGATCCGGAGAAGAGCAGAGTACGGACTGTACAACAAGCTGATGGTGGAGCTCAGGAACGAAGACTCTCGTGCATTCCAGAACTTCATGAGGATGCCTCCAGCCATTTTTGACGAAGTTGTGCAGCGGCTGACACCCAGGTTGACCAAGCAGAGCACCAACTTCCAGCCCAGCCTGGACCCTGGGCTCAAGGTGGCACTGACTCTGTGCCACCTGGTCTCAGGGACCACCTACAAAAGCATGCAGTACGGCTGGAGGGTGCCACACAACACCATCAGCATTGTGGTCAGAGAAGTGGTGCAGGCCATCATCGAAGAATACCTGGAGGAGCTCCTCCAGTGCCCCTCCACTGAAGAAGGCTGGAAGAAAGTTGCAGAGCAGTGGTATCAGAGGTGGAACTTCCCCCACACTGTTGGAACCATAGATGGGAAGCACGTGGCCTGCAAAGCTCCAGCCAAGTCGGGGTCCACTGATTTCAGCTACAAGGGCTTCTTCAGCATCGTCCTCTTCGCCATGGTTGATGCTGACTACAAGTTCATGTACATCGATGCTTCAGGCAACAGGTCATGTTCAGATGCCCAGGTATACAATGCCAGTCACCTCAAGGAGGGGCTGGAATGCAACCTCCTCATGGGCTTCCCAGATCCAGACCCCCTGTCCAACGACACGCAAGATGTGCCCTACTTCATCATGGGGGATGACACCTTCTCCCTCAGAACCTACCTCATGAAGCCCTACACTTCCAGACTCCTCACCCGTGAAGAGAGGATCTTCAACTACAGGCTGTCCAGGGCAAGGCGGGTGGTGGAGAACGCCTTTGGCATCCTGGCCAACAGGTTCCAGGTACTTCTCACCACCATGCAGCATCGCCCACAGACCGTGAGGAGGATCATGGAAGCTTGCTGCATCCTGCACAATCTCATGCGCACCCGCTACCCAGTCTTGCAGAACAGGCTCGTGGACCTCCAACAAGGCAATGGGGACATGGAGCCTGGGGAATGGAGGCAAGGGCGAAACCTGATAGACACTGAGGATGTGCAAGGCCCCAACAGAGCCTCACGTGAAGGGAAGAAGCAGTGCAACCTCCTGAAACACTGGTGCAGCTCCCCAGCTGGAGCAGTGGAGTGGCAGGACAGGATGGTAGTTGATTAATGGATGCTTCCTTCAGCCTGTCTCATCACACTGATGAGATTGGGCCATGTATGTTGGGTGGGCCTACAATGAACAGGGCATTTAATAAAGAGTTGTGTTTATGTTCAAATGTGTGGATCAATGCTTACATTGTTATTGATAATGAAGGGCCAAAGGTGTGGCACCTGGGAGGGTGGACCATACAGTCCCACTATGCTTGCACTGGAGGTTTGTCTATCCCACAGCTATCTTAACCCATCTCACAGGTATCTTAACCCATCCCAAAGGTATCCCTGCCCATCCCACAGCCATTACCCATCCCACAGGTATCCCTGTCCATCCCACAGGTATCCCTGCCCATCCCACAGGTATCCCTGCCCATCCCATAGGTATCCCTGCCCATCCCACAGCTATTACCCATCCCACAGGTATCCTTGCCCATCCCACTGCTATCTTAACCCATCCCACAAGCATGCAAAGGCTTAAACCATTTCTAAAAGTTTCCACCAAGACTTTATTGACATAAATAAATGAAGCAAGTGTGCGAAGCAAAGATAAACTTTATTAATCACAAGCTGTAAAAGAAAAATGACCCAAGTGAAGTGTCCAAATAAAGACTACAGGTAGCCACCCAGTCTCTGGCACTCCTCTTGGTCACTCGGAGGAGTGCCCAGTCTCAGGGGTGAAGGGTCCAGGTGCTGTGCAGGTGGCTGCTGCTGGAGTGCTGGTCTGTGGTGTCAAAGGGGTGCCTGGCCCCGAGAGGACAACAGGTGATGGTGTGTTGAGGAAGCTCTCGGACAGCTGGCTCAGCCCTGTGATGTTGAGAGCTCCTTCCTCCATGCCATGTGGTGTCAGCCCCAGTACCGAGGACAGATGTACTGAGGCCGGGCTTGGCTGTGGGGTGGAGGAAGGAGCAATGTAGTGGGGCTTTCTGATCTGCAGCTGGGTGAGGACTGGCATTGGTGGCATCTGTGGCATGGGTGTCATTGGTGTCATTGGTGTCATCATTGGCATGGGTGGCATTGGTGGCATCAGTGGAACCCGTGGCAATGGTGTCATCCGATGACTCTGTGCCTGGACTGGGAAGGGCTGCTGCCTGTGCTGCTGGACCTCCTGGTAGCCGTAGCCCTGGTAGGTGAGGGCCTGTGGAAAGCCGTGGAATGGGAGGGACATCACCTGGGGTAGAGGAGCAGACCTGGACTGGGTGGGAGCAGGTTCCTCTGGATCTGGAGGGTTGTGAAGCAGCTCAGTGATCCGGTCCTTCACCACCTGGTACTGGGGTTCCGCCATGTCCGTGAGGGTCTGGTTGACATAGATGAGGAAGGGCTTGCGGTTGGAGGATGAGGAGTCGGTGTGGACCAGCTGAGAGAGGAGATCTATGCTGCTCCGGATGGTATCCCTGATCTCCAGCAGGACAGTGTGGCTCTGCCCCTCCTGTCTGGCTCTCTGCCTTTCTGTGGAGCTGGGGGTGGATGCGGGTAGGGCTGTGGTGGAAGTGCTGTCTCCTTTCTCACACTGTACCAGGGAGTCCTCCATGCGCTCCACCATGGTTAAAACACCTGTCTGCGGGTTCTCCGCCATGGCACGCTCCACAGAAACCTGCCTGGAGACAGGAGCTGACTCTCGGCCAGAAGAGGACTGGCTCTCAGCAGGCTGCTGGAGAGAGAGGGTCATGAGAGGGGCTGCTGCTGCTCCTCGGTGGCGGATCTCAACCTCCAGGAAGCTGCACCTGGCCATGACGTAGGTCTCTCTGTCCGTCAGCTTAACCGTGGCCTGGCCAGATTTCTTGAGGTGCAGCTTCCCGTATCAGGTGTGCATGTGCTTCCACCAGCCGAGGAGCACATCCGATGTGTAGCCCAGACTCTCCGCCTTCTCTCTCCAAGCAGCCTGCTTCCTTTTGGTGTCCCTGTAGAGCCGGTGTCCATTCCGCCACAGATAGTCATTCTCTCTCAGCCACTCCAGCACCTCATCCCCGTGTTCCTCCTCAATGGAGTATTGCCTCCTCTCCCGTTCCCACATATGCCTCTTCCTCCCTTTGGAAGGACCAGATGGGCCCTCATCAGAGGGGCTTCCAGTTTGTAGGGGCTGCTCCTCCACACCACCAGCAGCAGCAGCAGCAGCAGGATCATCATCATCATTATCAGCAGCAGCATCAGCAGCAGCATCACCAGCAGGATCATAATCATCATCATCATTAGCAGCAGCAGCAGCAGCAGCAGGATCATCATCATCATCAGCAGCAGCAGCACGAGCAGGACCAGGAGCATGAGCAGGACGAGCAGGACGAGCAGGACGAGCAAGACCAGGAGCACGAGTAGTACGAGCAGGACGAGCAAGTCCAGGAGCACAAGCAGGATGAGCAGGACCAGCAGGACGAGGAGCAGCTTCAGCAGAGTAAGCACCAGCAGAAGCACCACCGCCAGGAGCAGCCTCAGCAGAGTAAGCAACAGCAGAAGCACCACCGCCAGGAGCAGCAGCAGCAGAGTAAGCACAAGCAGAAGCACCATCGCCATAAGCAGCAGCATCAGTTCCTCCAGAAGCAGCAGAAGCCCCAGCCGCAGAAGAGCAAGCCCGTGCTACAGAAGCCCCAGCAGAAGCAGAGTGAGGGCCAGGGGGCGGGAGGGTGGCCCTGTCCCTCTTGCCAGGGCTGGCAGCAGATGGCTGAGGCTTCCTTTTTTTCCCCCATGGTTGTGGGGTTGCTGGCTGGCAGGGAGGCTGGCAGGGAGGCTGGCAGGAAGGCTGGCAGGCAGGCAGGCACCAAGGCTGGCAGGCAGCAAGGCTGGCAGGATGGCAGGCATCAAGGCAGGCAGGCAAGGCACTCAATGCGTCTGGCAGCAGGTCTTTCCTCTGAATGGTGACCTGCTTCCGAGCTGCTTCCCTTTATATCCGTGGGGCTGACACAATAAATCCCCCCCACATGCGCAATTAACGCTAGGCATCCGCTAGACTTCCACTAGGCTGCCACTGTGCATCCGCTTCATCCGCTGTGCATCCGCTGTGCATCTGCTTCATCCGTTCCGCGTCCGCTCTGCATCTGCTTCATCCATTCCGCATCCGCTTTGTTGAGGTCCCCCGGAAGCCTTGCGGATGTGCCATCCGCTCTCATCCACTTCCATCTGCGAGGCTTCCGCTCTGCATCCGCTTTCCATCCGCCCTGCGTCCTCCCCCCGTCCGTTCCTTTCCATGTTATCCGCTCTGTTCATGCAAATTTTTGCCCCTTTTGAGAGCGGATAACAACGGATGGAACATTTTTCTCGTCTGCTGTGTCCTTTTTACAAACGTTTTGCATCCGTTGGGCAGTGTGACAGGGCTTAAGGCTGGTGTCATGATGGTGTGAGGTAGAGGTTTGGTTGCCTCCCATTTGGCTGTTGCATCTGCATATTGGTTTTCTTTTGTTATTGTAGAGTCATCTGTTTGGTAGCCTTTACAATGGATGACTGCTCGTGCTTGTGGTAATTGGATGGCTTCTAATAGTGTGGCTACTAATGGTGCATGTACTATCTGTTGTCCCGCTGAAGTTAAAAAACCCTGTTGTTTCCTGTTGCATGGCAGACTCCAAAAGCATATTTGGAATCTGTATAGATATTAATAGATTGGTTCCTTGCAGCTTAGCAAGCTTTAGTTAAAGCTATAAGCTCAGCTGCTTGGGCGCTATGGGAGGGAGGAAGGGGGGAAGCCCAGATGATTTATTGTAGGGAGACTAAAGCTGCTCCTGTTACTCTTTTGTTCTCATGCATGTAGGAGGAACCATTTGTGAAAAGTTCAATGTCAGGGTTTTGTAGCGGGGTATCTGTTAAATTGGAGCGGGATAGTTCAGTGTCATGCACTAAATGGAGGCAATCATGGAGATTACCTTCCTCCTGTTCTGTGGGGAGCAGGGTAGCTGGGTTTAGAGTATTACATCTCACAAACATAATGTGATCAGAGGTAAAAAGTTCAGCTTCATATTGAGCCAGACGCTGCTGAGTAAAGGCTTGTATCTGGCTCTTTATGAGAATTGCAAAAACGTCATGGGGGACTTTCAGCAATAGTGGATGTCCCAGTACTAAATCCTTAGATCGTTTCACAAGTTTGACTGTAGCTGCCACTGCTCCTAAGTGGGGAACAGCCCCTTGAGCTACTGGATCTAGGGTTACAGAATAGTAAGCGACTGGTCGATGTGTGTGTCCAAAAGGCTGTGTTAGAATGCCAGAGGCAACACCTAATTTTTCAGGGATGAATAAGGTAAAAGGTTTCCTATAGTCAGGTAGGCCGAGTGCTGGGGCTGATGCCAGGGTTTGTTTTACGGTCTGAAGTGTTTTGTCCAAAGATTTGGACCATTCAATGGGGTCAGGCATGTTTTTGCCTGTTAGTTGAATGAGTGGTCGGGCTAATTCTCCAAACAAGGGGATCCATGGGCGGCAGAAGCCCAGTACTCCCAGTAAGGCTCTGGCTTGTCATTTTGTCTGGGGTGGTTTCATGGCTAAAATGGTTTCTACCCAGTTAGGGGCCAATTTTCTAATTCCTGGTGCAATAATGTAGCCCAGATATGTTATTTCTTGTTTTAAATACTGTAATTTGGAAGGGGAGGCTTTGTGCCCTCTTTCTGCCAGGGCTTCAAGTAAGTATAGGGTGTCTGTTTTTTCAAATAGTTTTAATAGTTCATCTTTTGTTAGAAAGACTTGTAGCAGCTCTGTCATATCACCCCAGGATGGATTATGGCTGTCTATGATATATTTCAGGGTTTGAATTACTGTTTGAGGATCAGCCCTGAAAGCTGGGATATCCTTTTTCCAGATTACCAAATCAGAGGCAGAAAAGGGAGTATGGGTAAAAACATATTCTAATTGTCCCCTATTTCTGCCTGGCACTGGTTTGCTTAAAAGGGGAGCCATAATCCATGCCTCAGTCTTTCCTTCCAGGGAATGGGTTTCAGGTTTTTCCTGATCTTTTCCCTCGGTCAGGTCTTTGGTCCTAGCCAGTTCAGCCCAGCAGTACCAATAGGGTATTTGGCTAGGTTTAATGCGTGTTCTAAGTGCTTTCAGGGTTTTATAATCTAAAGTACTGCTATCAGGCCAAATTTGTCTACCCGTGTCATCTCACAATAAAGCCCACTTTTTGCAAATTCTTTTTGCTTCCTTTTTATTCATTCCAGTCAGGACAGGCACTGCCTTTCGTCCCAAGCCTCAAGTAATTTATCAAGGGGGTCTCTTCCATTGTCCTCGAGCTACAACTTCCCATATTCCCTAGCTGATGTGCGGATTACTTTGGTTTAGCTGGGCTACAGCCGTCAGTTTTCAGACAAAAAAGGTCTAGAAAGGACTCCGGTTTCCCTACACACGGAGTACGGGCCCCTTTCCTTTAGGGAAACTCAGCCATCAGTTTGAAGACCCCCTCCTATAAAACAGAGATCTCGGAGGACCGTCTACCTCCTAGCAGCACCGGTACGGGCCCCTCCCTATATTCAGCCATCAGTTTTCAGACCTCCCTTAAAGGTGGAGATCTGGAAGGACCTACTCTGCTTTTTAGACAAACTATTTTCAATTTTGTTTGTCAGCAGCCGGTACGGGCCCTGTTGTAACTATGTATCATTTATGTGTTTGCAACTGTATATCAATGC
>BLBF01000083.1:1710215-1758951 GCA_015471245.1 Laticauda colubrina | reverse complement strand
ACCCAGCCATTCTGGGCGCACTCATCCCGAGGAACTTCGTCTCCTGTTGTTTTTCTCTCCTTCGCTCCCTATCATGAGACGCCCATCTGATGCGGGATAGCAGATACCGCAGGGCCCCTTCTAAATGCACAGGGCTTTGCTTGAGGGATGTACCGGGACTATTCTTTTTCCTGTTTTTTATTTATTTCCTAATACCAGTTCCTTTTGCAGCCTGCTCAGTTTTTCTTACGTCCTTCAGAAGGACTCACACTCAGTGATCACCCCTTGCATCCCCAAATCCAGCCGGTCACGGCTCGTGTTTGAGCTAGCAGCTGGCTGGGGTGCAGCTGGCAATCACGGGGGAGGTGAGGTCCCACTGTTTCTGCAGAGAAAACCCACAATCACACACCTGGTCCACTCACGCTTCCACTCCCCTCCCTTGTAAGATTATAAATTTTAAACAGTACTCACCTGCTTTCAAGCAGCTGTTGAGTGGAAAAGCCCAAGGACTCCCTTTACTACCCTATGCTTTCCGGGATGGGTCCATGGATGTTGTCCCTGGACAAAGAAGGTCCATGCTGGCTGGGTTTGGATCAATGGGCCTGGTCCGGTGGCAGGATTGGCTGGAAAACCTTTGTGGTTGCCAATTGTTGAAAGGTGCCAAAATGCCTTTTCTTTGAGGATTCGATTTTCCCGCTGGGAGAGCTCCAGCGCAAGGATATGGACAACTGCTTGAAAGCTGGATCTTTTTTATTTTTCAGGAAAGTGGAGGCCAGCAAGAAGTCTGCGTTCCTGGGCTAGCTACCTTCTTATGGTAAGTCCCTGGCTCTTACACCCTTTTCTCTTTTTGTGTGTGAATGTTCATTCTTTGTTTTTAATGCTTCAAATCCTGTCAGAGTTTGTCTTCATTCCTGCCAGAGGGCAAACTCCATGGGGTGTGGAAGGCAAACTCTGTGGGGTGGTTTGATTGTATTATTGGTTTTTCCTATTGGTTTTTCTCTTTTAGCTTTACAATCGTTTTTTTATATTTGTTTTCTGGCAATCTCCTGTCTGTCTCTTTTGTAATTTATATATATTTTTCATGTCTTTTGTCTGTTTGTTTTGCTTATTTGGCATGTCCTGTGTTTGTAAGGGTTTTCTTTTCTGATTTGTCTAGTTTTCTTAATTAGTTGGGCTTTTGTCTAAAGGGATTCTTTAGTACCTTTTATTTGATTCCTTTTCCTATGTAAGTTTGTTTCATGGCTGGCCTGACTGCTTGAGTGGCCTTTTGCTGCTCTGGCCTTTGCTGCTTGAGTGACACCACTGTCTTCGTGAAGTTCCCTTTCCACACTACCATAGGGTCATCACGGTGGCCTCACTGTATTGGGACTTTTTTCCCCTTGGCTAAACCAGGTGGAGGCGGGGCCATCATGTGATGCATCCAGCCCACGGACCGTGAATTTGATGCCCCTGTTCTGCCAGATGTGCTTAAAAATCTTTCCACACCTGGGAATTTTGCATGGATAATTTTATTCCACTTTCAGATCCTCCTCACAAAGTTAGTTTGCATTTGTTGTTTTTAAACAGCTGGTGGGAAAATGGGTTAGCACATTTTTTTCTGGTCTTCCTGATACTTGTGTTTTATATATGCATTTTCATACCAAATTAATTTTAGCAGACAGAGCTTTTATAGAACTATAAATATGGGTTTCATGAGAACATGTAAATCTCAGTTGAATTATGCTGATAATCAGTCATTAGGGACCATTTTGTCATCATTTGAAATAGGCTACACTATATGTGAATTCTCTGGGACTGAGTGCACTGTATTATGTAAAAAACCTAATATAATTATCCACTGTGTGTTTAGTCAGGTCACCAAATTTTATGCACAGTTTATTCTTTAATTTCAAATTAACTAATTAGAAAACAATTTGCCCATTGTGGTGGACTTCCATGGAAAGAAAGAATGAGACACAGAGGCTGGTGTACTCGGGATGGGAGTCTAGAGCAAATTCTAGTGCCCCCTTTTATTGAGAAATTCGTACATAGTAAGCATACACATTGTGGATTACAATAATTAGATATAGCACACAAAACTGTTTACAATTGTCTGAGCTGCTTAATTGTTTCTGGTGTTTGTTTTTAATTTCCTTGCTTATCTCAGTGACCCTTAGGCAGACATGTATGTATAAGGTCTTAGACTAATCATTACCCAATACTGAAGTCAAAGTTTTATTCCCACATCTCCCCTGTTTTAGTTTTTTGATGATCTCGGATACCTCGGTAGCTTTTCGCCATCTGCAACAACAGTTCTCCTTCCGTAGGCTTCACCCGACACATTCCTAAAAGTCCAGGGAGACATTGGATACAACAGCATACACAAAGAGAAAGTATAAAAAGCAATATCACTCCAACAATTAGGTGACGAATCCATGAACCATCTGGCAACCAGGACCAAAGTGCAGACCACACGTCCAGTCCCTCGTCCTCCGATTGTAATGGATTCTCACTCAGGGTTTGTTCCATATGCTGTATAGTAGCTGTAATGTTTGGAGAATAATCAGAAATATACATGCAACAATGTGTATGAATCACAGCGCAAACTCCCCCTTGCGCAGCCAAAATAGTGTCCACCGCATATCTGGTTTGCAGGACAAAGTCAAGGATTTTTCCTTGTTCTTCTTCAAGCAGCTTTAGCGTTTTAATGGTGTCTTTAAACATAGTAACTGTCCAATTGTTTAAACGATGCAAATCTCTATAGTTCATCATGACTCCTAAAGGAGGAATAACTCCCCTTGATATCTGTGTCCAGTAGTCATGATTCAAAACAGAGTTTACTTCCGTTGCGGAATGCGCATTGCGGATATGAGCAGTCCCCAAAGATTTTAAAATGACATGAGATGGGATCACTTTCCGAAAGGTGCAGACTCCTTTCCATCGTGCTGGCATGCGATCATAGGCCATCCGTCCACACAGCAACCATAGATTTGCTCCCAGGAGATGACCAACCGTATTTGGTTCAGCATAGATTAATCGTACAAAAGATTCCATTAACATAGCCAAATAAGTGGGCGGTGGTGTGTATTTCCCATTTGCACATTTGGGCAGCTGATTTTCTATCATGATGGGACAACATGTGGCAGGGATAATTGGATACCCATTTTCATTGATCAAAGATATGATATCAAATTTAGAAATATTATGTACAAAGTAAGTGAGATTTTTAGTTTTCATGTCATCCGGATAAACCCGACTTCCATTGCTAATAACAATTGTTTTGTTACAAAATGGATATGTTCCCAAGTAAGTCATATTCTCTACTGTCTCATTGTGAGTCCAGCAGATACCCGCCACCTCTTGGATTCGGCTTCCAAGATGCAATGTATTTATGTTACTTTTAGTCCAACTGTTAGACCACATCCCTGAACAACCATAGCATTGTCCCTTATACCAGTCACCTTCGGCCAAAGGTACTACAACCATTGGAAGCCCTGATGTTTTGTGAGTTGGCATGTGCATACATACCCAACAATCAGTTTTATTATGAAGGTTTGCTAGCTTCCCCATGTCCTGGATCAATGTGTTTCTTTTCCATTCCCCCAAATCCATCCCCTTGCCCCTTTGGCTGATGATAAGGACGCACACAGCGAGCAGGAACCCAAACAACTGTCCCCTCATCTTCAACAGCAGCGTATCCTTGGCCCCAGGTTATCAGAGGGACAGGTCCTTTCCACGTTGGATCTGGTAATCTCTTATACCGAACTTTTGGTCTTGGCGTACCTGCAGAAGGGGAGGAAGCAAAATGCCTACTGGCTGCCGTAGCAGCGGGAGATCCTGTCATGTTTAAAAAATTTAAAGTGTATAAGGTAATATTAAGAATGTTTGTATGTAAGGCAAGCCATAATCATCCACTTCCCCCGTTTTTGTTTTTGTGTGAAGGAGTGCTTGTTTTAGCGTCTGATGAGCTCGTTCCATAATGGCCTGACCAGTGGAATTGTAGGGAATGCCAAATTTATGTATAATTGACCATCGATGACAAAATTCCGCAAAGGCGGTGCTAATGTAAGCAGGGCCATTATCGGTTTTTATCTCCATTGGTGGCCCCACATGTGTGAAGGTATGGAGGCAATGGTTGACTACATGTTTTGTAGCCTCTCCTCGTTGAGGTGTTGCCATAATAAATCCTGAATAGGTATCAATGGTGACATGCAGATGGTGCCATGGTTTGAAGGGAGGGTGTTGTGTGACATCCATCTGCCATAGTTGACAAGCAGATGTCCCCCGAGGATTTACTCCTTGAGGAAGAGCAGTGGATTGAGCACTGCAACTAGGACATTGTTGAATAATAGCTGCAGCTTCTGCAGCAGTGAGACCAAATTGTTTACAAAGAGCTTTGGCATTTTGATGAAAATAGCTATGTGAGTCCCATGGAGTAACAGGAGAAAGCGAGAGACAGGACATGGCTGAGGCCGCTGCATCAGCCACGTCATTCCCTTCCTGCAGCTCCCCGGGAAGTGGCTGGTGGCTGCGAATGTGTGCAATATGAAGAGAATGTGTGCGAGAATGAAGACAGTTTTGCAGAGCTAGAAACAAACTCATAAGATTAGCATCAACAGATGGAGAAAGATAAGCAAATTCAATGTTAAGTATCAATTGATAAACATAAAGAGAGTCCACAATAAGATTTAGTGGTTCTTGTGCAAATTCCTGTAAGGCCAAAATAGCAGCAGCTAATTCAGCCCTTTGTGCTGATTGCTGAGGAGGGGTAATTTTTGTTTTCCATACCCCTTCCTGTCTCCATGCACAAGCGCCGTAGGTCTTACCACCATCCGCATAAACGGTCACTCCTCCAACTGGCTGCTTAGCAATAACTGAATTAAAATTTACAGATACGTTTCGAAGCAACTGGAAACGAGGGTCACTGGGGGTGTGGCAAGAAATCTTCCCTGGCCAATTTTCAAGAGCAATTTGCAATTCAATGGATTGACTATACCAAGTTTCCCACAGAGTGAGGGAGATAGGTAAAAATAACTGAACTAGATCTATGCCATATAAATGCATACTGCGATTTCGGCCTTTGATGATTAACTCACTATAAAGCATAGCCATAGTAGAAACTGTTTCTCCATTTTTCTTTTTAATAACAAATACAGGAGTGTTATATGGACTAGAAGTAGGCTCAATGTGTCCTAATTGTAGCTGCTCAGCTACCAATTGATGTAAAGCTGTAAGCTTTTCTTTTGGAAGTGGCCATTGGTCAATCCAGACTGGCTGAGAGGTTAACAATTGTAATTTTTCCATTATCCAATAACAATTTTTGTGCGAAATTGTGACAGCAAATCTCCACCCCACAAGTTTATATGTAGGGGCAACACAAGAGGTTGAATCCTTGCAGTCTCACCAGTTTCTCTATGCAATGCCTTCAACCAATGTACACTACTTCTTGCAAACTGCATACCACCCACTCCACGAACAGCCGGAGAGTCCTCAAGCGCCCATTCATTTGGCCATTCCTTTTGGCGTATCACAGAGACATCTGCTCCGGAATCTATAAGGCCAGAAAATGATTTTCCCTGAATTTCAATTGTCATTTTTGGTTGATCTGTAGTCAAATTTTTTGTCAGCGCTAGCAATTCTGCAGCAACTGGAGAACTTGCCATTTCAGTGGACCCAAAACCACCAGTTTGTGGGATCCCAATTAAAGGATTTATAGGGATGTATGGAAGCAATAATAACTGGGCAATAGAGTCACCGGCCATTAATGATGCAGGAATATCAGTGTACAATTGTATCTTAATAACTCCTTTATAATCTTGATCAATAACTCCTGGAATAACAAAAAACCCTTTTTCTGATGCAGAAGACATGGGAAGTACTAATCCCACTGTTTTTTCTGGCAGTGGCCCATGCAAATGAGTGTCCTCAATATACACTTGATTAGGAAAGGTCACATTAATTGAGTTCAACATTTTTAAACCCAAACCTGCACTCCCAGTAATTGCAGGCAATGCTTTTGTGACAGCCTTGGGAGCGGGGCTAGCTGCACGCCCCAAATTTAGTTTCCCGGATTTTGGTTCTGATTAGAGCGACATTGATTTGCCCAATGAAACCCTTTTTTGCATTTTGGACAGACTGATTTTGGACGGACGTCCTTAATTTTGTTTTTGTTAAATGCCATTCCCCCCCCAGGGGCACGGCACTGGGTTTTAAAATGGCCAGGCTTTCCACAATTAAAACAATTCCCTGTAGGTTTCATCCCTTTTTGCAATGCCATAGCCAAAGTCTCCATGTTGTAAGCCTGAGAACCCACCACTGCACATGCTTTTAACAGATCAGCCAGAGTAACCTCACCTCTAGCCACCAAGGGCTGCAAGATACGCTTGCAGTCAGCGTTTGCATTTTCAACTGCCAATTTCAGCAGAAGTTCTTTTGCAGTTTCCTCATTAGAGATTTGTCTGGTAATAGCCAATTGTAGCCTTTCCACAAAATCATTATAAGACTCAGATACTGTTTGCTTAATTTGAGAAAAAGACCGTGCTGGGGTTCCCACATCCTGAATGCGGGACAATGCCCCAAGGACAGCTGCCATAACCACTGGAAATACGTGATCAGGCAAATTAGCAGCTTGATCTGCAGTGGATTCAAACAAGCCTGCCCCATAGATTTGATCTGGTGTATACAGCCCCCCCGAATTCCTTCCCCTAGTGACAGCCTCCCTTTGGTATTCTGAGTCAAAGACCACATACTGAGTAGAGCTCAATATCATTCTCATTAAATTTTTCCAGTCACTAGGAATCATGCGTGAGGTAGCCAAACTTGTCAGAAGCCCCTTTGTAAAAGGACTTTGAATACCATAATCTTTTACTGCTTTTTTAATTTCCCTAAGAATTGCTAAAGGAATCGGAACCCATTCAGTCTGCAGATTGCCTTGAGCATCCACTTGCCTATTGACTGGAAACAAATTCATCTGGGTAATCTCATCAGACTCTAACTTCCCCTCATTGAAAGCCTGATGCATCATGGCTTGAACCTTTCCCATTTTTGATTGGATTTTATCATTCACAGGAATAGGTGCTGTTGGAAATGATAAAGCACACTCCAGTTTAGGAGAAGGAGGGTGCAATACAATTCCTTTATTAGGAAGAGGTTCTACTAAAGTTTTTAAAAGAGGTTGTTGCTGGGTCTCTAAAGCAGTCATAACAATTTCCCAAAATATCAAAATTTCAGATGTTGCCCGTGGCTCTTCATGAAGGATATTTCCAATTCTCCTCCATGTGTCTAACTTTAAAGAGCCTTTCTCTGGATACCAGGGACATTGCCGCCAGATCTCTTGCAGCAGCTCTCTCACATTATCTTTTGAAAGTACTATTTGCTCCCCCCCTGAGGGTTTAAAGATAAAGTTGTTCATCCTTGCTAACTTCTGCAACTCACTAACATGCCGTTCCTGTGGTTGAGAGAGTTTTCCCCCCATGCTCCCTGAATAATCCTATTGTCCAGCAAAAGTTAAGTATGTACTTTACCTATTTCAGGCGAGGAAACACGGAGGTCTGGACACGTACCACCTGCAATGGATCACGTCGGGGTCACCACTTGTGGTGGACTCCCATGGAAAGAAAGAATGAGACACAGAGGCTGGTGTACTCGGGATGGGAGTCTAGAGCAAATTCTAGTGCCCCCTTTTATTGAGAAATTCGTACATAGTAAGCATACACATTGTG
Organism: Laticauda colubrina; assembly: GCA_015471245.1. NCBI lineage: Eukaryota > Metazoa > Chordata > Lepidosauria > Squamata > Elapidae > Laticauda > Laticauda colubrina. The sequence continues at coordinate 1,751,272 of BLBF01000083.1, read as the reverse complement.
GATTACAATAATTAGATATAGCACACAAAACTGTTTACAATTGTCTGAGCTGCTTAATTGTTTCTGGTGTTTGTTTTTAATTTCCTTGCTTATCTCAGTGACCCTTAGGCAGACATGTATGTATAAGGTCTTAGACTAATCATTACCCAATACTGAAGTCAAAGTTTTATTCCCACACCCATGTGCTCAAATAATAGCCAATTCTTCTCTTCAACTTCAATATATTATTATCCCAGTAACATAATACATTTTTTTCTCACTGATATTTTCTAAAATGTTGAAGCCAAAAATGTGCTCAAAGGAAGATATTCCCTTTCAATGATACTAAAACAGTTAAGTACAAGAGTTACTTGTAAAAAAAATATCCAGTTTGATATTTATTGCAGCATCTAGCTTATATTCATTCTAGAAAAGTAATATAATGCTTGTCCATAAATCAAATTGAATTAATTTGTTGATGTTCAAAGAAGGGGCAGCTGAATTGTCCAGGGTGATTGATTACAACTGTAAACAAAATTATTTTACAAAAAGGTGTGTTTTGAAGAAAAAGCACTCCACTTCACCATCTTCCATTCATCAAAAGAATGAACATAGTTTCTGATATATAGAATTCCAAAGTAAAGGGAAGCAAATCTTTTATTGAAAGTATTAAGACTTTTTTTTGAGATAGCACATTTAATGAACCGTATGAACATTTTTAATACAGTATAATCAAGATGAACTATTTATTTTTAATGAAAGCCTAGGCATAATATCAAAAAACCACATACTGCCTGCAGAAATAGGTAAAAAAATGGAAACATGCAATACTTAATAGGAAGTGAATAATACTAACCATGAAATAATACAAAACTAATAACTAGTTATTTGTAATGCTACTTTAAGCATGTATAGTACTAAGAAGTAAGAATTTATTTTTAATCCCTAAAAGAAAGCCAAAATTTGGCTTAACCTGTAAGATTCTATTGCTATTTAAAATTGGGGCTTTTTTTTTTTTTCAAATACATGTTCTTATTTATTTAGTTCATTTTTAATAGCAGCAAGTAGTGGATAATTGCCTTTCTTGCAAAAGGTACCTGAAAAATCATCTAGATCAAGTGTCCAAACCATAACACCTCCCAAATTGTTGTTTTTTGCATACTGAACCTAAAGGAGGAAGAGAGAAAGGAGTGAAATAAAATCCCAAACACAATATCCATGCTGTAACAAATATGAACTTACATGAAGTTTTTATCTCACAAACCACACACAGAAGTGTATCAATCTTCACTTTGTCTCAAATCTTCAAAAGGGCTTATTGTTTCCCAAATTTGAATTTGTTTGTATATCAATCACTAGAAGATCAAGAAATAGCATTCAGGCAGATAACATTATGAGGATCGTGGTATTATGGGCCATTCTAGGGGCGCCTAGAATGGTGCATGCTTTTGCATTCTATGCCAGTTGTAGTTTCCAAATATTCTTTGAAGTAGTTGCTCTATGTTGAGCACATTGCAGTGGATGACCATGGCATGAGTGAATGAGTTCAGAGTCTCCCAATCCAGGAAAGGGTGCCTAAAATTGCTCTGTTGTACAGCAGTGAGATTTTTCTACATTTTTGCCTTCTTTTTTGTGCAAATGAAGTAGTTCTTTTCAACCTTGTTATACACTATTTGAATCACCACCATTGGTACTTAAGTAATAAATAATCATCGTACATTACTTGCCTTAATTTGAACACTTGTTTCATCTTCATAGCCCACCCATTGGTTCCCTTTATAGGAATAGGAGACATCTTGCTCTTCAATCTTTTCTTTTGTGGCACCATGATTAAAACTACAAACCTGTCAGTAATATATTAGAAAGGATAAATATTGTGATGTCAGTAAATTGTTTGGCTCTCTTTTGAAGTTAGTAATGACTGTTATCTACATCTGGAGCATCTTTTTTTCTACCTGTACTTGTCATTTTAGCAAATACTTTGGATTGCTGATGGAGAAAAAATGGATTGATATCTCTAGATCTGGAAAATTGGTATCTTATATGTGAGACATGCTCCCTTATATTCAGTTTGTACTATAATGGGTGAATATCATCATTGATGCTGTTGTCATATACTCAGGTGATCTTAAATAATTAGACACTGTTTGCCAGTTTCAAACGATATGTCATCATCATCTGTAGGTTTTTTTGTTGCTATTTTTAAGAAAGACTGGTCAGCATTACCATTCACAGATTATTCCAACTGGATTGCTGTATTTTTTTTTTATTGTCTGAGATAGTGTTTAAAAGTGGTTTGGAAGCTTCAATAAGTACAGAAGTCTTTACTATTTCTGATTGATCTATGTAGTTGTTATCATTATATACCTTTGAAATGGTTAATTTGGCTGCCAGTCTATTACCAATCTCTGTTTAGTTATTTGCACTTTCTTCTCGTTCTTCTAATTCTAGGGTCTAAATAGTTGAAAAAGTCTGATTCCATATTGATCAACCTCCATATTAAAATAATCAGTGGAGGACCATTTTACGTTCACTCTATAGGAGATGTATGTACAGAGATGCATGTACAAAACAAATGGGCTTCTCTGAGGAAGCATCCTTGTTTTATTTATTCAGGTTTTATTGATACTATTTTGGGAATGTCTAATCATTCTCTAATTGTCAATGAATCCAATAATGTTAGCAACTTAAGGCAATGGAATATGATTCTGAGAACTAGCACCTCCTAAAACAGTCCACAATTAGAAGGAAATGAGTGTCCCAGTACATGAACAACCATGTGCAAAAGGATTCTTAAAATGTACATGCTAATCCAACCTTTCCTGTATTTTTTTAAGAGCTGTCTTTTTAGCAGCTGATTGGCTCAAAGTGTTTTTTTGGAATTCCAGTTGGCTGTTTCTTGCTGCATCATAAAACACAATATTTGTGTTTCCTAAACATCATATAGCCTGAGACCTGGTTTTTCCTCATATACAGACGAACTCAATACAGAAGCTTGATGATGGCAGATGAGATTCTGAGATGAGTTGCTACAGATGAGTTGCTACAACTTTAAAAGCACAACTATGATGACTGGGTTGTGTTCTGAAAGGGTGTTGAGCAATTCCTATTATGTTTTTATCCTGATTTAGATCTTGAGTGAGGGCTAATCCTATCACCCTGGAGCTGAAGGCTGTTTGTCTGGTAGATAAGATGGCCCAGTCAAAGGTGGGGGCTGCTTTCCAAGAGCATGTTTCTCCTTTTCTCATCCAGGGATATATAATATTCTGCCTTTTTAATATTTCCTAAAATATTTCATTCTTCTAGGATGGGTGTGGGTGTTAACTTTCTTCAACATGAATATACTAGAAATAGTGTATGTATGTACTCTGTGTGTGTACATATATAGGATATTGACTGAAAGATAAAACTATAAAAGAATGAAATCTGCTCTCCCAATTGGCAATCTTGTCTCTGTTTCAAGTCACTTGATTTCCCTCACAGGTTACAGATGACAAAGCCTAACAGATTTTACATATCTTGAAGCAATTCTTAAATGGCTTTAAAATAAGGTCAATTATTAAAGTTAAACTACTAGGTCAATCATTAGTTATGCTAAGAACAACCGAAGCTTGCCTCATTCATAGACTGGGAAAGAGATTGGGAAGGAGATGAAGGGGATACAGCAGAAAAAGTATGTTGCCATGATACCATGCTTAGGTGCAAGTAGGAAAACCACTAAAATGATTTTTACCTCATAATATGCCAGGCTTCCTGGCATTTTTGTGAATGTGCCAGCTAGCCCAGGGCCAGAGGCGGGAGCTCCAACCCCAGTCTGTGCAGAAGAAAGAGTGAAAGTTTGTCCATAGGTAGGAATTCCCATAATGATTTTCCCATCAGGGGCACCTTTGCTCTTCAAATATCTCACAGCATAGTCCTGAAATGTAAGTATTCACGTTGATCAGGGGTCATCAATTAGGGTCAAAGTCAAATATAGTATTTCAAACCTACTTGAAAAAGTTCATAATTAGATAACTTACAACATTATAAGAGGATGCAGCTCCTTTGTCAACTCTGCTCTTCCTAAGGGGACTTCCGTGGCCAGTATAAGGGTGACTATGATCTCGCCAGTAACCATGAAAATCATAGGTCATGACATTAAGCAAATCTGCAAATCTATAGGAAAAATGAATAATAATTTAATAAACTTTTTTTAAAATAAATTTTATTAAGTTTCCAAATTTTAAAAACATAAAACTTTATACATTGTTATCAACATCAAGACATCTTTTGCATCTCCTCACATTTGTCAGTATATGTATTTACTTATTCCTTTACCATTACATCTTACTCTTACTATAAATCAATATCTTTTATCTTTACATCTCAATTTTCTCCAATATTTACATATTCCCTCAGTCTTTTCCTAATTGCCATTTTATTATCTTTTTATTTCTAAACCACTCATCCCAGGCATCTCAGGCCCTGTAATAAATTGAATCTTCTCTGTCTTTTATTTTCATCATTAGCCTGTCCATCTCTATACAATCTTTTTTTTTTTTTTATAACCATGCTTTCTGGTGGGACCCTTTTTTCCTTCCAGAGTTGTACGTACAAAATCCTTGAAGCTGTTTTATATTTAGGTCTAACAGCTCTCGTAGCTCTCACTTCACGTTGTTCTTTACTGTCTACCTGTCCACCTACAACTCCTTTCTCTTTTTCAATCTCCAGTTGTTCCTCCAGAAGCTCAATTAATGAGATCTCTTTCTCTGCCTCCTGTTTTTTTCTTCCAAAAAATTCTGCATAAAAAAGTTCTGCTTTTTCAATCGAGTCAATTCTATGTCTCTGCTCTTGCCACGTAAAAATTAGTCCTTCTGGTATCAGCCATCTGTAGTTCACTTCATTTTCCAGTAGCATTTTGGTCAAAAATCGATATTCTCTTCTCATCTCTCTCACAAAACAAAATAGAAAGATTCTCCCTAAATCTTTTTTTAAAATGACAGATGAATTAACCTTAAAAGATATTTGGAGAGAAAGAAATGTTAAAACTAAACAATATACTTTTTATTCTAATAGACATTTATCATGGTCCAGGTTAGATATGATTTGGATCTCAACAGAATTAATATCTACTATTCAAGAAACAAATATTGAAATAAGTACTTGGGCAGATCATAGTCCAATGACAATTAAATGGAAGGGACAAAAAAAAAGATCGAGATGGACATTAAACAATACCATTTTAAAGGAGAAAGATTTTATACAATGGATGGAGAAGGAATTGGTCTTTTTTTTTAAAGAAAATAAAAAAGAAGATACCTCAATACAGAATGTTTGGGATACAATGAAGGCATATGTAAGAGGTTTGATAATAGACTATACAAGAAAAAAGAATATTAGGAAAAGACAAACCTCTAAGGCCTTTGAAGATGAATATATAAGACTTGAAAAAGAATTACAGAAAATACCACAGAAAAAAGATATTAAATTGAAACTGGATGTAATTAAGCATAAAATGGAATTAATAGAGAAAGAAGAACTGGCACAGAAAATTAGAAATTCTAAACAGAATTATTTTGAAGATGCAAATAAACCAGGTAGATGGCTAGCATATAAACTGAGAAAGGAGAAGGAATCAAGAAAAATATTGAAACTAATAGATGATCAAGGTCAAGTTTGTTGTGGTAATAAGGAGAAAAAGGAAATTATTCGAGATTATTATGGACAACTATATAAACAAGAGAATATTGATGAGAAAAAAATTAAACAGTATTTACAGAATGTTAACTTACCGAAGATACCTAAAGAGACTGAAGAAATGTTAGAAAGCAATATAACAATGATGGAACTAAATGAAGCATTTAAAAGACAAAATAATGGGAAAGCACCAGGTCCAGATGGGCTTCCGGCAGAATTCTATAAAAAATTTCAAGAATCATTGAACACTCCATTGTTAGAAATTATGAATGAAGTTATGTTAAAAAAGATGACACCCAAAACATGGTCAGAGGCTTATATTACACTTATTTTAAAGGAAGAGGCTGACCCGTTGCAAATTAAGAACTATAGACCTATTTCCTTATTGAATGCAGATTATAAAATCTTTGCTTCAATCTTAGCAGAAAGACTGAAAAAATATTTAAATAATTTTATCCATCCAGATCAAAATGGATTTCTACCAAAGAGACAAATTAGAGACAACATGAGAGTAATTTTGGATACCTTGGAATATTATGAGGCTCATCCTGAAAAACAAATGGCTTTGATATTCCTAGATGCTCAAAAAGCATTTGACAACGTGAACTGGAGATTTATGTTATTATTATTGGAACAGATGGGCTTTGCCAGAAAATTTATTCAAGCAATAGAAGCCATATATAATAAACAGACAGCAAAGGTAATGATGGAGGGAGAATTTACAGATCTTATTAATATAAGAAGAGGTACAAGACAAGGATGTCCCCTATCTCCTTTGTTATTCGTATTAACTTTGGAAGTGTTGAATAGAAATATTAGAGATGACAAAAATATAAAAGGAATGAAAATTAAAAAGGAAGAATTTAAACTACAAGCTTTTGCTGACGATTTAGCTTTTATTCTGGAAGACCCGTTAGAAACCGCTCCAAAGTTATTGGAAAAGGTAGAGACATATGGTGAGATGGCTGGCTTGAAAATAAATAAAGATAAAACAAAGATTTTGACAAAAAACATGTTATTGAGACAAAGAGAAGAACTGACAGATCTTTTGAAAATTCAAATTACAAACAAGGTTAAGTATCTGGGGATATATTTGACAGCAAGATGTAGCACATTAAAAGAGAATAATTATATTAAACTTAAACAACAGATAATTACAGATTTGAAGAAATGGGAAAATTTACAATTGTCATTAATAGGGAGAATTTCAACAATTAAGATGAATATTTTACCTAGAATTTTATTTCACTTTCAAACAATACCAATTAGACTTGGAAAAGACTATTTTGAAGATTTAAATAAAACTATGTTGAAGTTTATATGGCAAGGTAAAAAAGCGAGAATAAAGTTAAAACTTTTGCAAGATGCTAGAAATAGAGGAGGTTTTGGCCTGCCTAATTGGGAATTGTATTATCAAGCTGCAAGTTTGATGTGGGTCAAAGAATGGATAACATTAAGAAAACATAGATTGTTGACATTAGAAGGACATGATTTACTGTTGGGCTGGCATGCTTTTTTATGGTACAAGGGAACTAAAACACAGGGGTATTTCAGAAGACATTATATACGGGAGTCTTTGTGGTTAAATTGGGAGAAGATAAAAAAACAATGTTATTTGAAAATTCCAGTTTGGTTATCGACTATTGAAGCATTTTCCTATCCTATGATCTATAAAAAGGAACAAACAGTTAGATATGGGGAACTGTTGGATGAAAAGGGTGGACTTAAAACGATCCAAAATTTAGAGGAACAAGGTATAAGGATGAATTGGTTTTCATATGCGCAAATACACTCAAGATATCTTGAAGATTTTAAAACGGAAGGATTCTATGATAAACAGACTGATTTAGATAAGATATTGATGGGTACTGATGAGAAAGTGATTAAAAAGTTATATGGTTATTTATTGGGAATTAAGCTAGAGGAAGAACAAGTTAAAGAAACTATGATTGCATGGGGGAAGAATTTTGGATATGGAATTGATTTAGAGCAATGGCAAAAATTGTGGTCTCAAAATTATAAAATGACAATGTCAATAGCATATAAAGAAAACTTGTATAAGATGTTTTACAGGTGGCACCTTCCCCCGACAAGAATAGCAAGAATGTTCAAGAATAAATCTGAAAAATGTTGGAAATGTCATCAGATACCTGGCTCATACTATCATATGTGGTGGACTTGTGAGAATGCTAGAAAATATTGGACTAAAATTCACATGTGGTTGGAAAAAATGACAAAGAAACACATAGACTTGAAACCAGAGATCTTTTTATTGGGAATTTTACCTGATATATATAATAAAGACTTGAAATATTTGATTGTAAATGTATTAACGGCGGCTAGGATTGTATTTGCTAAAAACTGGAAGAATGAGAAAATGCCATTGCAGGAAGAAATTATTGAGAAAATATTGGAATGTGCTGAGATGAGTAGATTGACATTTGAAATTAGAGAACAAGAAGATAAACAATTTTATGCAATTTGGGGTTTTTTTATCAATGGTTAGATGATAAAATACAATAATAGAGCATTAATATTATATATATGAAGAGTTTTTAGGATTGATTTGTTATGATTATATGATAAATTATAGAATAAACTGTTTGAAGTATTGTTATCTCGCAAAGCATGAATGATTAAAGGTATAGTCAGAAAAAGATTTTTTTATTTTTATTTTTTTTTAGTAATATTAGAATATGGATTGACAATATGAGTGGTTATGCAATATAATTGTAATTGACACTATAAAATGAATGCACAAAACTGATGAACCAACCGATACACCGGAAGTATATATGAGAGTAGATGTTTTTAATGTTTTGTATGTTTGTCTGTTTGTAGAAAATTAATAAAAACTTTAAAAAAAAAAAAATCCTTGAAGCTGTTAATATATGTAACATAATATATCTATCTGTTTTATTGCATTTTTGTGTTATTATACCAAATAAAAACTTTCCGGATTAAATTCAGTTCTCTGATTCGTGATTTCTTCCATCCATGATCTAATTGTATTCCAATATTTTTTCACTTCCTGGCATGTCCACCAGGTATGGAAATAGGTGCCTTTTTCTTTTCCACATTTCCAACAATTTGGGTCTGAGTTAAACTTTTTTGCCAATCTAGCGGGAGGAAGGTGCCATCTGTAGAACATTTTATATTGATTTTCCTTTTATGCTGTGGATGTAATTAATTTGTAATTTGATCCCCACATTCTCTCCCAATTTTCCAAGTCTATATTGTGGCCAACATTTTTCACCCATGCCACCATCATCTCTTTGACCATCCCTTCTTCTATTTTAAAATCTAATAGAAAGTTATATATTCTTGAAATAATTTTCTTTTCCATTTATTGTAGGATTTTATCTAATTGATGCTTTTCTATGCAGAAACCAAATTGTTCTTCGTCCTTCTAATATCTTGCCTGAATTTGCATGTATGGTGACCAATCTATCTTTATATTTAGTTGGTGTAATTCTTGTCTTGTTTTTAATTTTCCATGTGTCTAATAGGTCTTTGTAATTCCTTTTTTTCCCCAGATCCATTGCATTTGGGTAGCTTTGTGCTTCCATAGTTGACAGCCAGTTCGGTATTTTAGTATAATGATTCTTTTTAATCTTGTTCCATATCCGAATTAATGAATCTCTAATCATGTGTCTCTGAAAATATGCATGCTGTTTACATTTCCCATCCCGTAGGAAACTGTGCCACCTTCTCTGCAAGTCATGACCCTCTATCGACAATACTCTTCTATCTTCCAGGTTGATCCAATCTTTAATCCATACCATAGCCGCAGCCTGATAATACATTTCCCAGTCAGGGAGTCCAAAGTCACCCCTTTCTCTTTTGTCCTGTAACAATTTCATTTTTATCCTAGGTTTTTTCCCATCCCAAAGAAATTTACTTATTATTCGATCTAATTCTCTAAAAAAGGTTTTGTCCAATCTTATTGGTACAGTTTGAAAGAGATACAGCGTTTTTGGTAGGGTTGATATTTTAACTGCCGCAATTTTCCCCAGTAATGATAGCTGTAATTTCTCCACATTTCCAATACTTTTTTGATTTGTATTATTAATTTGTCATCGTTATCTTTTTAGATTGAAGAGCATCTTGCTGTTGACCAAATGCCTAAATATTTTACCTTTTTCACACTTTGCATTCCCAATTTTCTTTCTATATTTTTTTGCTTATCTTTTAAATTTTTAGTCAATAATTTTGTTTTGTTTTTATTTATTTTAAGGCCTGCGACCTTGAGATAGACAAATAATAGATAAATTCCTTCCTTAATAGACAAATTCCTCTATTTCCTTTATTAATTTTACTCCCGTATCCTCTGGATCTTCCCAAAAAAATACTACATCATCGGCAAATGCCTGTACCTTTTTAATTAATTAATTAATTATAATTAATTAATTTAATTAATACTCCTTTTTAATTAAAGCCCCTTTGATTTCTACATTTTTCCTGATGTCTTCCAATAAGTTTTCTCAGGTAAGAATAAAGAGAAGGGGTGACAGTGGGCATCCCTGCCTTATTCCCTTGTTGATCTTGAATATTTCTGTTCTGTCACCATTCATTATTACACTGGCCATCTGTGTCGTATAAATTGTCAAAATCAATTTGATAAATTTATTGGCAAATTGCATACTTTTTAATTGCTGTATTATGAACTGCCAATTAACATTGTCAAATGCCTTTTGCACATTGAGGAGGACCATTGCCAATTGTTTTCCTGGGTTTGCTTCATCATATTATGTTATATTCAATACCATTCTGGTATTATTTTAAAATCTGTCTATTAGGTAAGAATCCGTTTTGGTCTCTATGAATGATGTGATGAAGTGTTTTTTTCAATCTTTCTGTCATTATGGACATAAATATTTTATAATCAACATTTAAAAGGGATATGGGCCTATAATTTTGAATTAAAATTCAATTCAATAATTTAATAAACTTTAAGTATCTGTAAAGGTTGTGAAAAAAGCCATTACCTCACACTGAATTTTAATAGGAATTCTGAGTGCAACATGCTTAATTAACTTTTATGAATACAGTTAGAGATGAAATCATACATTTCTGGAATGTGAATATTAATTAAAACCTTAACACCGTTCTGCTTTAAAGAACTTTAAAGAAAGTTATGCAAATAATGTAAATAAACTGTTTATTCTCCTTGCACATGTCTTGAAATGGTTTTGATCCACTCAAGGTAGATCTCAATGTACAGCAGTTCATTTAGTGACCAATCAAAGTTACGACAGTACTGAAAAAAGTGGCTTATGACCATTTATCACACAACCATTTGTAGGATCTCCGTAGTTACATCATCAAAATTTGAATGCTTGGCAACCAACTCATATTTATGACAGTTGCAGTGTGCTGGCCACCTTCTTACAAGCAAGTCAATGGGCAAACCAGATTCACTTTACAACTGTGTTACTAATTTAATAATTGCAGTGATTCATTTAACAACTGTGGCAAGAAAGATTGTAAAATGGGGCAAAATTCACTTAACAAATGTTTCACTTAGCAACAGAAATTTTGGGCTCAATTGTGGTTGTAATTTGAGGACTACCTGTATTTAATTTGCTTTTTTTTTCATTTATTTAAAAATGTTCTGTTTTCAGTGGTAAAACAAATTTGTCAGAAACTTTTAAACTGGACAAGTATGAAAAAATAATAAATTAGAAATGTTCATTTGGATAGCTCATCAATATATGTTCATATCTGTATGTATTTTATGAGTCATGATAATAAGAATACTTGCCTAGCAATGTTTGGGATATCAAAGCCATTATCAATAGCTTCTTTTCCAGCTGGTATTGCCACACTCAATATGAGATTTTGCCTCTCTGGTTTCCTCTGGGCCTCATAGCGGAATGCTACATTCAGATCCTAAATGACATCAATTGAAATCATTATTGTGATTTAATAAATGGTAAAAAGATTTAACTTGGAAGATAAAAGCAGAAAGAATCTAGTATTGCAAATATTTCCAGCTTTTAAAATTTACTACAATAGGCTGTGTTGTCTGCAGATTCCTGTCCCAGTGCATCAAAGCATGAGTGAATCCTGGAGCTACTGAACTCCACAGCAAAAGAAGAACTGGCTTAAAAATTGTTTGCTCCTTCCCCCTCCTACACACACACACAAACACGCACACACATCTTCTAAAAGTCTACAGAACATAAATTCTTTGGAAGCCAGAGAATGATCACTTGAGCTGTAAAGTACTATAGGTGAAGATTGGGAGAAGTATAATTGAAATAAAATTTGAGGGAATTGATTTATTGTAAAGAAAAAGGAGTAGCACTTCAAAAAGTTTGTGAATTTGAATGATTCAGGAAATGGTGAGCTTCGGAAGAAAATCTTTATCATTTGATTGAGGAAAAAAATCAAAATCAGAAAGTGGAGAGACAAACATGGGAGGAAACTGTCCTCATAAGGATAATCAGTATATTTGAATAACTGAGGCAGTGGTCTGGTGGAATGAAATGATTGTACAAATCTCTAATATGCATAGAGGAAGGAAAGCCATATCCTTATACAATTTACAAAGAGATGATTTAATATCCATGTACCTGAACCAGCTTAACCAAATCCCTTTTATCATTCTGGCTTGGCCTATTCCAAGCAACATCAAGACCATCAAAATTATTTTCCCGAAGAAACTTGATCACAGATGCTACAAATTTTGACCGTGTGGCTGGAGACCTATTTATATTCTTAAAACTGTTATAAATGGGAGAGAGAGAGACAATCAGATTTTAAAAAGAACATTTTTAAAAAGAATATAATTGGGACATTTTAAGAGATGTGCAACATGCTTTCTAATATTGCAAGCTGCCCAGAGTCATTTGCTATATAAATGAAATAAATAAGCAGTAACAGAAACAACCACACTCAAAACAAATTGTACTTGCAAGCTGGCTTTTTATTGACTAATAAAATCACTATCTTTTCAAAACTAAAATTTAAGTTGTCAGTTCTCTTCCACTATTATATCCCCAAACCCCTCAAAGCTTCCATAGTACGATTGGTATTAGTGGAAAGAGAATTTAATAGCTGGACATCATCATCATCATCATCATTAAAAAGTGTCAAAGGACTTGAATTCTAAAGATTCAAAATTCAATTTGATACACAAACACTTTTTCTATTAAATTCTGCAGAGATACAAAGGTTTATAACCCTTCCTTTCACTTTCTGTCTAGCTTTTTAAAGCTGTAGAAAAGTGGTGACCTGCTACACAGCACAAAATGGCTTCAGTTCAAAGTTACTCTTTGCCAACCTCTCTCAAAGGTGCTTTTTCAAAAGGCAATTGGACTTTCTTCATTTTTTTTCTTGAAGACATTTCACTTCTCATTCAAGAAGCTTCACCAGTTCTGACTGGATGGGGGGCATCTTTAAAGAAAAACAAAGAAAGCCCAGATGCCTTTTGAAAAGTGCTTTTGAGACAATCATGACCTGGATGACTGAGAATCTTCATAGATATACCCTTTGCAAATAATTCAGTAGAAGTAAAACTCAATTTATGTCAGGCTGTGTGTGTGTATACAAACATATGTGTATGTGTGTGCGTGTGTGTGTATGTGTGTATGTATGTATGTATGTATTACAGTTGCAGTTCCAGCACATTTAGACATCACCTTGGGAAAGTATTCTCTATATGTGAACAAATGGAGACTAGGGAGATGAGGAAGACAGATATAGGTTATGATTTTTCAAATGCAGCCTTTAGCAGGAAAAAATAGTTAATTTTAAGGGATCCACTCACTATGAGGAGAAGCTAAATAATGACTAAACTATATATTTATGTATTTATTTCATTAAATTTCAATGTGACCTGTCTTCCTTACAAGGTGACTCTGTTATAAGACCCCTGATCAGAGTTGGAATTGGCACCTGTTTCCCATTGTGCTGCAGTTGTTATGGAAATCTCATTTGAAATAACTCAGTCAACAATTCAGTTACCTCTGGTTTGGAGGTCAAACAAACAAATAAACTGACAGTTCTATACTTACGGTCTAGAGCCTAAATTAGCTCCACCAACAGACAGAAGAATCTTCAGTTTGGGATTCCTGAGAAAGTAAATGTAAATACTCAGTTATACTCAATATAATTGTCCATATTTTCATTTCTGATCCTCTTTCTAACTAGTAAGTTCAAAGTAAAAAATATTTGTATGCCTGTAGTGCCAATGATCCTTGGACAGCTGTCTGCTAGATAGCCTCGTAGTCATTGCATCTGCAACACAAAAAGCACTGATTCTTTCATCATCTTTTCTTACAGATGCTCCTATGCTCAACAAAGACCCCTTCAGCAGAAAAGAGAGCAGTAATTGTAATCTATTGCTTTACTTGGCACTGTATATTTGTGTTAAAAAAAAAGAAACAAGACAAAAGAAAGGTGCATATATTATAATATCCCTGTAGGCATGAAGAGATCTAAAAAGAGAGAAACAAACCTGGTTGCCTGCTAGCGAATGTTCACCATGATAATCATTTTATGCAATCACCCATAATATACTTTCTAGATTCTGGCTTACAATGCCTACCTTTGATCTAAAATTATCTAACTGCCAGAAGCAACTGAGGAATTTTATGAATAGTGTAGGTAAATAAATGCCCATTCTGTCACACACTTCAGTGCTACTTATGTACCTTTAACATTATTCAAAGAAGAGAAACTTGGTCAAGACATTCAGATACTCCTTAAAAATATAATTACTGCACCCCATTTTATATTTCTTATTCCATTAAGTTTTAGTATTATTATTAATAAAATACTAAGTTGAAAAATAATAGGAGGGAAGAATTAAGTAGAGCTTGTCTCTATATCCCTCCATTTTTCTTGATTCTGTTTGATTCACAATTACTTCATTAGCCACTATAATTTTTTTAACTTCTATAAGATAAAGTCCAAGGCCTTCTCACTTGGAAAAGTTTATTCATTGAGAACTTTCTTTCTTTCTTTCTAGAAAAACCCTCCCAATCAATGTTACTGTTTCTATTATCCTGTGAAAACTTAAGATTACTTTTGATGCAGAAGTTGCCAAGTGATTTAAAAAGTAAGAGAAGACACATAAAATGGAGCACTGTATTACAAATATTGAACATTTATTGCAACATTACAATAATATTTGTAGTTTGTGCTGTGGATATCATAGATATATCTATGAAAAAATGCCATTCACTGTCTAGTAAACCACACAGTGAATAGATTACTGGATGAAACTTTTAAATTTCCTCTTCCATTTTTAAATTAAATCCCAAGGGTAGATTTCCTGATGGAACTCAAGTCATTGTGCCTTTGTAGATTGAAAAAGTGTGACAGTCAAGACAACTTTTAAGTGATGGAAATATGTGTAAGAAGAGAAAAAGGAAAAAAGAACCATTGCTTGGCAGAGTCAAACAGTTGAACCAATTCATGGAAGAAGTCAATCTTTTTCCTTTACCATAATTCTTATAACACTTGTTTCTTTTCAAACAGTAATAGCATCAGGAAGAAGCTTTTTCTTCCTGGTATAAATATCAGTGTGAAGAATGGATACATGAAGATCAAGGTGGAGGATTGTCTTCTTTTGTGAATACTCTTGCCCTGATATTAACAGCTTCTCCCAGCAGCAATTATTCTATTAGAAATGTTGATGTGAGATTAAACCACAGATATCAAGTCTCTCAGTTTAAGTTTAAGAGTCTTATGTCAGCAAGTATCCTATGAATTGAGCATCCCTTCAGTGTTAGTAGCTGATGTGACTAATGGTATTTTGGGGTGCATTAGTTATTATATGATCTTCACTCTGTACATACCTAGTTTTAAGCCCCCTGAGGTTGTTATAGGTAGTAGCATCATTCCATTCGTAGGTGGTGATTTGATTGCCTGATATATTAGCAAAAGCATAAATAAGGTGTGTACAAAGATCTGGTTCAATGTCATCAGTGACAAAGCCCGCTGGGGCTTCCCTATACTGGGACCAGCTGGTGAAGTAACAAACCAAGTTAAAGGCAGAAACTGTTAAAAAGAGAAAGAAAACAAAATAAGTTGCGTTAAACAAAAGGCATGAGATATTCAGTCTAAAGAATGCAGACATTGTCAGGTCTACTTATACTATCCTGCTTCTTCCAAGTTTGCACTATTG
Organism: Laticauda colubrina; assembly: GCA_015471245.1. Lineage (NCBI taxonomy): Eukaryota > Metazoa > Chordata > Lepidosauria > Squamata > Elapidae > Laticauda > Laticauda colubrina. The sequence goes on along the minus strand of BLBF01000083.1, from coordinate 1,735,479 downwards.
TCCTGAGTTGAATGTGCTAGAACTATCATTTGCATGCACTCACTTAAGATAATTCCAAGAACATCACACATGTATGGTAAAATATACTTTCTGTTAATCTTGTGATGTTATGAATTGTAAACAGGAATGAACAGTCATACAGGGAAGATAAAGGTAAAGGTCATTTTCCAGTTGTTTTCAACTCTAGGGGGTGGTGCTCATCTCCGTTTCTTAGCAGAGGGAACCAGCAATATCAAAGACATTTCCGTGGTCATTTGGTCAACATGACTGCAAACCCCGGTGCATGGAATGCTGTTACCTTTCCACTGAAATGGTACCTATTTATCTACTCGCATTTGCATGATTTTGAATTGTTGGGTGGGCAGGTCCTACAGATAGTACTCACTTAACTATGGCAATTATGCTTGGAATTTTCATTGCTAAGCAAGTCAGTCTAAAGCACATCATACAACCATACCATTTTGAAACAGAAATGCCATAATTTCTGGTTGCCATTTTTAAGCAAGGATGCCATGTGGTTACCATTCACCCCTCTGAAAACAAGGTTGATTTGACATGCCTCCCCCTGCCTTCACCCACACAGGAAATAGTGACATACCATTTTGAAGAAATATCAGCGTAACAGTGCCTAATACAAAACAAACAAAGCCAAGAGAAGAAAATTAAATTCTAGCAAAGCTAAAACAATTATCATAATTTTTAGTTCACACTCTTCTGTGGCCAAAGGGAAGTTCTTCAATTAATACAAGTATTTGAAATCAATAAGATATATCAGGCTTCCTAAGCTGGACAGCCTCATGGGATTTTTCCAGCCAGGCAACAAATTTTCTTTCAGCAACTTTAAAGTATATCATCATCAATGTTCAAAAGATTATTTCATCTAATCTGTGTCTTGTTCACATCATGAGCACAAAACTGTAGTGTCATCTGAACTGTCAGTACAAATCATGGAAATTCTACATATGAGATCATAACTTAACATTAAAAGACAAGAGCAGAGACTTACCAATCCATATTGACAGTTGAGCCATCCTGGTTCCCAGGGTGCAACTGTACCACAGTAGAAATGTTGCTTCTTTATAAAATGATAGTTATATTGTGGCCCTCCCCTTATTTACAGTCACTTAAGAGGCTTTTTCTGTTCCTGGAATGATTGTTCTGCAATTGCTGTTATGTTGCAAGCACTGCAAAGGTATCAGGATTCCTTTATTTTTACTTTACATCTGTCTAAATGGAAAAACATAGCAAAACAATTTTTAAGGCTTCACATCTCTTCCAGCTCTAAATCCATGAAAATCTCATCTGTGATCACTTTTTATTTAATGATTTAAAAAACAAAATTCATCCTGGAAGTATAACTCATAAAAATAGCAGAACCAAATTAAGCTCGAGTGAAAAGGCGTGGCTGAAAAGCCTGGCACTCTCCTGTGGAGTGCATTCCAGTCTTGTGGAGAGCATTCCACGGAATGCTGATAAGCTCGTTTTCTATGTGTACAAGAAATCACTCTTAAAAAGTGAAGACACATTTAATAAGGCTTCTCCTGATGACCTTTATTTTCAGACAAGTTCGGATGAACAGTCTCTCATATCGGGGAGTCTTCAACTTGAAACCATTCATTTAGTGACTGTCTGAAGTTACAACAGCACTGAAAATGTGACTTATGACCATTTTTCACGCTTACGATTTTTGCAACACTCTCATCGTCACAGGACCAAAATCCAGACACTTGGCAACTGGTATGTGTTTATAATGGTTGCTGTATCCTGGCTTGTGTGATTACTTTTTAGGGCCTTCTGACAAGCAAAGTAATTGAGGAAGCCATTCATTTAACAACTATGTGCTACCTGTAACAACTGCAGTGATTCACTTAACAACTATGGCAAGAAAGGTTGTGATATGGGGCAAAAGTCACTTCACCACTGCCTTGTTTAGCAAAAGAAATGTTGGGCTCAATTGTGCTTATAAATCAAGAATCACCTTTCAGGTTTAAAGATTTAAAAACAACTCCTTAAATTATGCTCAGACAATACTGTAAGAAATAACCAGTTTAGTCTTTAAGACTCATGATTAGTCAGTCTTGGAGTGGGGAAATATTAATCAGGTTCCTTATATCCTGAGCTATTCCCAAAATACATATCTTGAGATATCCATGTATCTGTGTAGAGCTCCATGAACAAAGACATGACTGTAACCCCTCCCTGTGTGGAATCAAAACTGTGTTATTGTGTAAGCTTTTATTGAGTAATTGTAGATAAAAATGCAGGTCTGGTGAGAAGAATTGTTGAGCACTCAGCAACAAGTCCTGGCAAGGGAACAGAACTATGTATGGCTAGAAGCCAAGGCTTTGGTAACAGTCTTATGGAAAGAATCAAGACTGGAAAAAGCTTTGCCTGCGCTCTGATGGCTGTTCTCTCAATGTTTCTTTATGGCTTGTGTTCCGTCCGGAAAAACGCGAGGTAGACCGGGTTCCAGCAACAAAGTCTTTATTCCATTGAATAGCAGTAAAGACGGAACATTGGCTCAAGCCGCGCCAGTCTTTTTATACCTTTTTTCTGCCGGCTTGCAGCCAATGACATTCATTTGATTTTGTCGCCTTTCTCTAGTTTTGAGTAACCAATCAGAATGCGTTATTTGGAGCCAACTATTTACATACAGAACAGCTTTGAAAAACATTCGGTTTTAACTTTAACTCTGAGTTTTATTAAGTCTTAACATCTGACCATCTCTTTGAGCCTCATATTCCCCCTCTCTAAGCTCACCAGTCTTATGTCAAAATATTGCTCCCGTTATATCACATCCTATCCCACTGCAGCTCTCAGTCCCTTCTGCCACAAATGAGTAATGTGCTACAGAGATAAGAATGGGTGCCTACTTCTGACATAGAGGAAAGTAGTCTTCCCATCATCTTGCAAATTGGCCATGCTTCTAGACACAAAACCTCACCACCAATAAATAACTTTTATGTAGCTAATTCATGGGTAGATTCTAAAAGTCTGGGTCTATATGTATTGATGTATGTGTGGGCTCTGTTTAAATGTTGCAGGATCAATTGTATAAGAAACTATATGTCAGAAAGTAGAGCCTGGTGACTCAGGAACAGAAGAAAGAAGTTGGAGAGGAGAGTCAGTCTGACCTTCCTTAAGTAATCTACTGTGTTTAAGTCGAGTGACGTGAAGTGGAGGATACTGCAATTGGAGAAAGATTAAATGACTGGTTCTTTAATGTCTGTATATGGAACAAATCTTGCCATTCTGTCTTTTGGTTGTGGAAGCAACACAAGTAAAGAAACTGAAAAAAACAAGTGAAGTCATGTGGAAAAACAGGTCAGAAATGGGCCAGTCACCTACAGAAACATAAAAGTACTTAAATCCATTAGCTGCTGTTCATCAACAACATGCTACAGATGCAGGATAAGTTCTGAAAAACTTCTAGAAGGATTTCAAAGTGAGGGAGCACTTTTCCTAGTCCAGCATAATGATAGTTTGATATTTTTTCAGCAAATGTTTATCCGGAAGGGGTTCAGGTGTCAGAATAACTTAACTAAGCTACATCAGTCAAGCCCAGCCCTGTATTTATTTTACAGCTCAGCCTGTAATTATTTGTTTTTTAAAAAAATGTATGCTACTTTAATTAAAAATGCTAAGCAACTTACAACTAATGCAATAAAACAACTACAACAGATCAACAGCCAATAATGATGAAACTAGCAAATCAGTCATCAGCATAATGCAGTGAGATTATCATATGTGTAAAGACAGGCCTAGATGTATTTAGTTAAAGGACCTTGATGCAAAAAAGGATCAGATTATATTGAGGTACTGCATTAGCTTCTAATCTTGGAATTATGGTAAATTTCTTACTACTTCTCTAACAAAGGAAACTATATTGAATGAGCATTTTTAATAAGATGTACCCATCACATAATTATTAAAGAAAAATATGTTGCTTTTTTCTTTTTAAAAATTACATGGTTGGAAAAATTGTTGTAAAATGAAATGTCTCTAATTATCAATGGGTTTCTTCTATGACCAGAATCTATGATAAAGTCTTACACAATCAAAACAATACGCCACTAATGTTTTGATGCAGCTTTCATTAATTTTGTGCTCTCTAGGTATGTTGGATGACAACAAACTTCATCATTTGCCACTCTCACAGGTTTTTTATGACCTTTTCAACTGCATTCCTATGCAGTGGAACCAAATATATGGTATATAGAATTAGATGCTTTTGCCATGATAGAGAATAAGAAGAGTTTACCATTAGCAGTGAGTGAAGCTAAGAGTATGACTGATACCTAGGCTGCCCTTGCTTTTCCTTACTAAAGCTTCAGTTGATCAAAGCCACAATGACCAACAGTACAAGATCTATGTTGTGAGGACTTTGGGTTATGAAAAATGGAGAGTTGGGAAATTAAATTGTAAACAGATCAAATTCAGGAAATAAAAAACAATAAATATACTATGCTGGTTTCTCTAAAATTTAAGAGAAAGAAGAAAGTTATATCAAGATCTGAATGGAGATAGTTGAAGGCAGGAAGGAGGGAGGGAGGAAGAAATGGAAGAAAGAAAGAAAGGTAGAAGAAGGAAAGAAGAATGTATCTGAAGTCTCATTCTGGGAGTTGATGTTCACATATCTTCAAGTCGCTGACATTGAGAAACACTGAGCTATACTTTTAAAATGCATTTATTTATTAAATTTATATTAAGAAATCTATGTGGAAAAATAGCAGATGTGGCTGAACTTTGAATGGATTATGAGTATGAAGTCAATTTTTGGTTTAGATCAAGACAATGTTTCCTTATGACTGTTTCTCTGTTTGCCCACAATTTCCTTATGACTGGCTTCTGGTTTTTCTTTTGTCTTTTTCAGTTTCACCACCATTTCATAACTTCCTTATGATATAGTTGGTGTGCATCTGGAGCTATTGCCCTGCTTCATTCCCTGAACTTCTCTCATTAGTTATTTCTGCATGTAAAGGGAGGCAGAAAGAATTCCTTTTCTGAATGTAGCATAAGAGGTGCCATGTTTGGAAGCTCCCTGGGAAACAGGGAGAACTGCAATATGTTTAAAAACAGTCAGATTCTCAAGACCAACTAAAATTTTGAAGAAAAAGCAGAAAAGTACCAATCTAAGAACAAAATCAAGAAAATGATTTTAACCAGTACATCTGTAGTAGCTCCTGCGGATTTGCCAGAGAATAACAAACTCACATATTAGTGTCTCTCTTAGTCAAGATTTGCCACCTCTTGTATGAGACATCTTTCTCTGTGTGTGTGTGTCTGCATGTGTGTGTGTGCAGGCATGCATGTATACATGGGAGGAGATACATTGAAGAGAATGGATTTTGCTCATATTATGAATTTAGAAATCTCTGTTCATTCTGTATATGTATTTTTTTTAAAGATTTTTTTAATGCTGTGAAGTAAGTCTTTTACAAATCTAGTTTGGTTTTCTTTTAGAAAATTGTAGGCAGAACAATTGCAGAAATTGCTTCATTGAATATAGTAATATTTTTGATTCCGTAAATTCCAGGATGAAAACAACAAATAATCAAATGCTGCTCATGGATTGTTTATTGATAGGGCATAAAAGCTGTAGACATTTTTTAAAAAAATGTTCATTCATAATTAAGGCAAGTTTCAAATCCTGATGGGTGACAATCATGCAAGTTTAGTCACCACTTTCAGGATGAATTCAGCTTATATAAGAGTTAGTTACTATAGAATAGGCAAGATACTTCTGAACATAGTATCCTTTTTAAGGAAGCAGACTTGACCAATGACACAAACACGATTGATGTCATCCTAAATTCAACATCAGTTAAGATAAATGCAGTCCACAGCTTGTTTTAGATCGTAATATTAAAGACGTGCTATAAATGTAAAACTAAGTGATTAATCTGTCTCTTATATGGTAATAATGAATTAATCAAATAAAATAATGAAAGGAGTTTCTTGACCAGATATATTGCCAAATGAAAAAAAGATTTGTGCATAGTCTATATATATTGTGTCTACATATTTTAAATTGGATCTGGGTTGCTTTGTGCATGCACTCCTTATATATCCCACAGAGTTTTCAGATAATGTGATTGGAATTGGTTATTTTGTTCAGCCTTGGAAACTCCATGCATGCTTCTTCCTAGCACAGCATTCAGCCTCCATCAAAGACAGAGCTACAATGCTTGGTTTTTTGCTGCACCATGCTGTTGTAAAATAATATAGTTAATTTTCTATCAGATTTATCTCCACCACAAACTTAATCTTTATCCTACTTTGGACACATTATGCAAAGACTAACTCTCTAGAGAAGTCTATAATGATGGGAGAGGTGGAAGGAAAGAGAAGAGGATGACCAGTAGCAAAGTGAATAGACTCAAATAGAGAGGCCATTGTTTAATATAATTTGCTAATACTGTAATCCGTAAGGTTACAAATATAACTGCTATCACTGAAATTAGTTTATTTCTATGAAATAGTAATTAGTATTATTATGAAGTAATAATATCTTGGTTGTTTACACACTGGAATAAAGAATCAAAGGATAGTATGTATTTCTTAAAGGTTAGAGAAATGTGTTGAATACATTGGAAAGAATGGATAGTTTAATTTAGAGACAATACATTGCTAGTTATAGAAATTATAGAAACATCTTCTGGACTAGTAAGGACTAGTGCTTCAATTAAAATAGTTGCAACATCTGTACGGATTGTCAAGTATTAGTTTTATTGGATCCAGTGTATGGAAATGGTATTTATTGGATCAGAAATACTTCTTGATTACTTATACTCTAATTCATCATATAATTTTAGATGCTGTAGATCCCTTTAGCCTGATCAAGGTGAAGAACTGTTTGCTGCTGATGAAGCAGTTTGTGTTGAATCTAGATCTGACATTTCATCTTCAGGAATGCTGCTAAAACTGAAAGGGAAACCTGCCAAAAGAATAATAAAAGTTTAGCAATTTTTCAAACTACATAGTATCTCTCAACTTTATCTCCTGCCCCCCTCCCCTAAAGTTCTGGTTAGCTTACAGCCCAGGAAATACTTTCTTTGTTGCTGTCCTCTTCTGCCTCTGTAATAGTGCCCCCTCCTCCTAGAGATAGTGTTCTGGAAGTCCTTTAAGACCTGTCTCCCTGTGTATGGAATCTCTTTCATTTTTTCAATTGCTATGGCTCTTTTTTAGTTAGGGTCATCATCATCATCATCCACCTTAAGAAAATATTTGGTTGACACCTAGGATGCTGGCAGCAACCCATATCAACCATTAGCACCAGTCAATTATATTTGTGATACATTTTTAAATTTCAGTTGACTGAGTTTCATGTTTAATGAATACAAGAGACAATAATAATGTATATTATCAACAACTGAATGAAATAGCATTTCAAAATTCAATGATGTACAAAAAAGTTGCATCTTGACTACCCTCCTAAAAGCAAACAAAGTGAGATCCATTCTGGACTCGGGGGAGGGGGCTAATTGTTCCACAGATTTGGGGTTGCCACAGAGCAGCAAATCTTGGTTTATATCTGTTGTTGAAAGGGCAAGAAACTTCTGTAAATATTCACTCAGACATGGCATTTAGAAATGTCAAACAAATACATTTTGGGGAGGAATCATAACAAACATAAGCATTTTACTTTTTTTTTTAAAGAAACTTATTCCATCAATGTATCATGTGGAGAGAAAAATAAATTCGAAAATTGTTTTTATGATTAAGCCCAACAAATAGATTAAGGTCATAAAGTACCTGAATGGATGTAAAGATTAAATGGGAAGGGGTTTTTTTTTGAGCAGTTTGGATTTTTTTTGGAGTGAGATACAGTAATTGTAAAGATAAAAGAAAATATCTTCCTGTTCAAAAAACATTTCTATGAACCTGATTCAATTTATTCATTCTCAGTGACAATCCCATGTGGCTAAATCTGATTTGCTACCAAGGCAGCAATAAAGGGGGGGGGGGAGGAACAATAAAATTGTTTGCAAAATAATAGTATCATTAAAGTGGCATTTTAGAAATATATATGTTACCTCCAAGTATACTACATTTATCAAAAAGAAAAACAAAACCTGAGGACATCGCAGAATCTCACCCTGTCATATTATTCCTCCTAGCTATTCCTTTGAAATGAAATAAGATTCTCTAATGTCAAATTTTCTCTAGAATCTTTTCTATACAGTATAGGTTATATAGCTGGCAACCTTTTCTTGCCTGTTCAGGCTGTGCTGACAAATGTTGCATGGAAGGCTTCTTCAGGTCCCTTTCAATCCTGTTATTGTGTTGCTCTGTTGTATTTAAGATGAATAATATCTCAACAGATCATGAAATTGGTATATTGTTGTTGCTTTTTGTGCTGATTGTTCCCAGTGGGGACAAAGATCCTGAGTGGAAGGAAAAAAAGACTTCCTGTGCTTCCCCACTCCCAGAATCTATCTAATACTAGACTTTAGAGCCATTCAATAAAGCTGAATGGAATAAGAGGCAAGGCAGTCAAAAGATGCACTTTTGGGGAACCATACATAGTTCATCTATCAGAGGGCAAGATAATAAATATTTGCTAGTAATGTTTACTATTTCAGATGGCTATAGATATTTGTATTGGGAAAAAGTGATAATAAAGTCTTGAGCATTATTTTTTTTTTAAAAATTGATTTGTCAATCGCTTACAAGATACAGGTATAAGAATAAACATAGCATGGTAAAGAAAATGTTTTCCCTTTTACAGATGTACTGAAAACTGTTATACTGCGTCATTGGTATATAATGGGAAATACCAGTAGAATGAGGATGTTAGGTAAATGCTTAGTTCCTTTTTTGGTTTGGGTTTAAAATAAGATTCCAAGAAAAGAAAGCACAATATTACCCAATTAATTTGTGGAACTCAGCTGCTTTTTCAGAGTTTGAATAAGCGGATATCTTCCTTCTTTGCAAAAGGAGCCATTGAAGTCATCTAGGTCTAAAGCCCATACCATACCACCACCCAGATTTTGTTTTTTCAAATACTGAACCTGAATGAGACAGAAAATAAGAATTTAAAGGCTTGAACTCAAATAGAAGTCATATTGCTCAACAGTTTCAGCTGCCATGATTTGTCATGGATTGTGAGTGGTGTTAGGCCTGGCAACTAGGAACTTATCTCAGGCACCAAATGTTAGGGGGTGCAAAAATGGAAGACTGCTGAAATATAAGTATAAAATCTGCTAATCCTTCCTTGGTGTTTTAGAACTTTTTCTTTCTATCCTTTTTGAAAATACTCCCAAAGTTGGTCAAGTAGCTAATCAAAGTTATATTCATATACTAGTGCACTCACTTGAGGGTAAAATATAATTGTACAGAATGGTTGCCCTGTGACTACAATGGATGGTGCTGTATTTAAAATTATTTACTGTGATGTACGGTAAATATATTGAAAATGTCCCCCTCCCCCCCAAAATGAGGGGAGGGGATTATCCAGGCTGAAAATTGTAAGTGTGAAACTCAAAACCTGGAAAGAAACAAGAAACAAGAGGGTCCCAACTTACACAGGGGGTGCCAGAATATGACTTTGCCTAGAGCATCAAAATGTCTCAAGCCAGCCCTGCATAGTTACAGGGTTAAATATGTCTGAGGAAAATATGATTAACCATAGGTTTTCACTGATATATACTTTGTAAAACCAAGACTATTGTAATTTCTACAAAAGTGCCTTTCAGATATAAAGGACCTTTAAGCAGTGTATGTTGCTACCAACTTGTGATTTATGAACAGAAACGTTGCTTATCTATGTTAGAAGAATACATACATATTTAAATTAAAATATATAAGCCTTACCTTATTGGTAATGCTACTGACATCATCATATCCTACCCATTGGTTTCCTTTGAAGGAATATGGAACTTTCTGACTTTCAATCACTTTTGTGGTAGCACCATTTTTAAAGTCACAGATCTGAAACAAAATATACTTGACCTGAGACAGTTGAATTTTGGTTTGGCGAAGAAGTATAAATAACTCAGGATATACCAAAAATTCATCTTTAGTAACTGGCCAAAGTTTTTATTAGAAACTTTTCAGATAAATTGTAGGACACAAGGAACAACAAATTTCTCCCTGTTTTCATCCCTTGTATCTGTTAAGATTAGGTTTGCAATAGAGAAAAAGAATAGTAAGAGAAGAAGAATAGTAAGAGAAGAAGGCAATCTCCTTGCAACCCCACAATAAGGAAGTTGTAATCTAGGCCTTTGTTGGTCTGCCCTAAGGAACTAATGGGCTGACCGTAAATTTTTCAGAGGAAGTAGAGAAAGGGAAAGGGAGAGAAATAGTCTGATCTAAACCAATCATTTGAACTTTATCCACTGATAACACCCAAGATGCTTCATTCTAGATATCTGTTTTGGAAGCAGTGAGTATATTGATTCACCTTTCACTTATATCAATCTGTATATTTGTAAATGTACAATACATTCCTGCACGTTTAAAAATATAAATACATCTCTTCAGGGAATCAAACACGAGCAAGTATTGGACTTCTTGAAATTTATCCTTGTTTAGAGAAGTGAAGGGGGCATAACTATGTATCTTTTCCTTACCTCATAATAAGACAAAAATCCTCTCTCTTTTGTGTAAATACCAGCTGTGCCAGGGCCTGAAGTTGGTGCCTTCACTCCATTCTGTGAAGTAGAAAGGGTGAAGGATCGTCCATAGGCAGGAATTCCCAGAATGATCTTTTTAGGTGGTGCTCCCTTGCTCTTCCAGTGCTGCACAGCATTGTCCTTTGAATAAGCATAAATGAATAAGCAAGACTTCATTCCATTTTGTCTGGTTTTGAGGTTAAACCTTTTTATTATTCAGTTATGCTACAGTCTTAACATAAATATATTGGTGAAGACACTGTCATGTATACCAAAGAAAATAGTTCTATTTTAAAACATTCAGACTGGTAATTTTAATTCCCAACTGTATGTAACCTTTCACTTCATACTGAGGAAAAGTTTATTTCCTTCAAATGGGTGAGGAACTTCCTTGCCTTCCACGTTTTCAGCTGCAGTTAAAGTTGTCTTATCAGTATTTCCAATTGTGAATTTCAGAAATATCTGGAAGGCTACCAATAACATGTTGTATTGATTCCTACTTCGGAGGATCTTATGAATGTATGCAGCAGATTTTTAAGGAATGCAAGAAAGATAATAGAAAGTAAACTAATGAGTAAAACTCTATTATCACTCAAGCTCTTTGGATGTCATTCACTATTTTACTCATGAAGTATCAGGAACAGGCAGGAAACGAATTGTTTTGCTTTAGGAAAAATGTTAACACATTGATATTGTATGCTATCTCCATCTACAAATGCTTAAGATATAGAAACTTGGAAAATAATAAAGGTATTTCAAAATTGTATTTCATCCATATATTCACTAGATGATGTGAGGAAGGTACAAATAGTTTAACAGATAGATATATATTCTAAGATAGCATAATATTAAAAAACCTTTATATTCTGAAATATATTTTTTCTTATCTGACATTACATATTCATGTTTCTTTTTACAAAAATAATCTATAAATAATAGTATACGTTCCTTAACTTCCTATAGAATAATCTAGACAATTTAAATTCGAACAGGTATGATTAATGAATGACATTCAATATTTTATATTCCATGCATACAAATGAATCTCGTATAACTTAGCACATTTTAAAAATAATTAGGAAGTTATTTGGCAGAACTAAATCAGACTCTTTAATGCCTTCCCCTCATCCAGAAGCTTGAAAAAAGAGGAGGGACAGACTGAGTGAATAGTAGAGAGGTGCTGAGTACTTCTTAATTAATCATTTTTGAAGTGTGCACAATCCTAGGATCCTCAATGCACTCATTTTAAATATCCACCAGATTAGATTTATACTGTGATCTTTCTAATACAGCTTTTCTGCTGCTATGCCTCAATTTGCAGTCATTGATTATATGTTATTATGATTTATTTTATTATGAAATTTATTTGTTGCCCAACTGATATCTAATGACTCTGGGAGGCTTACAATATAAAAATATTAAAACCATCAATTATAAAATTGAACAACAGATAAAAATCATTAACACAAGGTGGCAAAGGAGGGATCTGGACAGATGTGGGGTGGGGGTGAGATTAGGTTTTAATTAGCCAACCACCTCCAGTGTGAAGCTTTCCCATTGGGCCCCAAGCCATCTGGCAGAGCCAGGTCTTAAGGCTCCTATGAAAAGTCAGGAGGGTGGGAGCCAATCTCACCTCATGGTTTAGGATGTTCCAGAGGGCGGGAGCCACAGCAGAGAAGGCTCTTCTCTGGGATCCTGCCAACTGAAATTCCTTGGCTTACGGGATCACAGTATGCCTCCTCTGCAGGTGCAGGTGGGGCGGGCCAGTCCCCATGACTGCTTTACCAGCATTCATACCCACTTAGAAGTTTACAAACAACCTGGCAAAATCAGTTAGTTTAACTCTTAAAAAAAGAAATAGAATGATAGCTATTAAGAAAAGCACTTCTCACATATCTTTTTACTAATAGTTTGAAGGAGCTAATAATTGTTGAGAGTCACTGTTTAGAGAACCAAGTTGTGATTTTTCAGGTGCACAACATGAATAGATTAAAAGGGAAAGAGTTGAATAAAATATTTTAAACCAGCATGCTGATTTTCAATCCCTGTTTTTGTTAAACTGTTTTCCATATGTAACAAATGTTAAATAGGTAAATTACTTTTGATCATTTCTCTAAATCTAAATGTAAAAAGTCTCTGTGGGATAAAAAAAAAGTGTTTATAACATACAGTGTCAGGGAATAGGGGGCTGACGTGTCCTGTGACTCCATCTGAGGCTCCATGAAAATCATATGTCATGAGGTTGATAAAGTCCAGAGATCTATGAGGAAAGTAAGAAAATATACATTATGTGAATTCCATCTTTAATATCATACAGATAGTCTTCAGTGTACAGCCATAATTGAAACCAAAATTTCTGTTGTTAAGTAAGACATTTGTTAAGTGGGTTTTGCCCCATTTTACAACTTTTCTTGCCATAGTTAAGTGAATCACTGCAGTTGAAAGTTACTAATCTGGTTGTTAAGTGAACATAGTTAAGTGAAATGAATCCCCATTGACTTTGCTTGCCAGAAGGTTGAAAAAGGTGATCACATGACCTTGGGACACTGCATATCAAAATAAATATGAAACAGTTACCAAGCATCTGAATTTTGATCACATGATCATGGGGATGTTGCAAACATTGTAACTATGAAAAACGATCATAAGTCACATTTTTCAGTGCCATTGTAACTTTGAACTAACTATGGGACTACTGTAATTTGAATGGTTTCACAAAGCATGATGTTTTACAACTAAGGAATAAGAACTTCTAAAATTACAATGTTGAAGCTAATGGATGAAATTAATTTAAATGTGAGCATGCTCTGTATTTTAGTTAATAATTTTTCCAGCATATACTCACGCTGAGATCTTGTCCACTTCATAAGCATTGTCAACAGTCTGCTTCCCAGCGGCAACAGCAGCACTAAGCAGGAGTCTTTTCTTTCCTGTTCTCTGGGCTTCTGCTGTAAATTCATTCATCATTTCCTAAGATAAACAGATAACAACATTAGTTTTATTCCTGCCATTTTAAAAATAAGATATAAATTCAAAATGTAGGTTACTTAAAAAGATGTAGGTGATTTAATGAGTGGAAGTGATACCAATTCAGTCACTTTTTTCTCCAAAGTAACTGCAAATCCAGGATAGCTCTTGTTTGAGTTGCACTTTTATTAAATAGATTTTTAGGTACCTATTACATATCACTTGAGAGCCAGTTTTGTGTAACGGTTAAGGCATAGGCTAGAAACCAGGATACTTTGAGTTTTAATCCTGTTTTAGGTACAAAGCTAACTGGGTTACCTTGGGCGAATCACTCTCTTACTCAGTCCTAGGAATGAGGCAGTAGCAAACCACTTCTAAAAACCTTTGCAAAGAAAACTGCAAAGAGTAATTCAAGAAGAATCACACATGATTGGATAGAAGGAAAAAATACATCTTGCTTAGTTGCTATATTTATTAATGGGCTTACACTGCACGTCTGATGTGTACTATGCCATTGAGGGTTCTTAGCTTTAGAAAAAGAAAGATATCCCTATGTTACATTTTGGAATTAAGTAACTGTGTATGCAAGTCTGTTATGACTTAGTTCCAGTAATAAAGTAATTATTAAGCAGCATTCATTCTTTACAACTTTTGGGACATTCCCTGATGTTTTATTTCACTAACACTATCCTACATAGAGTTTGCCAGTACAAAATAACATTGCGGCAAGAAACTTATTTGCTGTTTGCATTTTATCATGAACTTAAAAGTTTTGCAGTACCTGAATTAAGAAGGTGAAATGTTGCTTATCCTCTGCAGGGCTGCCTCTGGCACCAGGATATTCCCAGTCTAGGTCTAAGCCATCAAAGTCATATTTTCGGAGGAATGGAACCACAGAAGAAATAAATGTCTGGCGGTTGGGAGCAGTAGCTACCATTGCAGAGAATCTACCAAAGAAGTTACATATGAGCAAATCAAATAAACAAACAAGATAGAAATTTGCTTTGTGCTGTACATACAATATATCACACGTGTTCCCTTCCAATATCAGTACCCAAACTTCAGAACATGGAGGGTTCCATCTTAGTCTTTTGACTTGAATAAATACTTAGTCCCAAATAATGTATTTTCAATCAAATCTTCAGCTTGATTCTATTTTTTAAAATTTTTAATTCCAAATAATATTTGATGTTTTGAAGTTTTTGAAACATGAATATTACATGATTAACTATGTACAGTAGCCAGTTTTTTGCACATTTACCATCTTTCCTTATTGCAATCACATATTTTTTTAATCCTGTGCAGTTATTGTTACTCTCAGCATTATCATAGAAATACCAGTGTACAACAACAAAAATAATAAAGTAAAATAATAAAGTAAAAAAAATAAAGTAAGACCCTCAAAGAGGACCCTAGTCAGAGCATTCTAAGAATTAGTCCAGTGTTTTGGCAGTTGCCACCTAAGCTTGTTCATCATAGCATAATGAATACAGTCTCCTCCATAGATATCTCTGAGATTCTTACTTTGTACTACCAAAAGTCCATCCACCAATAGCTAAAAGTGTATTCAGTCCAGGATTCCTAAATGAGAAAAAAAAAATGGTCAGTAGAATTCAGTTTCTTTTCTTAACTAGTTGATCTTGCAATCTGTATGCAGTTTTCGTGTTTAGAAAAGTTCATTGGGCCTGATTCAGGTTGGTGTTTTACGATGTATGCAAAATAAACTTTTTTCGGTTTTTCCCAGCTGCGTCAGTATATACAAAATAAATTTAAAACATTTTTCCCCTAATCTAGTCCTCAGGTTTGGAATCATTTCAATTTCAACTTCCATAAAGCTCCCTGTGTAAAGTTTTTATAGATTTCCTTCTACTATCGTATAATGCAAAATCCCAGGTCCAGGAATTTCTAGAAAGACCCCTTACCCCACCTCGCCCCAATTTGCTTCATACGTTTTTTTGTGGTTATTGAAATCCTTGTAGAGTTGTTCATCATTCCACTCTGCTGTTGTGATCTTATTGTCTTTCATTCCCGCAAATGCATAAATGAGATGAGTGCACAGTTTGGGATCAATGTCTTTAGGCAAGAATTTCCCTCTTTCTTGCCTGTATTGAGACCAGTTGGTGAAATAGCAAACAAGCTTGAAAGCAGAACCTGTCGAAATGAGATTGTATATGAAAGATATCTTGGTCTGTTCAGTTAATTACTTCTTCCAAGAAAATAAGATATTTCTGTTGGTTTATCTGTTTGATGACTTACTCCCAAGCTAGCAAAATCCAGATATACTAAATCCCAACCATAATGGTCAATTGTAAGAAAGATAGTCTAACCTATCTGGAAGAAACCAAATTAAGAAATGTTAGTTTTGTAGTTTTATTATCGTGATCAGTGACAAAAATTAAGTACTTATTTAACACAGGACAAAAATATATATATAATAGAACATTAAAGGTACATCAACCTTCCTAAAATAAGCAGAGCTAATTTGCTTGCCTACTCAAACTATTTAGTAAAATACTTAAATTTTAATGCAGTAGTGACTATTATTTTTTGTTATTTAAGGGATAATTGGCAAAATAGGTATAAATGAATCTATTTCTCACTATCTGTTATTTAAACTGTAAAAATATAAAATCATAATTTAAAAATTATACTCAAAAACTGTATAAGATTCTAAACATAGTAAATTGTAATGGGAACGAAGCAGAATATGGCCACTCTCCTGGAGTTCCTTTCTGAAGTGTCAAATAGAAGGGGAAGAATAAAAACATCTGCTACATTGTGACCACTTAAAAGAGGCATGGTTAAATTTTTAGACCAATTTAAATTAAAAAACAACTGCTCAAGAGATACTGGGGGAATCATTCACTGGCATTGGGTGCAACATCATCAGGGTCCTATTTACTTTTTCTGTTATTTACTTTTTAACATTACTTCTTGTATAAAAAACATTTTGGTGTATTGATTGAATAACAATATCATGAAATAGTGGTATAACAACATAAAGCAGTATAAAGCACTTACATATTTTAAGATTATTTATCCAAAGCATGTATTAAAATGCACACATTCATGCACATATAACATTCATAAAAAAGACTTGGGTAAGAAAATATGAGTATTTCGGAAATGTCTAAAATATATCAAGTTTGGCTACCACGAGGGTGCTAATATAGAGTAATACAAATGGCACAAATAGCAGAACTTCCAATACTGTAAATTACTTTCTAATGAAGTTGAACTATGCAAAGTTATTTGTTTGGAATATGTTCCTGAAGAGAGAGTTCTACCTATCAGAATGTGTTCTTCTCTGTTGCTTATTATTGTTTTTCTGTTTCCAGAAACTGCTTCTATTGGGTCCTCTACTTATCTACCTTTCTTCTTTCTACATTCAGTTCAAGGTTTGAGGGAATAATGTGTCACATTTATTTCATATTTTTACATCAAATTTATGTCGCAACCCATTTCACAAAAGTGACTATATCTGGCGTAAACAATTATTTGTCACTTCTTGTCCTGCTTATGGTTGGTGAATGTCTAAATCTAACTTCTCATGTTGCTTGAGCTCATGAAAGGTATCACCAGCCCTCATGCTATTTTAATGTTGATTTCTTTATGGGGAATATTTTATTAGAGCCCAATAAATTGAGCTTTAATCTTTCCTGTTTTCTCATGATTCATTACGAAATAAGATGATACTATATGATTACTTACTGCAGTGAAGAAACAGCAAGACAGCTAAACCTGGAATAAAAGGGAAATAGAAAATAAATTAAGTAATATAGCCTCTTTGGATTTAAGATTATGATGTATAATATGATTAATATTTACTATCAATGCTTTTTTATATTTTACTTTGAATCCACCAGAAAACTGTTTATATCTTCTTTGGTGGGGTACCAAAGGCACCCATATGTTGGCTCTGCAAGGTAGTCTGTCGACTAAAGAACCTAGTTCTTTAAGAATAGTGTAGGTATATTTGATGAAAATTGTGGCGTCCTGGTCAAGATGTGTAAAAACTGAACTATATTACATTACATTAGCAGTGCATGACACAGGTGACATAGGTATGACTAATTTATCTTTCTCTCCCTCCCTCCCTCCCTTTCTCTCTCTCTCTCTCAACATGTACACACACACATTGAAATGAATTATACATGAATAATTAAGTTAGAATACACTTTTTATACAATGAAAAATAATAAGAACAAAAACTAAACTCATAGAAAGTATTGGTTAATACTTTAATTAAAAGAGTACATCAAGCTTCAGTAAGTAAAACTTATGAAGTGCAGTTTGCTTTTGTGTCAAATAGGGGATGTACCTACTATATTTTTTTTCTCTTCAGCAGGTTGCCAAGAAATGAAAGCAAACAGGAAACTTTTCCATGCATTATTAATACAGTGAATGCATAGAGATGTGAATTGTACAACTTTTCCCATGAAAATGAAGTTGAAGGCTGGTTGGATGCTGAATGTAACAGGTATACAATATATAGAAGTAAAGCATATAAGAAAGTAATGCTTAATGGAATGCTTAATGAATGCTTCAACAATGAGAAATGTCGTAAGACAAGGATATGTGATATCTTTTGGGTTCTTTAATACATTTATGCCTGAGGAATCATTGGAGGAATGTTAGAACTTCATTAGCCTGGGATGGAAATATAGGTCTTCTTTTATATGAAGACAATTCTGTGATTGCAAATCTGCATGATTTGTGGCAGATGTCAGACAACTACTTTAAGGTAATGAGGCATAAAAATCTGAAATGAAATGATGACCTAAACTCGCAGGAAAAAATCAATTAATTTTTGCAATCTATTCATGTCCAAATTTTAGAGCAAGTAAATGAATTGGGGTTAATGGTGAAATCTGATTTGCAACTGCTAATTCAGTTACTGTAGTGTAGTAGGTAATATGTGCTCTCTTATACGGAATGTATGTTGAAAGAAATGAAAATACTACATACAAAATGTACTTCCATACTTCCATAGCTAGTGAGAGTTGAGAATGTCAGGAGAGAAATTATTGGAAGTGTGAGTTGAGTATGTCAAGAAAAATATAAAAGTTGGACGCGGAAGAAATGGGTTACTTTTAAAAAAGTATATTCTTAGCCTCTGCAGGTAACTTATGATCCTCTAATAATCTATTTTGCTGATCCAGAATCTCCCATATAAAGGGATTTCTGGGAAGGAAATGGTGAATTGAAGGTGGCTCCACTTTTAGGTGACCACAATAAAATGAGGACCCTGCCAAGTAGACTAGCTCTTTGTAATCTGTCTCTGGACAAAGAGAGGATTGAGATCACTCACAACAAATGCTCCTGGCAGTTGCTTCTTGTGATGAGACCTCAAGACAGAAATCTCCAGAAGGCTGAGGGCTCTGGGAGATGAGGGAATAATATCTTGCTGAAGGTGTTGTCAGTGCCTTCAAAAAGTTAATGGATTCTCATATCAAATATTTTCAAATCAGTTTCAGAAATTGCTTGTTAACTGCCTTTCCGTTATTAGGAACATTTCAATTGATAAGGTTTACAGCATTATGTGAGTTTACTTTAATCCTTAGCAAAAGTGGTTTTAAATACTTTTAAATATTTTTAAAAGTTTTAAATATTTTTAAATACAAGTTTAAAAACTTCTTAAAAGTATATTTTAGAATAAACAATAAAAGGATGTTAGAATTTGGCTTTTGGAAAGTTATAAACAGACTAAGGATCTAAATAGATTGGAAATAATATTTTAACATTAATTATAAGAATCTTTCCCAGAGGGAAATGCTTTTATTTTTTATTAATTTATTTGCTGCTCATCTTGCAGTTCAAGGTGACTTCTTTTAAATAATTCTCTCTTTAAAAAAATGATAAGATTAGACTTTGAAGGTTGGATACTAGATGGAACTGAAAGGAAGTAAAAATTGCAATTACAGAACTCTTGAATTTGACTTACTAATGTAAAAAAAGCATTTTTAAAAACATTGGACATATTTGTCTATGGAGATTCTCAGTCATTCAGTGTAGAGTTGTAATTGCAGGAATGTTCTTATCTGGGTGGCAAACCTCGGATAAAGAATGTTTACAAGCAATTACAACTCAGGCAAACAAAGTCACTAATCTAAAGGAGGATTAGAGAGAGGAAATAAACATATGTTAGACTTTAGCTAGAGATAATTAATTGTGTTAATTACTATTATACTAAACAGTAACCAAAGTTAAGCAGTAACCAAAGTTAACCAATGATGGAGGATAACTAAAAATGTGTATAAATGGAAGACTATACTCCAATAAAGTTCATCATCATGATTCAGTTGATCTTGATCAAACACCTTGACTGCCTCATCATTACAACAATCCTGGTCATGGTTGTCCCAAAGGTGCTTTTTCAAGAGGCAACTGGACTTTCTGGTTTTTCTTTGAAGATGTTTCACTTCTCATCTTCAGAGCTGAAGAAGCTTCTTAGATGAGAAGTAAAATGTCTTCAAAAAAAAAACTCCAGAAAGTCCAGCTGCCTCTTGAAAAAGCACTTTTGAGATTGGACACATTGAAGGATATTTTTGAACCATGGACCCAGAAGTTAATTTTAAGAGTGTCTGCTTCTATAGATAAACTGACTTCAAAATGTTATAAAAGAGGAAAAAGTTTTACCTGACAAAATTCATACTGATCTGAAAGTGAATTTTAAAATGACAGGCTACAGGAATGATATAGAAAAAAAGCTACACTGGACATAGAAAAGAAACCAACTGATGTCTTAATAATTAAAATGTATATTTAAATAACAAATTAAGAAAGTGGCCTGATAATTTTCCTACACTGAATTTCCAAAAAAGACTGGTTAAAGAAGTTTGTAAGAAGGGACAAAGAAAAAAAAGAAATCAAATTCTAAGATATTCTTTGAAAAGACTAAAGATTAAGATGTTAAAAGTAAAGGGAAGGAATATAAAGTTGGTTGGATTGATCAAATTTAAAATAGATATGTTGTTACATCTAGTAAATCTTAACTGACTGTTGGTGATCAGTACTTAACAACAAGGCTTTAAGGATTTGTCGTGGATAGATGAGAGATGGAAAGAAGAGTTTATTTGTTGCATTTTAAGAGAAGGTAATAAGTTACTAAAATTGTTTATATATTTATTTATTTATACTTTATAATTGTTTACACATCCCATCATGTTGGGATAAAGGGAGAAGACATTTCTTTATATGCTTCTTTTTTTCTTTACTATATTTTTTATTTTTCTATTCTTTTTTAGTTTGCATTAGTATTTATCTTTTTAACTGAAACTTTAAATACAGGTATCTCCTACACAGAATAACGGCAGTAACCAATTCCCATCACAGCTATTGAAAACCTAAACTCCTTGATATCATCCATGCAAACCTGAATGAGAACCTGATTATCAATCCAGATAGAGCAAAGAAGATCAAAGAAGCAAGAACTACACAGATTTTATTTGAATTCTAGTCTGGGATAAATACAAAATTCTGAAAACTGTTACAGGAATTTCTCAGCCTTTTTCTTAGTGAGTTAATTAAGACAGAATGTCTTTGAATGCTTTTTTCCAGATTCTTCTCCACTTGAGCTAAGTTTCTGTTGGCAAAATAAACTATCAAGTGACTCACCCATCTCTTTATTCTCTTCTATTCCTTTCCCAATTTCCCTACAATCTCTCATATTGTTGTATAGACCTTCTAAAGTGCTCTGATTGTACCAAAGATCCTATAGTATGGTAGAATCCTATGGCTCATGCACCAGGAATGAAGTGGTACAAATAACTTTTTGTACCAGAAGTGGTACAAATAGCTTTTTGCCCATATTTTTTATATTTTTATAATCTATGGAACCTTGGATGCTTCATCATTAGAACTTCGCAACATAGAGTTGTGCAGAGTGGCCTGCCCAGAAGAAATCAGACAAGCTGTGCTACCACCATTACTAATGGTGAACCTCAGTCTAGAAATATATTGGGATAAATTTTCTCCTTGAAAATTTTACTGAAATAACCCTACAAGTTACAACACAAATAAGATAAAGACTTTGAACAGGCCATTTGTAGAGTTCAACTTCAGTTTCCTATTAAAGATTCTGAGATACTGAAGTCATATGTTTCCTTGTCATGTGCATCTTGTCACTATACTTTCCCCACTATATTCCATTGATAGAAATAAATTTGAAAGCACAAACCAGTTAAAATGTGGCCTTTATGATAGAAATATCTATTTAGAGGTATTTCTATAAATTTTATATAGAAAAAGAATACTGCATAGTTGCACAGAAGCATAAATAAGTTAATAAATAAGTTAACACAGCATCAATGTCCAACATACAAACATATTATTGAATCTAAGATTACCAATCCAAATAATAGCTCGATCCATTCTGAATGCAGATGATGTTCAGCCCTCTCTTTGCAAAGAAATAGATCTTTGTGTTTACCTTTATGCTATATATATACATAAATACCAGCTTAACACCAACAGGATACTATGTTGCAACAGCACTTCCTGAATGTCCTCTTGTTATTAATGTTGCAATAAAATACCAATCACAATGACAAAGCAATTTCATGAGAGGCACTAGTATTGATCTGGATACAGAACCATTTTGGTGCTAAAAAAAACAAAGATCAAGGCACTTCAGAATGAACATGCCTGATTCTTAGTAAACAGAGGGAAATTGAGCAAAAATAGAAACCTGGGACAAATGCAAAACCTGTGATCAAATTCTGTTCTTTCGAGAAATGTATATCTTAAACAGTTCTAAAGAACTTTTAAAGGTCAGTTTGCTGGCCTTGCTGTTGACGGAACTGAAAACATTTTTAAAAACTTTTTTTAAATTATTTTGCTATCATCTGACAGATTTTATAAGCTGCTTATCATATCTAAATCACAAAAATGTTGACTTATAGTAAATTCAGGGCTTATGTATGTACATATGTGCATACGGATGTATAGTTCACACACACACACACACTCAATTGATATTGATAAGTTCTTGTGATCTGCAAATGGCAGATAATCAACACTGATTGGGAGAGTTGGTTATTACTAGATTGAAAAACATAACCCCCATGTCTCAAAACATGGGCTTTTCCTCATTGCTGAGTTAAAGGCCCTGTCACATTGGCCGACGGATGCAAAACGTTTGTAAAAAGGACACAGCGGATGAGAAAATGTTCCATCTGTTGTTATCCGCTCTCAAAAGTGCCCCGAATTTGCATAACCAGAGCAGGCAACAACAGAAAGGAACGGACGGGGGGGAGGACGTAGCCAGGATGTAAAGCATATGCTCCACAAAGGCCTAGCGGATGGAAGTGGATGGGAGCAGATGGCACATCCTCAGGGCTTCTGGGGGAGCACACCGAAGTGGACGTGCATCGGAAAGAGCGGATGCACAGCGGATGCCGAGCGGATACAGCGGATGCAGAGTGGAAGCCTAGCGGATGCCTAGCGGATGTAGAGCGTTCACTGCGTATGCGGGGAGGATGCATTGCGTCAGCCCCACGGATATAAAAGGAAGCAGCTTGCAAGCAGGTCACCATTCAGAGGAAAGACCTGCTGCCAGACACAGCTCCAGCCAGCCAGCCAGCAAGCCAACAACCCAACAACCATGGGGAAGAAGAGGAAGCCTCTGCCATCTGCTGCCAGCCCTGGCAAGAGGAACAGGGACACCATCCCACCCCCTGGCCCTGACTCTGCTTCTGCTGGGGCTTCTGCTGCTGGGGCTGACTCTTCTGGTGCTGGGGCTTCTGCTGGGGCTTACTCTGGTGGCGCTGCTCCTGGTGCTGGTGCTTCTGCTGGTGCTTACTCTGCTGGCGCTGCTCCTGGTCCTTCTGGTGCTGCTGGTGCTGCTGGTGCTTACTCTGCTGCTGCTGATCCTGGTCCTGCTGGCGCTGCTGGTGCTTACTCTGCTGATGATGATCCTGGTGCTGCTGGTGCTGCTGTTCCTGCTGGTCCTGCTTTTGCTGCTACTGTTGTTGTTGCTGCTGCTGGTGGTGATGGTGTGGAGGAGCAGCCCCTACAACCTCGAAGGAAGATGCATATGCGTGAATGGGAGAGGAGGCAATACTCCATTGAAGAGGAACATGAGGATGCGGTGTTGGAATGGCTGAGGGAGAACAAATATCTTTGGCGAAAGGGACACAGGCTATATTGAGACACCAAAAGGAAGCATGCTGCTTGGAGAGAGAAGGTGGAGAGCCTGGGCTACACTTCGGAGGTGCTCCTCGGCTGTTGGAAGCACATGCACACCTGGTATGGGAAGCTGCACCTCAAGAAATCTGGCCAGGCCACGGTCAAGCTGACAGACCGAGAGATCTACGTGATGGCCAAGTGCAGCTTCTTGGAGGGTGAGATCCACCACCGAGGAGCAGCCCCTCTCACAACCCTCTCTCTCAGGCATCCTGCTGAGAGCCAGTCCTCTTCTGGCCAAGAGTCAGCTCCTGTGTCCAGGCAGGTATCTGTGGAGCGTGCCACGACGGAGAACCCCCCTGACAGCTGCACTACCCGTGGTGGAGTGCGTGGAGGACCCCCTGACGCAGTGGGAGCAAGGAGAGGGCACTTCCACCAGAGGCCAACCCGCATCCACCCACAGCTCCACCTTCACAGAAAGGCAGAGAGGCAGACCGGAGGGGCAGAGCCACACTGTCCTGCTGGAGATCAGGGACACCATCAGAAGCAGCGTAGATCTCCTCTCTCAGCTGGTACACACCGACGTCCCATCCTCCAACCGCAAACCCTTCCTCACCTACGTCAACCTACGTCAACCTCATGAACATGTCGGAATCACAGTACCAGGTGATCAAGGACAGGATCACCAGTCTTCTTCACAACCCTCCAGACCCAGCTGAACCTGCTCCCACCCAGTCCAGGCCTGCTCCTCCACCCCAGGTGATGTCACTGCCCTTCCAAGGCTTTCCACAGGCCCTCACCTACCAAGGCTACGGCTACCAGAAGCTCCAGCAGCACAGGCAGCCTTTCCCAGTCCAGGCACAGGTACATCGGATGCCACCGGTGCCACCGGTGCCACCGATGCCACTGATGCCACCAATACCACAGATGCCACCCACGCCACAGATGCCACCCACACCACAGATGCCACCCATGCCTCACCTCGCTCAGCTGCAGATCAGACAGCCCCACTATACTGCTCCTTCCTCCATCCCACAGCCAAGCCTGGCCTCAGAACATCTGTCATCGGTATTGGGGCTGACACCCCATGTCCTGGAGGAAGGGGCTCCCAACATCACAGGACTGAGCCAGCTCTCTTAGAGCTTCCTCCACACACCGTCCCCTGTTGTCCTCTCGGGGCCAGGCACACCAATGACGCCTCAGACCAGCACTCCAGCAGCAGCCACCTCCACAGCACCTGGACCCTTCACCCCTGAGACTGGGCACTCCTCAGAGTGACCAAGAAGAGTGCCAGAGACTGGGTGGATACCTGTGGACTTTATCTTTGCTTGGGACACTTGGGTCATTTTGCTTTTACAGTTTGTTTTTAATAAAGATTCTCTTTGCTTCACACACTTGCTTCATTTATTTTATTAAATAAAGTCTTGGTGGAAACTTTTAGAAATGGTTTAAGCCTTTGCATGCTTGTGGGATGGGTTAAGATAGCAGTGGGATGGGCAGGGATACCTTTGGGATGGGTAATAGCTGTGGGATGGGCAGGGATACCTTTGGGATGG